>JARQOD010000004.1:358545857-358618078 GCA_033576555.1 Oophaga sylvatica
TCTTGTGTCTCACCAGGAGCATGTGAGACAGGTGTTGCAGATCTTGCGAGACAATAAACTATACGCCAAACTGGAGAAGTGTGTTTTTGCCGTACAGGAACTTCAGTTTTTGGGTTTTTTGGTGTCAGCCTCCGTTTCCGTATGGACCCTGAAAAGGTGAGAGCAGTGCTTGAATGGGATCAGCCAGGGGATCTTAAGGCTCTGCAGCGTTTTTTGGGGTTTGCAATTACTACCGGAAATTTATTTGTAATTTCTCGTCTGTCGTCAAACCTCTCACTGACATGACGAGAAAAGGGACAGATTTTTCTAGGTGGTCGGACAAAGCTTGTCAAGCCTTTTCCTCTTTAAAGAGATGTTTTGCTTCGGCACCCGTTCTCATCCAACCAGATGTATCTCAGCCGTTCATTGTGGAGGTGGACGCGTCTGACGTAGGGGTGGGTGCTATATTGTCCCAGGGTCCGTCCCCTGGTAAATGGCATCCGTGCGCTTTCTTTTCTAAGAAATTGTCGTCCGCCGAAAGGAATTATGATATCGGCAATAGGGAACTTTTGGCCAATAAATTGGCTTTTGAGGAATGGCGTCACTTTTTGGAGGGGGCAGTCCACCCGGTCACCGTTATTACTGATCACAAGAACCTGCTGTATTTAGAATCCGCTAAGCGTCTGAATTCCAGACAAGCTCGATGGTCGTCGTTTTTTACCAGGTTTAATTTTGTCGTCACTTATCGTCCGGGGTCTAAGAATGTAAAGGCTGATGCTTTGTCTCGCAGTTTCCCAGGGGCCGGGAAAACGGATGACCCGATTCCTATCCTTCAGGAGGGGGTGGTAGTGTCGGCTGTATGTTCTGAGCTTGAGGAGGAGGTGTTAGAGGCTCAGGGGGACGCCCCTGCAGGACCTCCAGGGAGACTGTTTGTCCCGAATCAGTTGAGACAAAAGGTTATTGAGCACATCATAATTCTGCTTTAGCAGGACATCCAGGGAGTAAGGCTACTTTAGATCTCCTTTTTCGCCGATTTTGGTGGCCTAACGCTAATAAAGATGTTATAACTTTTGTCGCGTCCTGTGGGGTTTGTGCTCGCTCTAAAACTCCTCATACCCGTCCATCTGGGACACTTTTTACCCTTGAAACTTCAGGAGCGTCCATGGACTCATTTATCTATGGACTTCATTACGGATCTTCCTTCGTCGTCAGGGAATACTGTCATACTGGTGGTTGTTGACAGGTTCAGTAAGATGGCACATTTCGTTGCTCTTCCTGCACTCCCTAATGCTAAAACTCTGGCGCAGGTGTTCATTAGGGAGATCGTGAGACTTCATGGGTTGCCTTCTGATGTGGTGTCAGATAGGGGGTCTCAGTTTGTGTCCAAATTTTGGAGGGCATTTTGTTTACGTCGGGGGATGCAATTGTCGTTTTCCTCGGATTTTCATCCACAGACCAATGGTCAGACAGAGCGTCTGAATCAGAGTTTAGAGACATATCTCCGGTGTTTTGTCTCGGAGAACCAGGAGGACTGGTCATCTTTCTTGCCTCTGGCAGAGTTCGCTCTTAACAACAGGCGGAGCGAGTCCACTGGTAAGTCCCCGTTTTTTGGGGCATATGGTTTTCATCCCCAGTTTTGTACTTTCAATGGGGGGGTCCTTCTGGGGTTCCTGAGGAGGAGCGTTTCTCGTCGTCACTTGCTTCTGTGTGGCGAGGTGTATTGAATAATTTGAGTACGATGGGGAACCGTTACAAACGTATGGCGGATAGGAGGAGAGTTTCTGGTCCAGATCTGAATGTGAACGATCTGGTATGGTTGTCTACCAGGAATATAAAACTTAAAGTGCCCTCCTGGAAACTGGGTCCCAGATTCATCGGGCCGTACAGGATCAGTTCCATAATTAATCCTGTGGCATTTCGTCTGGAACTCCCTTCTACTTTTAAAATTCATAATGTGTTCCACAAGTCATTACTTAAAAGGTATGTGGCACCAGTCATACCGTCACCTCTACCTCCTCCTCCAGTGTTGGTCAATGGTAACTTGGAATTTCAAGTATCAAAAATCATTGACTCTCGCCTGAATCGCCGGTCCCTTCAGTACTTGGTGCATTGGAAGGGGTATGGTCCGGAGGAGAGGACGTGGGTCCCTGCGTCTGATGTTAACGCAGATCGTTTGGTTCGGACCTTCCACAGAACTCACCCGGGCAGGCCTGGCCCTGAGGGTCCGGAGGCCCCTCGTAGAAGGGGGGGTACTGTCATGTGTGCATTGCCACGAAGATCGTCGCGGTTGCACATTTTGACTTCTCACAGCTGAGTTGCTGTTTCTTTGTGTTTGGCAGCTAGGGAGTTAATTCTGTCTGTGCTCGGTGCTGGGACTGGGTGCAGTTTCTCCCGGCTGCAATTGATTATTTGTTGATTGGTTTCCTTTAAGTTTCTGGTTGTCTGCTTTGGGAGTTGCCAGTGAAACCCTTCATGCAGACCACAGATAGGAATGAATCTGTATAGACTCTAGTTGAGAGCTCCTTAGTTGTTTTAAGCTTAACTTGCTTAGAGTTTATTTCCCAGACCATTTATGTTCCTTCGGTGTTTGAGTGTGTATGCAAGAGAGTGCTATCCTGTCTGTCTTATATGTCTAATCTGTGTCTTTAGCTGAGATCAGCCCATATCCCTTTGGTGGTAATCAGGATCCTTCTTTGGACTGATTACAGGGTTCAGGGTCTGATAGGAGACAGGGTTAGGCTGGAGACTTGGACCTCTGAACCATTATCAGTACCTCCAAGGTAAGGGATTAGTTAGGACCCCAGTGTAGGGTCAGGTTAGACCCCGGTCCTCCTCTTTCCTGTTACAGCTCGTCAAGTCCTCAAGATTAACCCTGAGTTCAACTGATATCGTTTCTGCACATCTAGTCCTCAAGATTATCCCTAAGTTCTGCTGATATTGTGTCAGGTAAATCTATTTTTATACTTACATTCTGATGTTGCTAAACTATATGTTGTATAGAGTGTGGTTCCTGTATAAATAGTTTACTGACATTGTAGTCATATCATTAGACAGCGTGACAGACTTGCTGCCGATATTCAGAACTTCTTACTGTTTGCAATTTAATAGAATCAAAGAAGTGATAAAAAAATACTTACCAGTATTGAATTAAAGGAGTTGTGCACTACTAGGACAAACTAGTTGCAGCCCGGACTTCCTCTTCATGATCGATTTGTCCATAGGTAGGGAGAGTGACGCAAGCACTGATTGGGCGCCGGCATCACAACACCGAACAGAGCCCCGGTGAGAGCAACTGCCGACACTGAGGGAAAGGCGCCGGTAAGAGGGGTGAGTATAGACTTTATTATTTTATCAGGGCCAAGCAAGGGGTATGACAAGAAGTTGTCCAAGTAGAGGACAAATTTGGTACTTAATGACCGGGCCAACTTTTACAATTCTAACCACTGTCACTCTATGAGTTTATAGCTCTGGAACGCTTCAATGGATCCCACTGATTCTGAGATTGTTTTTTTAATAACATATTGTACTTCATGTTAGTGGTAAAATTTCTTCGATATGATTTGCATATATTTATAAAAAACAGAAATTTTGAAAATTTTGCAATTTTCAAACTTTTAATTATTGTGCCCTTAAACCAGAGAGTCAAATCGCATAAAATAGTTAATAAATAACATTTCCCACATGTCTACTTTACATCAGCACAATTTTGGAAACATAATTTTTTTTTTTGTTAGACGTTATAAGGGTTAAAAGTTGACCAGCAGTTTCTCATTTTTCCAAGAAAATTTACAAAACCATTTTTTTAGGACTACATCACATTTAAAGTCACTTTGAGGGTGTACAAGACAGAAAATACCCCAAAGTGACACCATTCTAAAAACTGCATCCCTCAAGGTGCGCAAACCACATGCAAGAAGTTTATTAACCCTTCAGGTGCTTCACAAGAACTAAAGCAATGTGGAAGGAAAAAATGAACATTTTACTATTTTCACAAAAAATTTACTTTAGACCTAAACTTTTTTATTTTCACAAGGGTATCAGGAGAAAATGGACCACAAAATTTATTGCGCAATTTCTTCTGAGTCCGCTGATACCCTGTATGTGGGGGAAAGCCACTGTTTGGGCACATGGCAGGGCTCAGAAGGGAGGGAGCACCGCTTGACTTTTTGAATGCAAAATTGTCTGGAATCAATGGCGGGCACCATGTCACATTTGGAGATCACCGATGTAGCTAAACAGTGGAAATCCCCCAATTCTAACTCCAACCCTAACACAGCCCTAACCCCAACCTTACCCTCAACACACCTTTAACCCTAATCCCAACCCTAACCATAACCACAACCCTAACCCCAACACAACCCTAACCCTAGCTATAACCCCAAACATAACCCTAACACAGCCCTAACCCCAACACACCCCTAACCCTAATCCCAACCCTAACCACAACCCTATCCCGAACACCACCCTAACCCCAACACCACAACCCTAACACCAACCCTATCCCCAACCCTAACCCTAGCCAAACCATAACCCAAGTCCAACCCTAACCCTAGCTCTAACCCTAGCCCCTACCATAGCCAAACCCTAACCCTAGCCCCAAGCCTAACCTTAGCCCAACCCTAACCCATCCCTAACCTTAGCTATAACCCCAACTATAACCTCAACCATATCCCTAACCCTAGCCCAACCCTTACCCTAGCTATAACCCCAACTATAACCCTAGCCCTAAAGGAAAAATTGAAAAAAGCAAATTTTTTTAAATTTTATTATTTTTACCTAACTAAGGGAGTGATAAAGGAGGGGTTGATTTACAAATTTTTTTATTTTGATCAAAATGAACCAATAGGAGAAATCTCCTATTGTTGCTGGGTGCCAGTTGGCAGATCTCGGCAGGCGCACTGCGCATGCACCAGCCATTTTATTCCCGGAAGATGCTGAGGGTCGGGGGACACAGCCAGAGTGACCGGGGGATATCACAGGTACCGGTTGGGCTTGGGCGACCCCATTTCTCTCTCCTCTGATGTGCAATCATATCAGAGGAGAGAGAAATAAATAGGAAATTGGATTTTTTATTTTTTTGTGGTTGCTGTTAAAATTGAGTGGGATCTGCAAGCAGATTATATCATATAAAGATATATGCATATAACTAAAGGCTGCACCAAATACTGTATATCCAAAAATACTTTTTTTTTCAATGAAAGACTGCAAATACATAACAGGACAAAATACGGCCAAGAAAAAAATCAATTAAAACTACACACAAAAGTGTGAATTATCACATTCCCTCATCCAAAATGGCAGACAAGAAGGCAACCCAGGCCATATCACAAATATATACAAATCCGGGAACAAGGACCAATCATTTCACAACACATAACCATCAGATATACAATGGATGAACACTAAAGCTAGTGTTGAAACAATGTCAGAGGTTACCAATAATAAAATATTAACCCAAACATAAGTAATAAGTGTGCAGGCAGATCACAGAACAGCCAGGAGACAGATATGGGAAAGGTCAGTCTATACATATCATTGTCTTTGTGCAAGCATCAAATTATTTCAGGAAATATTTATCTTAATATATAAAATTACATCCATTACTGTAGCATCTGTGACAACTGACAATTAGATGGCAAAACAATGGAAAAACAAACTGCATACTGTTTAGGTGAAGTGATATTATGATATTATAAAGAAGTTGTCTTCTCTTTGACTTCTAATATACAGGGTGGTCCAAAAGTAGGTGGACAGTATGTGTAATTGGGTTATGAAGGGGGAGATTTATCAAACATGGTGTAAAGTGAAAGGACTCAGTTGCCTTAGCAACCAATCAGATTCCACTTTTCATTCTTCACAGACTCTTTGGAAAATGAAAGGTGGAATCTGACTGGTTGCTAAGGGCAACTGAGTCAGTTTCACAGATCCAGTTTTCACAGATAAATCTCCCCCAAAATTGCAAATAATTTAAATACTGATCAAAGAAAATGGATTTTAAAAGAGTATTGGAAATCTCAAAATGCTGAAACAGAGCAAATTGGGTTGAAAACATTTAGTACTCAAGCCCCAAAGAGACAAACCATTTACCGCATTCGTGACAAATTCAATGCCACTGGCTCAATCCTTAATACTCTAAAAACTGGTCGACCCAAAACAGCCGGTACAGAAAATAATAAACAACGTGTTGCTAAAACAATTGTTCAGAGTCCAAAAAAGTCCACCAGAAGAGTCTCTTTAGAATTGAAAAATATTTAGACTTGAGAGTCCTCAGTGGTTGATACCTTTTAATGGCTAACTGAAAAGATGGTAACAAATTGCAAGCTTTTGAGACTATTCAGGTCTCTTCATCAGGCAAAGACTAATACAACATCTGAAGAATCACATATTTATACACAACAGGACACAGGAATAGTGCAATAGGGAAGACAAGTGACGTGAAGCAGAACTGTCATTATGGCAGAGGGATGAACATAAATATTGGAACAGATCATAGACTCTGGCACCACTCCAGTCCATCCTACACTCTGCTGCACGACTAATCCACCTGTCTCCCCGCTATTCCCCAGCCTCCCCACTATGCCAGGCCCTTCACTGGCTCCCTATTGCCCAGAGGCTCCAGTTCAAAACCTTAACCATGACATACAAAGCCATCCACAACCTTTCTCCTCCATACATCTGTGACATGGTCTCCCGCTACCTACCTACACGCAACCTTCGATCCTCTCAAGATCTCCTTCTCGACTCCCCCCTCATCTCTTCTTCCCACAACCGCATACAAGACTTCTCCCGGGCTTCCCCCATACTCTGGAACTCCCTGCCGCAAAACATCAGACTTTCACCAACAACGGAGACCTTCAAGAAAAACCTGAAGACCCACCTGTTCCGACAAGCCTACAACCTGCAATGATCCTCAGTGTACTGAACCATCGTACGACCAGCTCTACCCTTTCCTAGTGTATTCTCACCCATCCCTGCAGTCTGTGAGCCCTCGCGGGCAGGGTCCTCTCTCCTTCTGTACTTGTGTGTCCCTTGTCCAGCACATGTTTATTGTACCTGTCTATATTTTTCCCCTTTTCATATGTAAAGCGCCATGGAATAAATGGCGCTATATAAATGTATAATAATAATAATAATAATAAGGAGTGTGAAAGTTTTATTACCCTCTGATTGGAGTCTGCTATTGTGTTTTGATGCCCCTAGAAGGTCAGAGAAGCAGATTACTGGGAATATAAACTTATGATGACCTTTGACACTCTTAGTGCTGGAATGAATATATCCCAAGGTTTCATGTCTTTCTACATCAATTCTCTGACCTTCTAGGGGCATCAAAACAAAATAGCAGACTCCAATCAGAGGACAATAAAACTTTCACTCCTTATCTATGAACTGTTCCAATATTTATGTTCATCCCTCTGCCATAATGACAGTTCTGCTTTACGTCACTTGTCTTACCTATTGCATTATTCCTGTGTCCTGTTGTGTATAAATATGTGATTCTTCAGATTTTGTATTAGTCTTCACCTGATGAAGAGACCTGAGTAGTCTGGAAAGCTTGCAATTAGTTACCATCTTTTCAGTTAGCCATTAAAAGGTATCAACCACTGAGGACTCTCAAGTCTAAATATTTTTCTATCTACTGGCTAACACGGTACGAAGATACACATCTTTCCTATATCTTTAGAATTGGGAATTTCATGAGCTTCCATCATGCGAATCCTGAAATCTATTGGGTGGAAAGCTTATCGTCCACATCTAATTCATGGTTAATTGGAGGACGATCCAGACAGGCGGCTGCAATTTAGTGAGATTATGCTTATCGAAATTGAAGAAAATCCAGTAATTTTAGATAACATTATGTGGAGTGATGAAGCTTCTTTCACATTATCTGGCCATATTAACAGACATAATTGTATTACTGGTATAATGAGAACATGCGTTTAACATTAGAGCAACAACTAAATGAGCCTGGTGTCAATGTTTGGGGTGGTATTTCAAGTTTTCGTGTTTTTGGACCATTTTTTTTGATGGAACAGTCACAGGAGATAAGTATCTCGAAATTCTAATGAATCAAGTTGTTCCCCAGTTACAGCAACAGCCTAATTCAAATGACCTTTATTTCCAACAAGATGGGGCCCCTCCACATTATTCAAGACTAGTCCGCGAGTATCTTGATGAAACATTTCCTACTAAATGGATTGGCTGAAGAGGCCCACTTGATTGGCCGGCATGTTCACCAGACTTGACCCCAATGGATTTTTTCTTTTGGGGAGTACTCAAGGACAAAGTTTATAGTCGAAAACCAAAAAGTGTCAGTGATTTGAAAAATTACATAAGAGATGCATTTCAAAAAATTAATCCCCAAAGAGACTTGTGCAAAAATTTTTGTTGAAGCGTAAGAGGCAGACTTCAAAGCTGTGCAAATTGTGACGGAAAACAGTTTGAGCACCTGCGTTGATAAAATTTAAGGGCTTTTGTATTATTGTTCAGAATAAAATTTAATTGTCAATGTTATGCTTGTGTTAGGAAATATAATTTTATATATAAATCAAAATAAATGTTATTATTTTCTGTCCACTTACTTTAGGACCACCCTGTATATATACTTTTTTATTAAAAATTAAGGGAATGTTATTAAATAAGAAAAGACAGTGTGCTCACCAACTCTCACCCCATCGCTGACCGCCACAATGATCATTGCCAGGTCAGGAAGTAATAACATCCCATTCTTTGGACTGATGACCACGGAGGTCTGTGATTGGCTGCAACCATTATAAGACTGGGACAGATCTGTTACCAGATATGAATTGGATGCTGGCGACCTGGCCACTAAAGCAAATTATTGACCTCAGCATTTGGGTGAATAAAGAACAGGCCTGTTGTAAATCATCTAAGTGGCCTGGACTGAAGTGAGAAGGTTAACTCCTTTCTGATATTACTTGGTTCCTTACCATTTAACCCCTTCATGACCGGAGCTTTTTTCGGTTTTGCGTTTTCGTTTCCCTTCTTCCCAGAGCCATAACTTTTTTTTTTTCCGTCAATATGGCCATGTGAGAGCTTGTTTTTTGTGGGACGAGTTGTACTTTTGAACGACACCATTGGTTTTAACATATCGTTTTCTAGAAAGTGGGAAAAAAAATCCAAGTGCGGTGAAATTGCAAAAAAAAGAGCAATACCACACTTGTTTTTTGTTTGGCTTTTTTTTTACTAGGTTCACTAAATGCTAAAACTGACCTACCATTATGATTCTCCAGGTCATTTCAAGTTCATAGACACCAAACATGTCTAGATTCTCTTTTATCCAAGTGGTGAAAAAAAATTCCAAACTTTGTAAAAAAAAAAAAAAAAAAAATAATTGTGCCATTTTCCGTTACCCGTAGCGTCTCCATTTTCCGTGATCTCGGGTTGTGTGAGGGCTTATTTTTTGCATGTTGAGCTGATGTTTTTAATGATACCATTTTGGTGCAGATACGATTTATTGATTGCCCGTTATTGCGTTTTAATACAATGTCACGGCAACCAAAAAAAACATAATTTCGGTGTTTTGACTTTTTTCTCACTACACCGTTTAGCGATCAGGTTAGTCCTTTTTTTGATAGATCGGGCGATTTTGAACGCGGCGATACCAAATATGTGTATGTTTGCTTTTTTTTATTGTTTTATTTTGAATGGGGCGAAAGGGGGGTGATTTGATCTTTTATTATTATTATTTATTTATATAGCGCTATTAATTCCATGGTGCTGCACATGAGAAGGGGTTTCATACAAAGTTATAGATATCGTTTACAGTAAACAAATTTACAATGCAGGAGGTGTAGCAACTCTGGTGGTGGTGAGGCAGCAGAATGGTTATTGCAGGCTGTAGGCTTTCCTGAAGAGATGGGTTTTCAGGTTCCGTCTGAAGGATCCGAGGGTGGTGGATAATCGGATGTAACCAAACTTCACTATAGAAAAAGAGGGCTGCACTGCAAACCACCGCTGACACACCGTGGTGCAAATAACACTGGTTGCCGCAGGCTTAACCTGTAAGTTTTCGGGTGCACACCGTATGAAGCAACAACATGACAAATCCAAAAATGAAGAAAATAGTTGGTGGCACTCACCAGTCTGATGAAAATTGCTTGTGTTTATTGATCCATATCTAGACATATTGGCCGGGAGTGAGAGTATAAAAGAGTGCAGGTGCTGTCAGGCTGTTGAGTGCCACCGACTATTCTCTTCATTTTTGGATAATCGGATGTGTTGAGGTGTGGAATTCCAGAGGATGGGGATATTCGGGAGAAATCTTGGGGGGCGGTTGTGTGAGGAACCAATAGTGTGGAGGAGAGTAGAAAGTCTTGTGAGGATCGAAGATTACGTGAGGGAAGATATTGGGAGAGTAGTTCAGAGATATAGAGAGGGGACAGGTTGTGGATGGCTTTGTATGTCAGTGTTAGTAGTTTGTCCAAGGAAAAAGGAATTCCTGGTGCTCACATGTGACAAAGGCTCTGGATGAGCTGAAACGTTTTGCTGGAATCTGGAATAAGGCAAATTAAATCAACTCATGTGAGTGCCGGGATATCCTTTTTCCTTGGATGAATCATTCCTTCCACGTGCACCATGATAGCGACAGGAGTGCCGACTATTTTGCATTATCACAGTGTTAGCAGTTTGAACTGGATTTGTTGGGGAATTGGAAGCCAGTGGAGGGATTTGCAGAGGGGAGAAACAGGGGAGTAGCAAGGAGCCAGGTGGATTAGTTGGGCAGCAGAGTTGACGACAGACTGGAGTGGTGCAAGAGTAGTCGGGGAGGCCACAGAGGAGGGTGTTGCAGTAATCAAGGCGGGAGATGATGAGGGCATGCACAAGAGGGTAGATTGAGGGCTGAGGAAGGGACGGATTCTGGAAATATTTTTGAGTTGGAGGCGACAGGAGGTGGCAAGAGATAGGACGTGTGGTTTGATGGACAGTGCAGTCGAGAGTTACTCCGAAGCAGCGGATTTCAGGTGCGGGAGAGAGTGTGATGCCATTTACCATAATAGATAGATCGGGTAGGGAAGATATGGGAGATGGAGGAAAGATGATGAGTTCGGTTTTTTCTACATTGAGTTTTAGGAAGCGAGAGGTGAAGTAGGATATGGCTGATAGACACTCCGGGATTCTGGACAGCAGAGAGGTGACATCTGGGCCAGAGAGGTAGATCTGAGTGTTGTCTACATACAGGTGGTACTGGAAGCCATGGAACTTTATGAGTTTGTCCTAGGCCAAGGGTATAGATCAGGGGTCTCAAACTCAATTTTTCCCGGGGGCAGCTGGAGGTAGAATCTGGGTGAGGCTGGGCCGCATCAGGTTTTCCACAAGAAAACATTAACTGGTTAACAGCAAAAAGTCATTCCCCCCAGCGCTCATTCTCCCCCATTGTTTTTTCCCCATCATCCCATCGTTGCTTTTCCCCATCACTCCCATCATTGCTTTTCCCCCATCACTCCCATCATTGTTTTTCCCCATCATTGCTTTTCCCCATCACTCCCATCATTGCTTTTCCCCATCACTCCCATCATTGTTTTTCCCAATCACTGCTATTCCCCATCACTCCTATCATTGCTTTTTCCCCATCATTGCTTTTCCCCATCACTGCTTTTCCCCAAACTCCCATCATTGCCTTTTCCCCATCACTCCCATCATGTGTTTTTCCCCATCACTGCTTTTCCCCATCACTGCTTTTTCCCATAACTCCCATCATTGCTTTTCCCCATCACTCCCATCACTGTTTTTCCCCATAACTCCCATCATTGCCTTCTCCCCATCACTACTTTTCCCCATCACTCTCTTCCACCTACACACACACACACCACCTCTCACCTGTACACGTACACACACACACACCACCTCTCATCTGTCCACAGCATTACCGGTGCCTGCGCTTCCTTGCTCTGGCACAGCTGACCGCTGAATGATGACGTCATCCAGTGGCGCTGCTCTCTGTGTCAGACAGGAAGCGCGGGTGCCAGGCAGGAAGGATCCTTGCAGCTCCGCTACTGCTTATTTTGTCTTGCAGGCTGCGGAGCTGTTGGGATCACTACCTGCTTGCCGCACATGATGGCTAGACTCTAGCCATCATCATACTCACCTCACCTCCTACTGCTGCAGCTCCGATGGTCCAGCGCCCAGAGCGCTGACATCTTCTTTTTGTGGTACCGCTCATTAAGCTCATGAATATTGGCGCCACGCCTATGAGAGTGGAGTGGCGTCCATATTCATGACCTTAATGAGCGGTACTACGTGTGACTGGGATTTCACATGCGAGACTCGGCCGTATTTCTCGCATGTGTGATCCCGGCCAAGGTGAGGGCCGCAAACTATTGTCCAGAGGGCCCATGAGGTGAGGGTCGCAAACTATTGTCCCGAGGGCCGCAGTTGGCCCGCGGGCCGCGAGTTTGAGACCCCTGGTATAGATGGAAAAAAAAGTAGGGGTCCCAGGACAGAGCCTTGAGGAACTCCAACAGAGAGAGGGCGGGATGAGGAGGTAGTGTGGGAGTGGGAAATGCTAAATGTGCGGTCGGAAACGTAAGAGGCAATCCAGGACAGGGCAAGATCTTTGATGCCAAAGGAAGAAAGAATCTGTAGCAGTATATATGTATATATATATATATATATATATATATATATATATATACATACATATACAGTACAGACCAAAAGTTTGGACACACCTTCTCATTCAAAGATTTTTCTGTATTTTCATGACTATGAAAATTGTAGAATCACACTGAAGGCATCAAAACTATGAATTAACACATGTGGAATTATACATTATACAAAAAAGTGTGAAACAGCTGAAAATATGTCTTATATTCTAGATTCTTCAAAGTAGCCACCTTTTGCTTTGATTACTGCTTTGCACGCAGAAAAGGTGAAAGGATGTACTCTATATGCCTAGTTCCCACCGTGAAGCATGGAGGAGGTGGTGTGATGGTGTGGGGGTGCTTTGCTGGTGACACTGTTGGGGATTTATTCAAAATTGAAGCGGTGAGCGGTCCAGCTCACCCCAAACCATCTTGATTGGGTTCAGGTCTGGTGACTGTGGAGGTCAGGTCATCTGGCGTAGCACCCCAACACTCTCCTTCTTGGTCAAATAGCCCTTACACAGCCTGGAGGTGTGTTTGGGGTCATTGTCCTGTTGAAAAATAAATGATGGTCCAACTAAACGGGAACCGGATGGAATAGCATGCTGCTGCAAGATGCTGTGGTAGCCATGCTGGTTTAGTATGCCTTCAATTTTGAATAAATCCCCAACAGTGTCACCAGCAAAGCACCCCCACATCATCACACCACCTCCTCCATGCTTCACTGTGGGAACCAGGCATGTAGAGTGCATCCGTTCACATTTTCTGCGTGCAAAGCAGTAATCAAAGCAAAAGGTGGCTACTTTGAAGAATCTAGAATATAAGACATATTTTCAGTTGTTTCACACATTTTTGTAAAGTGTAATGTATAATTCCACATGTGTTAATTCATAGTTTTGATGCCTTCAGTGTGATTCTACAATTTTCATAGTCATGAAAATACAGAAAAAAAACATTGAATGAGGTGTGTCCAAACTTTTGGTCTGTACTATATATATATATATATATATATATATATATATATATATATATATATATATATACATATATACACTGCTCAAAAAAATAAGAAGCAACATTGATTGACAATCAATTTCACATGCTGTTGTGCAAATGGAATAGACAACAGATGGAAATTATTGGCAATTATCAAGACACACTCAATAAAAGGAGTGGTTCTGCAGGTGGGGACCACATCTCAGTACCAATGCTTTCTGGCTGATGTTTTGGTTACTTTTGAAAGTTGGTTGTGCTTTCATACTTGTGGTAGCATGAGATGGACTCTACAACCCACACAAGTGGCTCAGATAGTGCAGCTCATCCAGGATGGCACATCAATGTGAGCTCTGGCAAGAAGGTTTGCAGTGTCTGTCAGTATAGTGGCCAGAGGCTGGAGGCGCTACCAGGAGACAGGCCAGTACACCAGGAGATGTGGAGGGGGCCATAGGAGGGCAACAGCCCAGCAGCAGGACCGCTACCTCTGCCTTTGTGCAAGGAGGAACACTGCCAGAGCCCTGCAAAATGACCTCGAGCAGGCCACAAATGTGCATGTGTCTGCACAAATGGTTAGAAACCAACTCCATGAGGATGGTCTGAGTGCCCGACGTCCACAGATGGGGTTGTGTTCACAACCCAACACCTTGCAGGACGCTTGGCATTTGCCACAGAACACCAGGATTGGCAAATTTGCCACTGGCGCCCTGTGCTCTTTACAGATGAAAGCAGGTTCACACTGAGCACATGTAACAGACGTGACAGAGTCTGGAGACGCCGTGGAGAGCGGTCTGCTACCTGCAACATCCTTCAGCATGACCAGTTTGGCAGTGGGTCAGTAATGGTGTGGGGTGGAATTTCTTTGGAGGGCCGCACAGCCCTCCATGTGCTCGCCAGAGGTAGCCTGACTGCCATTAGGTACCGAAATGAGATCCTCAGACCCCTTGTGAGACCATATGCTGGTGCGCTTGGCCCTGGGTTCCCCCTAATGCAGGACAATGCCAGTCCTCATGTGGCTGGAGTGTGTCAACAGTCCCTGCAAGATAAAGGCATTGAAGCTATGGACTGGCCCGCCCGTTCCCCAGACCTGAATCCAATTGAGCACATCTGGGACATCATGTCTCGCTCTATCCACCAACGTCACACCACAGACTGTCCAGGAGTTGACCTGAGGAGTCCAGGTCTGGGAGGAGATCCCTCAGACCATCCGCCGCCTCATCAGGAGCATGCCCAGGCATTGTAGGGAGTTCATACAGGCACGTGGAGGCCACACACACTACTGAGCATCATTTTGACTTGTTTTAAGGACATTACATTCCACTTTAATTTTGTGGGTGACTCGAAATCCAGGCCTTCATTGGTTAATAAATTTGATTTCCATTGATGATTTTTGTGTGATTATGTTGTCAGCACATTCAACTTTGAACAGAACAAAGTATTCAATGAGAATACGTCATTCATTCAGATCGCCTCTATATAGCAGAATTACTCACTTGCTATGAGTGCCGACCACCGGGTGGCACTCACAGCAAGCCGGCACTGACAACCATAGAGGTCTCCAGGAGACCTCTGGGTTGTCATGCCAATGAACCGGTGACCCGCGATCACGTGACGGGGGTCACCGGTGGGTGTATTTCCGTTCCGATGGCTGGAAGCGCGAGTTAAGGTACTGCCACACTAAACAACATCGCTAACGGGATCGCTAAAAAACGTCACTATTTAGCGATCCCGTTAGCGATGTTGTTGTGTGCGGCATCTACCAGCGACGTGGCCCCTGCTGAGATCCTGCTGTGATCTCGCTCGTCGTTCTCATCGTTCCGGACCCTATTTTTATCGTCGGCGTCCCGCTGGTAAGTATATATCGCTGAGTGTAGCACCTTTTGTTAGCGATTTAGCGGTACTTTTGTACCGCTAAAGTCGTTAAGGAGATCGCTAACCGCGATAGCGTCCTTAACGACATCGCTAAATTAGGCTGCTACTAGCGATATAGAAACAATCCCGCTAGCGATTGCATTAGTATACGTCGTTATCGTGATCGCTAGCGGGATTGTTTAGTGTGGCAGTACCTTTAGATGACGCTGTAGGCATGCTTTCTGTAGTTGATAAAATCAGTTTTATCATTAAGAGATTATTACTTGAGGACTGGTAAACTTGCTGCCAGGTAGTCCTCCATTTCATGAGGCATTCTCCATTGATTGGCGGCAGCTTTCTGCCTATGGAGAGTGCACACTGAAAGCTGCCTGTCAGTTGTGTGGGTGGACTTATACAGAGCTCAGCTTTCAGAGACCTGCTAAAGTGATTTTATCAAAATGACATCAAGCAGATAAGCAAGTCACAGATCATTGGAATCAGAGTCTCTGCTCCTACATTATGCTGCGCTCATACAGGTTTGCAAAATCCTGGTGACTGGTTCCCTTTAAGTGGATATTAGCACTCAGTGCCTGGCACATTACAACTGACATTAGCTGGACTCTGCTCCCTCAGTGATAAATACCAAGTGAGAGCAATTCATTCAGTAATGTGGCTTGAAGTATAAAATTAACAGCAGGCGCACAAAGACATCGGCAATATTCAATCTCCAAGCAATTCTGTGCACACTACAAGCAGTATAATACTGCCCATGCTTCGGGGTTGCTGCAATTCTGCTATACCGATGTTAACATCGTACATTGATCACCATCAGTGCCGGACTGGCCATCTGGCAAATGCCAGAAGGGCCTGTCTGGTCATGAGCCGCCTTGTCTGTTTTGTTATTAACAGAATCGGTGTTCTCAAGACACCATACTGTAAAGAGCTGTAACAGAGGTATCACTAGAAATATTGGTCTTGTAGTAAATCTTCTTTTCCTCCATCCAGGGTAATATTAGTAATATATCCCATCTAGTGCTTGAGGATGGGGACAACATGGGCCTGTGTGATTTCAAATGCCAGGGCTGAGTTTTAGGCCAAGTCTGTACCTGATCACCGTTGATCATCTTTCTCATCTATGTAAAGAAATTACAGTTTTCTATTACTTTATATTATTTACAAAGTTCCCAGGTCTCTACCGTTCAGACACTAGAAAATATTCCCTTTAAGTCCCTATATAACGGGGCTTTATTCTGGATATGTACAGTATGGCGGTATGGACTAGCCATCTAGCGCCAGCCTTTGTGTCCCAGCATTCTGCCACCACAGCCTCATTCACTAACCAGACATGTTCAGCCTGAGTGTTATTTCTGAGAGCCATTCAGTAGAAATATCTGGCTTGTGAGTCACAGGGATATTGAGGGGTGGGGCGGGAGAATCCATGGAATTTGATCTGAAAACACTCCTCACCTTTCCACAAAACCTTTCTTTATGGTGGAGAAAGATCTGGTCAGCATTCAGGGAATGTCAGAGATGCACATTTAACCACTTGATTATCGAAGTGCATGAGTTGGCTCTATTAGGAACAATTCACACTTTCTTTTCATTAGGACTGGCTCACTCAAGGCATTTCTTCAGTTTTGCTACTATATGTATGTCTATCAAATACATTTTCTACTGTAATTTAAAAACCATCATAAACAATGCTGCATTCCCCTGTGTAATTCCACGCCTCCATACTTTTCGTTTGCTGCACCAAAAAGCCTATGTGTAAGTTCCCATGGTGCATACGGTACTTGGTGTAATTTAGTTGAGTTTTTTAGTACAATTTTTAACATGCAGATTTTTAGTGTTTTTTTTTTTTCTATTGTACTTTTTGTCTCTTTTTACAGGTCAAATATTTTTTTTTGTAAACTTCCTGCCTGCTTAGTTACTCAACAAAAACTTTACTATTAAAGGAAAGTTCAGATTACATACGTTCCTTTTACTGCATTTCCATTACAGAATCACAAAACGCACGTGCAGATTATATCCGGGCATCTCATTCAGGTGTATGGGAAAAATAAGTCATTAAAGCCTCATTCAGACATAAATGTGTCCTCATTAAGGTAAAAACACAGACCGTCGTTCATCAGTGTTTGGGATCTGACTTTCATAAGCGTTTGGACAAAGTCAGTTTTTACCATCAGTGTTTCATCAATGATTTTTCAATAATGGGAAAAAAATTAAAACGCAAAGCTTCTCCCATGCATTGCAATGTTAATCAATGTTAATTGCAATCCAGGAAGCCGGCTTCCCTCTGCAGCTTATTCGGTAAGCGCTATAGCTTGCCAAATAAGAGGGAACCCGAACAAATTCGCTCAACTCGAGTTATAACCCATCTTAGGTTTCGTCATTTTTAAAATTCAGAGGCAAGGGAGGGGACTTAGGTTCAGCCCAAACGGCAGTGAACCAGAGGGGTTAAATGCTTGTGTAAAGCATGGCCTATTGCTTTTTCTCTGTGGAGGTCATGACAACACATTGTGTGGGGAGAAGTCAGGGAACGGAGGGAACGATCAGCCTCCCATGTGGCAGCCCCTCCCCTGCAAGCCAGGCCTTTCATCTGACTTGTAACTGATTCTCATATTCTGGATACTTTGTCTTACCAGAAATGTATTTGAATATCTGACCATTGAATGTGTATAACCATTGTGTATATAGTGTTTTGTCAAGTGTGCCCTTAAGGAGATTTAATATATAATTTAACCTTGGGCTGCTCTTTTATCTCCATCAACAAGTCCGTATTCTCAGCTTAACTTTCCATGCTACCGGGGCTGGTTTCTGGCCTGATATAATCTCGTTAACAGACCAGGCTTAGATCTAGCAAGGAACTGGTGGTAGTCCTACCGGGCTGACCAGGCGCTGTTTCACCGCTGCTCGTGAAAGGGGCCTCTCTGCCTGTCAGGGTTGTGAGCGAGTGTGGTGCCACCTCAGTGACTGCATGGGCCACATTCTATCAAGCCTGTGCCTTCCTGGGCCTGTGTGGACAGGGGGTGTCTGGGTAAAACTGTGCCAAGCTGCCCTTACGTGCCCCAGGGTGTGCAGAATGTCAGTTGCTGCAAGTGAGCACAGCATACCACTTGATCCCTTGGACTTAACAGTTACGTCAGGCGGGGTGCCGACGTGCGGATTCCTCACATGGGGTAGCATGCTGCGTGATCTCTCTGGTGCCATCTTTCACAGTGAGTATAATAACAGGTCTTTTTTTTGCCTTGCATGGCGAATTAGAGTCATATGTGCAGCATTGTAGAATGTTGTCACATGGGGCTGAAAGGTGATGGCTGTAGGTTATATCTGGAAAAAAACGGTGATAGTTTCACTTTAATACTAACATCACCCTATATGTAACGAGTGGGTGCAATAAAGACCATTAGGCTGCCAAGAGTAACATATTGCTGTTTATTTCCTACAATTTTATGCCTCAATGCAATACCCATTCTGGATAGTTGTACTAGAAGCATTCATATGCCACTAGAGATGTTGATAGGCTTTTTTCTTCTAGGAGATACAGTTAGAAGTTTTTAAAAGTCAGAGTAGCAAGCTTTTGCATATTAATATTTTGTGTAATCCAACAGGTCAAGATGAGGAATTATAGAGAATGGCCATCATAGAGCCTCCAGTATATCACATTGTGAATTTTGTAAACCACTAGTCTCTGCTTACACATGAGCTTGTGTAGTAGTCTGCCGACAAGAAGCCATGCCTCATCCACTTGATACTCAATTTTCAGCTAAATACAACAGGCTCATGTATTTTCTTGCAATTTAGCTTCAGCTTTCCAGATCTTCTGTTTTGCTTTCAGGCGTGTTATTCGGTTTCTCTTTTTCTTCATTGCATTAGTACTGTTAGATGCGTTTGTAGGTGGTAAACCTTTTGTCACTTCTAGTCCGGGCACTTTTCTTGGCTGCTTTAGCTGTAGCTAAGAACATAATAAACAATACACAATGAAACACGAGACTCACTGATCTTGAGTCAAACACTTTATAAATGCTTTAAATAAAATAATCTAGAAATGAAAGTCTTTGACTTCCTCAGCCATTCTCACCTTAACACGTCACACCTAGCAGGTCATGGCTGACTACCATTAAAGACAAACTAACAGTTATGATTACAGTTGTCAGAAAATATATACTTTATACTTTGACATCTCTGCTGTTTACTCTAAATTCTGGAATTCTATTACACTATGTAACAAATTTTGATTTATTTTTTGTTCCTGGGTCCAAAGTGTGTTCTCCTAACCCGTTATGCCTAAAACAAATAGAAAATTGTTGTTCCACAAAAACTTTGCTTTTGTGATCAGGACAATGAAATTTGAAATTTGTCTGGAAAATTCTCGATTCGTATTCAATACTGAGTAGTCTTTTAGAATATTGTTGAACTGCTAGAATTGTGCAGAAGTTTCAACAATTTTCCAAGTTTCTAGAAACTTTTAGAACTTTCTAGAACGTTCTCGGACTGTTCAATAGTAGTCATACAACTATAAAAGCACAGGTGACTCGATCCAATATTTCGGTTTCTGTTATTGCTGAGTAAGAGAATAACGAATCGTAGTTAAATAGCAATTATTTGCTTTAGATGGCATCAAGAGGTTGTTTGCGCCCAGCAGATGCATTTTGCTATGTGTTGACAATTTATAGACAAGAGCAAGAAAGTATTCCGTGAAAGCATGTCGTATGACGTGAGAGGCCTACAAGGCATATTTCGGCATGCCTGTCGGGGATCAAGACAAGTTCTGGGCACTTCATTTCACATACGAATATTGCAAGAAAACTCTTGAAGGTAAGGTGAATAATTGCTGCTCGTTTACATGGCAGTGCTTTATTTAGTAGAATTTCAATGATTTACATCTAGTACAGTTTAACCCCTTACTGGCCGCGGACAGAATAGTACGTCCACGGCCAATATCCCCCGCTTTGATGAGGGCTCCGACGGTGAGCCCGCATCAAAGCCGGGACATGTCAGCTGTTTTGAACAGCTGATATGTGCCCGCAATAGACGCGAGTGGAATCGCGATCCACTCGCGCCTATTAAGTAGCTAAATGCCACTGTCAAACACTGATAGTGGCATTTAACAAGCGCTTCCGGCCACCAGGCCGGAAATACGCACACCGCTGACAGCCGTCATGTGATCGGGGGTCATCAGTGCGTCAGCATAACAACCAGAGGTCTCTTGAGACCTCTATGGTTGTTGATGCCAGATTGCTATGAGCATAGCAATGTGGTCAGCGCTCATAGCAATGCAGTAATTCTGCTACAAAGAGGTGATCTAAGCATCACCTCTATGTAGCAGAAGCGATCGAGCTATGGCAGCTTCTAGTCTCCCATGGAGGCTATTGAAGCATGCCAAAAGTAAAAAAAATAAAAAAAACATAAAAGTTCAAATCACCCCCCTTTCACACCATTCAAAATAAAACAAAAAAAAAAAATAAAAAAAAATCAAACATACACATTTGGTATCGCTGCGTTCAGAATCACCCGATCGAGCAATAAAAAAAAGGATTAATCTGATCGCTAAACGGCGTAGCGATAAAAAAGTCAAAATGCCAGAATTACTTATTTTGGTTGCTGCGACATTGCATTAAAATGCAATAACGGGCGATCAAAAGAACGGATCTGCACAAAAGTGGAATGATTAAAAACGTCAATTCGGCACGCAAAAAAACGAGCCTTCACCCAACCCGAGATCACAAAAAATGGAGACACTACGGGTCTCAGAAAATGGCGCAATTTTTTTTTTTTTTAGCAAACTTTGGAATTTTTTTTCACCATTTAGATAAAAGAGAACCTAAACATGTTTGGTGTCTATGAACTCGTAATGACCTGGAGAATCATAATAGAAGGTCAGTTTTAGCATTTAGTAAACCTAGCAAAAAAGCCAAATAAAAAACAAGTGTGGGATTGCACTGTTTTTTTGCAATTTCATCATACTTGGAATTTTTTTCCCGTTTTCTAGTACACGACATGCTTAAACCAATGATGTCGTTCAAAAGTACAACTCGTCCCGCAAGAAATAAGCCCTCACATGGCCATACTGACGGATAAACCTCTGAAGGTGCTGATGCCACCTCTGCATATCAAGTTAGGCCTCATCAAGCAATTTGTCACGGCTCTTGACAAGGAGTCAGCAGCTTTCAAGTACCTCCAAGATCTCTTTCCAAAGCTGTCCGAGGCAAAGGTCAAGGCTGGTATCTTTGTCGGACCGCAGATCAAGAAGATCATAGAATGTGACGAGTTCGCCAAGCTGCTGAACAAGAAGGACAAAGTGGCTTGGAACAGTTTAGTTGCAGTGGTTCATGGCTTCCTGGGTAATCACAAGGCCGAAAACTACTGTATGTGCAATTGGTTCAGACTCTCATAAAGAATTACGCCATAATTGGATGCAGAATGTCTCTCAAAGTCCATATCCTTGACTCTCATCTTGACAAGTTCAAGGAGAACATGAGCGCTTACTCAGAGGAGCAAGGCGAGCGCTTTCATCAAGATATATTGGACTTTGAACGTCGTTACCAAAGACAATATAATGAAAACATGATTGGGGACTACATTTGGGGGCTTCTTCGAGAAAGTGATTTGCAGTACACTCACAAATCTAGAAAAAACTACTAATTTCTGAATCTTTTTGAGTGATTTTTGACTGTCTTTGTCTATTTACCATGCAAGTGTTGTTTTTTATCAGACCGCATGAACGAAAATATAATAATTTCCTTTTTTTGACACAATAAATACAATTTTTTTCTGGCCTGTGGTCATAAAATCAAAGTTTGTGCTGAATGTAGTCGTTTTTCCATAGTCTATAAACATAATAAGTTTAAATATTACACTTGGAAGTCAGGAACAAAAATTGTGTTACATAGTGTTATTGAATGAAGATCAGGTAAAACTTAGCTATAATGGCATGTAACTAGAACAGGTGCACTGCACACGTCCCACTACCTGCAGGCATCCTGGGCGCCTCCTCTTATTTAGCGGGTTGGCACAAGGTTGTGACTCCATCCGGCTGCCACACAGTACCATGGAGTACCAATGTGGCCACTGGGCTAGGGTCCTGCATATTGTATTGTGCAAGTCTAAATATAATTCCTTAATTAATGAAAAAAAAAGATGTGTTGCTCATCAGCACCACTCTAGTCTATTGGTTGTCACGCAAACTGCATCTTAAGGGTATGCCATACTAACCGAGATTGCTAGCGAGATCGCTAGCGAGATCGCTACTGCGTCACCATTTATGATGCAGTAGCAATCTCGTTAGCGACTTAGCTGTGTGTGACATGTAGCAGCGATGTGGCCCCTGCTGAGATGTCGTTGATCGCTCATGAATGTTCTGAGCCGTTTTTTGGTCGTCGGTGTCCCGCTGGTGAGCCTGAATCGCTGAGTGTGACACCCTTTATGAACGACTTCACCAGCGTCGCAGGTGGGACTAGGTTTTCCCAACGACCGCAGAGGTCGTTATACAGATCGCTGATGAGATGTGTTTGGAATCACAGATCGCCGATGAGATGTGTTTCGAATCTAACTAGCGATCACATAGTGATTGCACTAGCGATCTCGCCAGGTTAAGTCGTTGTCGTGATCGCTAGTGCGATCGCTAAGTGTGGCAGTGCCTTTAGCCCCATTAGCTTGGGCGTAAAAAGAAGCAGCCTAATCTCCATCCCATGAACATTGTCTCAACACTATTATCTTTAAGAAAAACCTGCACAATTTCCTTGTAAAAAAAAAAGTATGTCAGAGCAGTTTTCAGCTGCACTGCTTTGTACCTCAACCACACAGATTGAGCAATTCGACACCTCATTGTCAACGGAGATAACGGACCTTCATTATGAGTTTGTTAAAGAGCCCTTATCTCACGACCTTCATGCCAAATCCAGCCATAAACAATAAACAACTAACATTTTTTAGGCCAATTTTGTCAGAATGTTGGCGATCCCCCCTAACATAACAAAGCATTACAAGATTATTTGGCCTACAGCCAACGGTTAGGCCTAGCTAAATTTATATTACAGTCTCGCCACAGTACAGATTATGAACACGTTAACCCATCCAGTTGGCATCTATGGGTATCTGGTCACATAGATTAATTTCTATTTATGTGCTACAAATCAGCACAAATAATAGATTAAGGGAGCAGTGACCACAGATGGCATGTCGTCTGGTACATTCATGATGGAGAAACACTGCGGTCTACAAGAAGGTTTGCGTTACCTGTGAAGAAATCTAATCCTATTATACACAAACACAGGAGGCTGTGCCACTATTAATTCAGGTGTGTTAGAGGAAGAAAGGCTTCTTTATCCCGCAGATAGGCTGGGACTTGCAGAACTCGCATTATGCGCCCCACCTGACAAACTTATGATAAGAGGAGAGGGGGAAGAGAGTGGGAGGGAGTGCTACACACTGAATCCATTGCTATCATAATCACAATTTTTAGAAGGACACGGAAGACAGATAAGACAAAAAAAAATCTATTGGTCTCCCACTGCAAGTAAATAAAAAAACTATATCAAATATTCTGTAAGGCCTCTTTCAGACATCAGTCTTTTGCCATCAGTCAAAATCCCTAGGCTCGACGGATGTGACTGATGGCAAAAAACTGATGTGTGAAAGGGGCCTAAGACAACTGCAGCAGGACAACTCCGCCACTGCCTGCAATAAGTGACAAAACATTAAGCCTGCCCCTTGGCTAAGGCCCACCCAGTTAGTCATCTCCCCGCCAAAACAGGAAGAGATCAGAAGACGTTAACTCTCTAGAACCATTTGGAAAACTGACAGTATAAGCATATTTCTAGATTTAGTGCTTCTTTAAGATGGTCAAAAGGTATGTTTGTACTTATAGTGACAAATAACCTCAGACACCGACTACTACGCTACTCATTACCAGGAATAAGCAATTCATGATAGACGTCTAAGTGATGGCAATTACATTTCTAAAATGAGGGAGAATTTAAGATGACATTCGTTTAAAAAATCATACATTAAACACTGCTTTACTGTTCCAAAGTTTCCCAAGATATGACCATTTATTGAAGCCTTTAGAAGGCTTCTCTCATTAGGATAACCTCTGTTTTCTTGCCATATTGAAGCTAAAAAATTAGACAATAAATTACCAAGATCCTGGTCCAGTGATCATGACACTATTCTTTGGCCATAAGATGGTAGTCCTTGCGAACATGTCATTGTTACCGCAGGACCCACATTATGTTGTGCAGGGGGTCGATAGTTGGCTGAATAGTGTTTATGAGAAGGCTTGCTCTTGATCACTAGGTCAAGTGACCAGCAGATGAACAAGCATTAATCACACCTTTACTAAAGCCTGAAAAATTATCAATGGTGGCAACACATCTAACCAGGTGTGATTTTTTACATTGCCCAAACCTGTTTCTTGCCACAGGCGAGTTTGAACGAGCATCACATGCTTGAAACAAAGTTGTTTACCCACAATTTTGGAAAGGTGCTAACAATTTTGTCTGGCTCATTTTTGGGGTTTTATGTGAAATTATGTCCAATTTTCCTTTTTTTTCTCTGTTTCTTTGTGTTGTTCCAATACACACGAAGGAAATAAACATGTGTATTACAAAACGTGCAATAGTAATAATTTTCTGGGAGAAATACTTCATTTTCTGGAACAATTTCAAGGATGCCAACACTTTTGGCCATGAATGTATATAGGAACCAAATGATCAAACTAATGATTACTATCCATGTTTAAAAGAGCTTTCGACAGTGAGCTAAAAACAGCTGATTGGTGTGGGGCGGGCGTCCTAAGAATAAACCATCAATATCATAAGGCTGCACAACCCTTTTAACTTGGTCTTCTCAACGCATTGTGACGCAGAGGATCACAGAATGTTTCCTACAGCTTGAGATACAAATAAAAAGAATTACATAACAGAAGCTCAACATCAAGATAATATTATATGGTTCAATGTCAGTAAACACAACTAACATTTGAGGTCAAGAACACAAATTGCTGAAGGGTCTGTGAAACTGGTTATACAACCTTAAGTAATAATGAAAGTAACGTTAATGTCATTTATAAATGGATTATTAAATGGACGTGATGGCTACATAAAATCTAACATAGTTCTGAACACCTCAGAATACCTTTATTTTATCTATATATTGTAGAAGTGGATTTCTTTCAAGAGCACTAAATTCACGTTCACACTGTGCTGTTTATGGACAAGTCTTTTTTTTTAGGAGTGTATTAGGAGGAGTAAAATTATACAGGAAAGATTTTGCACTTTACTTATAAGTGTATATTCACATATTGCAGTCATGTCATGATGTTGAGATAATTAAACAAAACCAAACCCTCAACATAACTGGGACATGTGCATAAACCATATGCAGAACACACATCAAAAACGTCAAAAATGTCATGAACATGCATTCTTGGATCAGTAGTGTTATGGCTATAGGTTGCTGCCAGACACGATCTCCCGGGTAAACAAGATGAAGCACGTGGAAGCCCTTCCCATCCGGGATTGAACATTTATTTTCCTATTAATAAACATATCACATTCCAACATTTTTTTTTGTTTCCCTCTCCATCCATTCCCCTGGATCCACAATACACCTTCATATTGCTTACAATGTTATGCAATCATCTTGCCCATTTCTGCCACATTTTTTTTCTTCCTTTCTTTGCCGATAGATAAAAGGTCCACTCAACCTGTCACAAATATTTCAAGTTTCTTCACTTCTCATATATTATGCTGATGTATCGATATTTGTACATTCATAATGGCCTTTTGAGCTGCCAAGCATAGCAAATGAGTATTCTCCCTCTGACAAGATATATCCTGAACATAATGGAATAACAAGAACCACATTTCATTCACAATGTTATGGCCTGTAACTCGCTGTCAAAGGATTTTTACTTCTTCCCAAAACATCTTAAAGTGACAAACACCAAAAAAAGAAAAGAAAAAAAAAAATATCCAAGTACTTCCTCCATTAAAGGGAAATCAGTCACCAGGTTTTTTACTAACCCATCTGAGAGCAGCATGGTGTAATGAAAGCGATCCGGATTACAGCAATGTGTCACTTACTGGGCTGTCTGCTGCACTTTTGATAAAATTACTGTTTTATCTGCTAGAGATCTAGCAGTTTTGATAAATCAGCAAGAGATTATCATTAAAGGACTAGTAAACCTCCTGCCAGGTGGTCAATCAAATTCATGAGCTCTGTATAACCCCGCCCCCACCACAGTGTACACAGAAAGCAGCCAATCAGTGATGGGGTGGGGTTTTACAGAGCTCATGAATATGCTTGACTCCCTGGCACCAGGTTTACTAGTCCTTTAATGATAATCTCTTACTGCTTTATACAACTAAAGCAAGCAGCCCAGTAAGTGACACATCGCTAGAATCAGGGTCTTGGTCTCTTCATTGTGCTAATCAGATTAGGTGGCAAAAACCTGGTGATAGATTCCTTTAAAGCGGCAGTCCGAAACATAAAATGTCCTATATGCGACTTCAGGGCCATTCATCTGATGACGGTGGATGGCCCTGCAATTGTATATAGGACACTTTATATATCAGACAACCACTTTAAAGGAAATCTGTCACTAGGAATAAAGGAAGAAAACGGATATAGAGATTAGCTGTATCAGGGAAACAGTAGGAAATGTTCAAATAAAGCTAATTACAACAGTGGTTAGGGTGTAAAAAATATATTTATACAGGACATTTTATGTATCGGACAACCCCTTTAATCCCATACTCCAACCTTGTCTTGCATTACAATTAAAAGCGACCTGTTAGCAGTTTTGAATGTGTGATGACCGGCGCTGGAGTAAAACTATTTCAAAAGTCATGCTGCCACTTACTTGCAAAATAAAAGTATATTTATGCAGAGCTCCCGTTTTCCTATATATCCCTGTGGGCAATTATGGAACACTGCTGACTCTTGTGCTCGTTCTCTTTTCCAAGGACAAAGCTTCATTCAGCCACCAGCCAAGGTGTCACTGATCAGCAATGGATTAACCTTATTTTCTGCAGGATTTCTACAAGGCTGAATGTAGTGAAAATATGCATATGTATGGCCGGCAGTTAACTAGCATCTGTCCTTAGGCGGCAGGTCTCACAAAGGTGATAGCATGTTATCCTGAGAAAAGGCAGTTTTAGACCTCAGGGTGCCTTCTTGGGAAGGCACAGAATTGGAACCATTTCACACCTATGATGCCTTTTGAAGGGAGACACCAAATTGAAGCCTGATAATTGCTATTTACTATGAGAAAGAAAGGTTACACAAAGAGTGTTTAGAGAAAAAATAATGTATTCATTGGTAAAGTAGCCATGGTCCAGCCACAAACCAGGAATTAGAATATTAACATGAGAGGCTGGTCTAGAAATCTGATCTCCAGGTTAAATCTATAAATTAGGCCGAAAAACAAAGAAAGTGGGTTCACAGATTGAGGGGCAGCCAAGCTGATGTGATCCAGTTCATATTTATCCCCCCTTCAGGGAGCAGAATACCAGACTGCAAAGTTTAGATATTTCTGTAAGTTCCCTCCCCTTTTATCACTTTTTTTGCATACTTGTATGTCACTTTTTATTTCCATATCCTTTTATTGTAAGCACTGTACCTTTTCTATTAAAGCTTAAAACTTTAAAAGTCTGAATCTTTGTATGCTCTAAAAGAATCCATAGCCTTAGAGTTATAAGGCAAAAAAAACCAAAATGGCAAACCATAGGATACTGACTTATAAGTTAACTGAGAATTACTGGAGAACAAAAAAGTCAAAAAAAGTATCTCAAAAAATATATCAAATTTATTTGTATACAAAAAGTACAGATATCAATAAAATTACAGCATTGTGCATATATATTGAATAGTTGTATATATAACTCAGGATGAGATGATACACCCAATAATAAGGACTCTGTGGGTGCCTGCTCAATGCAATATCATATGTACAGAGCGCAATGTATTAGCGTCATAGAATCATAATTAGGTCCACAGAGGGCTTCTATCATTATATGAACTGACTATATTGTATTGCTCATAGCGCAGTTGTAACAATAGACAAAAAAATGTGCATTTAAATAAACAGATCATGGTAAAATTTACCCATTTTAGTAGCAGGTTGTGATATCCACAGGTGTCCAGGAACCCTGACGCGCGTTTCGCGTCAGGGGGAAGTGAGCGTCAGGCTCACGAAACGCGCGTCAGGGTTCCTGGACACCTGTGGATATCACAACCTGCTACTAAAATGGGTAAATTTTACCATGATCTGTTTATTTAAATGCACATTTTTTGTCTATTCTTACAACAGCGCTATGAGCAATACAATATAGTCAGTTCATATAATGATGGAAGCCCTCTGTGGACCTAATTATGATTCTATGACGCTAATACATTGCGCTCTGTACATATGATATTGCATTGAGCAGGCACCCACAGGGTCCTTATTATTGGGTGTATCATCTCATCCTGGGTTATATATACAACTATTCAATATATATGCACAATGCTGTAATTTTATTGATATCTGTACTTTTTGTATACAAATAAATTTGATATATTTTTTTAGATACTTTTTTTGACTTTTTTGTTCTCCAGTAATTCTCACATAGCCTTAGAGTGTATGATCTTGGTGATTTGCAGACAGTAATAGTAGTACTTCCAGGACTCATCGCCCGTGTGTTCGGTGAGTGGTTGCAGCGTGTCACGTGCTGAGAAGCGGGTGCATGACACTGACTCTTTTAGGGTTATGCAGAAAATGCTGTAGACTAATAAATTATAAGGGCAACTATATTTGTGTGATTTATCATTCTGTTCTAAGGTTAATGTTCCTTTAAGAAACATACACAGTGGTCTGGATGTATGTTTCTTATCCTATTCTGAACAGCCTGGAATAAACTATAGAAGAAAAATGTATAATTAACAGATAAGGAGTTACCGCTCCAGACTACAAGATTTTAATAATATATTGCAAACTTGAACAATACATGTCCTGAACTATTCTATTTCTATTCACAGGAATCCACTTTTCATAATTCAGCCAGCTCAGAAAAGAATACACTGTATTAGTAAGACCAGAGATGAACTATGCTACATAGCGATTTTGATTGCATGAGCATTTTCCCCCTTTTTTTTATGGACTCAGCAACTCTTGGAGGGATCCTCCCAGAATAAAGGTCACGTCCAGACGGCAAAGACAATGGAATCAGACTCTTAAAGTCACAGTGATTTTAAGTTAGTAAAACAAAGAGAGCGCTTTATCCTCTCCCTGTTCCGCTCATACAACAGTGCAGAAGACAAGACTCAGGGATGCAACAGATTTTCCTTCTAGCGAAATACAGTAAAGGGATCCGGGACACATTTCTCGGTGCATTACGATAAGTGCTTGGAAATTGGCAGAGCTCGGCAGTTCTCTTGACTGCAGCTATTATCCCAGGCCGCAATGGTGTATGATCCAAGAATGACATCAAACTCCGTTCTCTACAAATATTCGACTCCCTCCTGCTCTACAAGGAGAGGTCTGACTCTTTCCAGCAGCAATAAAGCCCACGTCTCCACAGACACATGGCTTTCCCACCACTCCTATCCTCATGAGCACACCTACTAGTATTTCTTTCAGGGAGAATTTACATGTTTTTATTTATAGCGATTTTCACAAAAAGTGGTGGTTACTGCAACTGTGCAAAAAGAAACATGGCAATGTATCCATATAAAAAAAACCAAATCAATGTATATCTAACAGTATATGGAAGAGAAACATGAAGGGTTACTCATTATTACAGTGGGATTTCTATAACTATAACCAGATGTAACTCACTGCAGAGCAATAGAAGCCAGAAATGTGCATGACCTCATAGCAACACACTAAATATCAAACTTTCCAAATAATACTAGTAAGAAAATGGCTTCCTCTCTGTTCTGTTAAGCCAAATGTGGCTATGGGGTGCCCCAAGCTTAGTGATCTGCTGCAAAGTGTGACTATCACTTCAGTATATATATCAAAAAACTGACCGGCACATCCAAACATAGATTCAGTGTGAACAGGTGCTAAACCTAGAGTCACCAACTCATATACATACAAGAAAAAAAGGTAGCACACTGTAGCGCTATAGCTTGCAAACACGAAATATGAAAAATATGAAAAATGAATTGCATCATTACCTTAGAAATATGAAAAATTGAGAAGTCTTAGCGCATAAGATGGCCAAATTATGTGAGTCTGATAGCCACGTCAAGGCTCTTCTCGTATATCAGGTCCTAAAGGATAGGCATTAGTTAGGACCTGATATACGAGAAGAGCCTTGACGTGGCTATCAGGCTCACATAATTTGGCCATCTTATGCGCTAAGACTTCTCAATTTTTCATATTTCTAAGGTAATGATGCAATTCATTTTTCATATTTCGTGTTTGCAAGCTATAGCGCTACAGTGTGCTACCTTTTTTTCTTGTATCACTTCAGTATATGACATAGGGGATCTAGCTGCAACACCAACCTAAATGCGATGCCATAAAATATTAACTATATGACAATCGCTTTAAAAGGCAAATGTGATGATGTATGAAAGATGAGGAATGTTACATTTTATTACGGCTTTATATGTCCATTGGACGCAGACCTTGCTCGGATCACAGCACCTGGCCCGACCGGCGAGTCTCCTGACCTGAAATACCTGCCTTATACATACATGCTTATGGGACAGTTCAGGCCAGAAGGGCCAGGTATTGCGATCCCAGCACAGACTGTATGGCATGTGTAAACCTGGCCTTAGGATATAAAGTTTGCTATTCTTTACCTTTAGTTTTATGATTACACGTTACAGTTTTTATTACATACGGCAATAAATATAAAATCTAGCACTGATTTCTCCTGGTGAGAAGTTATTTAGGAGGCCAGGCGTTTCAGAACCGTAGTTTGCTGAGGTCTACACCTCCCACACTGTGGATAATGTCTGCCCCCAGCGTCAGGAATGTGCACAACTCCGCAGTAAACTCAACAATCAGCGCTTTGCTACTTGGACACTTACATTGTCTGTTCCTGTATCCTGATCAGGTGCAGGTGGGAAAGTGCAAGGCGGACGGCCATGCAGAATGTGATACTTCAACAACAGATTGGGATTTAAAGGCACCCAGGGAACAGACAGAGAGGACGGAGCTTTAGGGGCATGACTGTGGGCATCATGCAGGTTATAGGCTCCTCTTTTGTGATCCTCAGTACTTTTATAGAGGTAGACAGAGGAGTCTCCGGACACGTGGCTCAAGAGGTAGGACCCATCCTGGAAACTGCATTGAAAACAAATACAGTCTAAGTTATAGAATTCAGTGCAGAACGAAAAACCCTAAATGTATCAATTATATGACTTTCCCTTATAATTGGCATTCTGCAGTGTAGCAATACTGGGCACAGACTTAGTAACAATGCTGGATCTCCACACTTTTAACACTGCCGGTCTCATGTAGAAGTAGTGGTAGCATGCACAACCTGCCCGGTTACCAGGACGCGCGGACAGACCTGGAAGCAGAGCAGCGTGCTTTGTTCTGCTGCACCTGGTATGTTGCCTCCTATGGAAGATAGCCACGTGGACTGAATCACTCATGTATACTCCACTCCGTCATACAAGCTTTGTGCTTGATCTGACTACGACAGGTGTGTAAACCAAGCCTGGCGTATCACTGATGAGAAGCTTTCGGGGTGAGTCACTATTTCAGCGGAACTATTAGGTCATTTCCATTGTGTGAACGGATGTGTGTCTCATTCCGGCAGACGCACACATCCTCTATACATCCTGATGAGACGCCTCACATTACAGACACAGCAATATCATACCATAGATACAATCAATAAGTGCTCAGAGAGATGGTAACAAAATCTTGCATGAAATTTCAGTTCACATCACTCTTCTCTGTAGCTAGATTTGTATTTTTCCTTAGTGACGAAAATGATTAACATTCACAGAACAAACCGCCAGCAGCTTAAAGGGCCTAAATACAATGCAACTATCTATCTGATACTTACCCAGTCACCCACTTCAAGATATGACGAAGAGAATTGAGGCAGTTAGCAGGACTGTGCAGAAAAAAAACAGCAAATCATTACTTAGGCCCGGACCCCAATAGATGGCCACCGGCATTGCAACAAACTTTGCATAAATCAATAAAACATGTAGCTTTAAGAAACTCTGCAATATATTTTATCAGAGAATTATGGAAAATTTTCAGCTTATAAGCCATTTATCACTCCTACCTTCCCTGGCATGTGAAAACTCAAACTCTAAAAAGAGATCAAATTAGCCTCGGTAAAAACAATATGGACTGTCCTCTCAGGAGGAATCAGATTACAGCTGAAGACTAAAGTCTGTAGAGGGATGGAAATGTGGGAGAAGAAAAAAAAAGCACACTGAAAGACAGACAGAAAAACACAGATAAACTGTTATTTAAAAAGCAGAAGTACAGCATATTTCTCCCCAGTGCTGGATTCACAGCTACACTGCCTACTACTGTAGTACAATGCCATCCATGCACCTGAAGGAGCAGGAATCCTTCATGTCTGTGTGAGGTGAATGGGGGACATCAAAGCATGTTATCCTCATACATTAGCTCACAGAAAACGAAAAATTAGACATAGGGGCAGATTTACTAAGTCTGCAATTGTGCACAAAAACCTTAATAAAGGACTTGCTGCAGCATAAGGCACAAATTCTTTAAAGAGAACCTGTCAGCACAATTTTGCAATGTAAAGTCAAATGTGAAGCAATACTGAATACATCCATTACGTCTTTGAAAAAATCCGCTTTGTGGTTCTTCTTTAATCACAATTTGAAGTTTTCTGCCAATTAGATTATTGTGCACAGGGGCCGGACTGTACACTGGGTCTTTTACTCAAACGCAGCAGTGCTTCAGAGTAAAACATACATGACGGTGATCGGACAGTGGCGGAACATGTTGCTCATGGTTTGAGCATCATGTATCAGCTGATAGGTTCCCTTTAAAGGGTCATGCACAACCTTGAAATATATGGCATAGCCACCCAGCTTTCCATAGGGAGGTCTTAGGGTCTGTGCACCCGTTGCGGATTACTAGCGGTTTTGCCGCGGTTTTTCGCGGCGGAAACGCCGCGAAACCGCGGCAAAACCGCTTACACAATACAACTCTTTAAGGCCTATGGAATTCCGCAATGCTGTGCACATGCTGCGAGTTTTTCCGCGGCAGGATCGCATCGCGGGAGAATCCGCAGCATGCTCATTCTTTTTTGCGGAACCGCGGCCATAGGAATGCATTGAACGATTACTTTCCGCATGTGGCTGTGCCCACCATGCGCAAAGTAAGCAGTTCATGTGCGGATGGTACCCAGGGTCTGGAGGAGAGGAGCCTCTCCTCCAGGCCCTGGGTACCATATCCATGTAAAAACAATAATTAAAATAAAAAATAATGATATTCTCACCTTCCGGCGTCCCCTGCTGCTTTCCCGCCTCTCAGCGACGCTCCCAGCCAATCCCGTTCCCAGTAATGCATTGCGAGATCACCCCAGATGACGTAGCGGTCTCGCGTGATGCTACGTCATCGGGGTGATTGTCGAAAAGGACGCCTGGGAACGGGATTGGCCGGGAGCGTCGCTGAAGGCGGGAAGGCTGCGGGGGCCGCCGGAAGGTGAGAATATCATTATTTATTATTTTTTTTATTATTTTTACATTAGATCTTTTTACTATTGATGAGACATAGGCGGCATCAATAGTAAAAAGTTGGTCACACATGTCAAACACTTGTTTGACTCGTGTGACCAACCTGTCAGATCGCTTGTAAAACGCTAGCATTCTGCAAGCTAATTACACTTGCAAAACGCTAGTTTTCAGCGGGAATACGCATACCTATAATATGCGTATTTCCCGCGGCAGGGAGGTGCGGAATTGCCGCGGAAATTTCCATGGCAATTCCGCAACGTGTGCACATAGCCTTATGCACAATCAGGTGCTACTCCTGCTCTGCCCATGTCTATTTTGAGGCTTAAATGGCACAAAGCATGGCAAGCCACTAGAGGCAGGTACCATCCTGATTGGGTACACCTTGTTGCGGTGGGATGGGTTTCACACATTTTTGATGATAAAAATGTCAAGTATCCTAAGGTTTTTTGCATGTGTTACTATGTACTGTACTTACTGCAGTGTGCCTACACATTATATTTTTATTCTAGGTTACAAGTGTCTGTTAATGGCTTCATGCACCTGCATATTACACTTATACCAATAGGTGTTTTTCTTTTTTCTTATTTTACTAATTGCAAACTACAACTTTAAAGCCTCTGGTAGTTACAGACGGCATGTCATGATTTTTTCACATTATGACAAAAGTCATTTTTAGCCCTTAGTTTGGGAAATATTTATTATTTTCTACAGGTTTCAGTGAGTGTAGTTTCTGCAATCCTATCGCAAGCCATTCTAACCTACAGGAGTTTGTATGCATTTCAGGATAACATAAAGGAATGGAAGCTAGAACCACATATACAACGTATACTAAAAACAATTGTAAATATTTACTGAAAGGGGATATCCACTACTTATATATTGATGACCCATACACAGGATAGGTTATGAATATCGGATCGGTGGTGGGGCTAGTTGTCTGATGCAAGTCACCGTACTCATCTGGTCACCCCCAAATCTGCACACAGCTGATCGATCAGGGTACCAGGTATCAATCACCAATTTTTAGGATAGGTCATCAATAACAAAGCACTGGACAATCCAGTGACCCACTGCAATGTAATAGTTGAACAACAAAGCCTACTAGAACGTATTCATTCCTTCCTTCAAATTTTCAACAGTGATTTCCTCCAGCATGAAGAACTTGGATGTGAAAGCATCAACATGTCCTATAAGGCAAAAGAAAAAAAAGTGAGAAAAACCTAATGTATCTTGAAACCTTGAGCACATCATGAAATCTTGGGCTGCATAGCTGACACAGGAGGACCTTGATCTCAAGATCTCCTCCTCTTTTTTTTTTCTGGGGATAAAAAGATAAAATCTGAAATCCCAATTCACAAAGCAACCAAGAAGATGCCTGTCTTCTACACAGGTTAGGAAATAAACCGGATTACTTTCCGGTAATGCTCTTTTATAGAGCCCAAGACAGCACCCACTGAGAGAGGGGTCCGCCCCTAGAAGCAGGAAACCTACGCAGAGATAAAAGGGGTGGTCCCCCTCGCTCCCCAGTTGGTTTGCAGAGAATGAGAGGAACTGCCCAAATTTTACTAGGCTATTCGGCATCCTTATCTTTTTTAATCTTATCTTCTAAATACCTGCACCATTCACCATTAAATGTGAAAAATATATATATATATAAGTACCACGGGGAGGGAAATGAGTGGGTGCTGTCGTGGGCTCTATAAAAGAGCATTGCCGGTAAGTAATCCAGTTTTCGCCACGACAGCACCCACTGAGAGACTTGCAGAGAACATCATTTAGGGAGGGGGACCACTGTGTCCAGGACAGATCTACCAAACGCCAGATCAGTGGAGGCAGATAAATCTAACCTATAGTGGTTATAAAGGGTGGAAGGTGAAGACCAGGTTGCGGCCTTACATATTAATTCAATGGGAACTTCCACTCTTTCGGCATAGGATGATGCCATAGCTCTTGTAGAATGTGCTGTCACGCCCCGGGGCGGATTTTCCCCCTTAGAAGAATATGCCAGACCAATTGCGTCCCTGATCCACCGGGATAGAGTTCCCTTCGTAATTGCAGACCCCTTTTTGTTGCCCTGAAAAGAAATATAGAGAACCCTGCTCTTCCTCCAAGGCTTTGTCCTATCTAGATATGTCAGTATAGCCCTTTTCACATCTAGTGTGTGAAATCTCTCTTCCTCCTGAGTCGTGGGGTTATTATAGAAGGAGGGAAGAACAATTTCTTGCGATCTATGGAAACTAGTGGATACCTAAGAGGGATCCATTTTTAGGACTATTCTATCTTGATGTATTGATAGAAAGGGGGGATCGATTGATAAAGCTTGAATATCGCTTACTCTTCTGGCTGACACTAGAGCCACCAATAGGGCTGTCTTGAGGGAAACGTATTTCATTTGGGTTGAGTGCAGTGGCTCGAATGGGGTCTGTGTTAAAGCATCTAACACCAAATTGAGATCCCATGATGGCATTTGGGGAATATGTACCGGGTCTTCTCTCTGACATGCTGAAATGAAACGGCTTACCCATTTATCTCCTGCCACATTGTAGCCGTATAAGGCCCCCAGAGCTGAAATCTGTACTTTCAAGGTGTTGACTGAAAGACCTAATTCCCGACCTTTCTGTAGAAATTCTAAGATAGTCGGAATGGGTACCTTATCAGAAAGATTAACTGGGTGGAGGCTAAAAAATTTTTTCCACACCCTTATGTAAATTTTTGTGGTGGATTCTTTTCTACTTTTCAATAGGGTATTAATCAGATTTTCTGAGAAACCTCTTACTCTCAGTAGTTGCCTTTCAAATTCAAGGCTTTAAATCGTAAGCCCTTCAATTGGGGATGGTAGAAGGGTCCCTGAGATAAGAGATCTCGGCTCTCTGGGAGTATCCAGGGGTCTGAAATCGACATGGCTATGAGCCAGGAGAACCATGGCCTTTTGGGCCAGAATGGGGCTATCAGAATAACATTGGCTTTCTCCTCGCTTATCTTTCTGATGACTACCGGTAGGATTATCATTGGAGGGAAGGCGTATGCCCGCTGAAAGGTCCATGGAGCCTGAAGGGAGTCAAGTATGTCTGGATTGTCCCTCAGAGATAAAGAAGCGAACCTTTCGACCCGCCTGTTGTTTCTTGTTGCAAAAAGGTCTATCTCCGGGATACCCCATAAGTCTGTTATCATCCTGAAAATCCGATGATTCAGAACCCATTCTCCTTGGTGGAGTGTTTGTCGACTGAGAAAGTCTGCCTTTGAATTGTCCACTCCTCTGATATGTAGGGCCGATAAGGAAAGGAGATGTGTTTATGCCATCGTAATTATTTTGTGCGCTATACACATGAGAGCCCCCGATCTTGTTCCTCCTTGACGATTTATATATGCCACCGATGTCATGTTGTCTGACAGGATTCTTGTATGGGTCCCTTGCAACTGCGGAAGAAATTTACGCACAGCATGGTAAATGGCTTTCAATTCCTTCATATTTGATGAATCGGTTGTTTCAATTCACAAACCATTCTCCCTGGACTACCTGCTCTCCTAGGTGCGCGCCCGATCCCTAGGACTAGCGTCCGTACACACCGTTAGGGAAGGTTTAACTTCCCAAGGGACTCCCTCAGATAGGTGGTCTAAGTTCAGCCACCAAGACAAGGAATGTAGAAGATCTATTAATAAGGACAATGGGCCCTCTAAGTCGTCCTGTAATTTAATTTGCTCACGTAATATAGTGTATTGTAATAGTCTAGTATGGAATTGGGCCTAAGGGACTGCTGTAATACAGGACGATAACGTACCAAGGAGAGACATACCCTTCCTGAGGGATATTTTGGGGTTGTCAATTACTGGTCATACCTTATTGATTACTATTAGTTGTTTTGCTTCAGGGAGAAAACACCTCTGATTTACAGAGTCGAGTAGAAGGCCTAAAAATATTTGACAGGTTATTGGGTGAAATCTAGATTTTTCCCAATTAACTAGCCATCCCAACCTCTGTAATGATACAATTGTATTATTTAGCCGCTGCTGACATTGTAATGCTGAATTCCCTACTATCAGTAGGTCATCTAGGTATGGGATTATAAGGGAGTCTTCTAATCTCAAATACGACATCACCTCTGCCATCAATTTGGTGAAGATTCTGGGAGCAATCGACAATCCGAAGGGCATTGCTGCATACTGGAGGTGACATACTTGACCTTCCAACGTGACTGCCACACGAAGACATTTTTGGTGTTCGACAGCGATTGGCAGATGATAGTATGCGTCTTTGAGGTCGAGAACCGCTATATAACATCTGGGAAACAAAAGCTTTATAGTTGACCTGATGGACTCCATTTTAAAGATCTGATTTTCTAAAAAGACATTTAATCTCTTAAGATTTATTATGGTTCTATATGACCCATCGGTTTAAATACAAGAATAGGGAGGAATAGAAACCTTTCCCTCTCTGGTGTTTCGGAACTTCCACTAAGACCCCTTTAGATATCAGCTCCCTTATCTCTGATTCCAGAACCTCTTGTTGAGATCCGGAGTTTAGAGAAGTCAATAGGAAGGTGTCCGGTGGAACACGGACGAATCTTAATTTTAGGCCGGATGTTACTACTTCAGTGGCCCATGGGCTGGATATTATGGCCTTCCATTGGTGGCTGAAAAAAGATAATCTGCCACCCACAGGCAGGTCGGGTCTAGTGTGGCTTCCCCTCAGGTCTGAAGGGCCATCTGCCAAACAGAGCACCCTTTTGTCTGGTTCCTTTTAGGCCCCAGTGGTTCTGGTTTCCATACTCTTTCTTCCTGTTAAACGGAGGTTTTCGGAAGGTTGTCCTATAAGATGGAACGTATGAGTTAGGAAACCCTTTCTTCCTTTCACCTGCTTTAGTGAGGATTTCATCTAATTTCTTGCCGAACAGGTACTCACCCTGGCAAGGCAGGCCGCAGAGCTTTGATTTTGTCTGGGCATCGCCCCTCCATCATTTTAACCAAAGCTCGCAAAGTGCCGCGTTAGTCAGACCTGCTGACCTGGCGGCCAGGCGAATGGAATCGGCTGAAGCATCTGCCAAAAAAGCTGTGCCGCCTCTAATTAAAGGAATGGAGGTCATTAGTTTTTCTCTGGATAGACCCCCTTTTATGCCCTCTTCCAGTTCATTCAGCCACACTAACATAGATCTGGCTGTGCAAGTGGCTGTTATAGCCGGTTTTAGTGCGCCTGTGCAAGATTCCCACGATCTTTTTAAGAGTGAATCCGCTTTGCGATCTAGTGGATCTTGTAGGGACCCTGAGTCCTCTACAGGTAATGACGATCGTTTTGCCGTTGAGGCTACGGCTGCATCTACCTTTGGGGCTTTGGCCCATAAGGACAGGTCTTCGTCGTCAAAGGGATAGCGTCTTTTAGATGTAGACGGAAGGCCCTTTTGTCCCTGTTTTTCCCATTCCTTGATTATTAACTGCTTGATTGCCGGAATAACGGGAAAAGCACGCTTCTTTTTATCAGAAAGTCCCGCGAACATGAAATCTTGAGGGGTCTTAGGGTCTCTGATGTCTGTAAGTCCCACAGTTTTGCAGACTGACTTAACTAAATTGTTGACACTATCCATTGGCAAACAAGTCTGCTGTTCCTCATCCGAAGAAAAAGACTCTCGGGAGGAATAGGAGCCTTTATTGTCCATGTCTGAGCAACGTTCAGATATTGGCGAATTATAACCTCGGCTTGACTTTTCCCCAATAACACTATCCGACCCTCTCAGAGCCTGCAATTCTTCTCTGATTAACGATCTAACGTCCTCCGTTCTGATAGAGGATTCCTCTTGCAAAGTTTGTGCTATACAGATCTGGCACATTTTCTTGGGGTAACCGTCCGAGAGGGGCTAGGAACACAGGGCACATTGTATATGCTTAGACTTTCCAGTCGCTTTGGCCTAGGGTATACAGAAAGAAGGGGACTATCAGCTTAATAGGTGTGGATACACTCACCCAGTGAAGCTCTTAAATACGGTACCGGCTGCGGAGGTGGTGACACAGGTTGGGATCTGGATCGACCGGGTCTGTGCTTTCCACTTTTTGATGATGATCCGCTCTGTTTTGAGCGATTGCTGCCAATCTTTCTACTGCTGTGCGTCAATTCTATTGTGTCCTGTAAGGGGGACACAATCGTCTCCTTGGGCGATGTCATGTTGCACGCTGCAGGCACCATTATGTGGCGCTTTTATATGCTTTAGAAAGCTCTTCTCCATTTTTTTTCTCTCTCCACTACCCGGAAGTGTTTCATCACTTTCGGGTCCCAATCGCCCCCTCTGCACATGCGCGGTATTTTCCACCGCGCTTACACCCCCGCAGCCCGATACCACCCCGGAAGGGAAAGGAGAAATCTTCCGGGGGAGAGAATGCGCGCCCGCGACCGCCGACATGGAACGCCTTGCCCCGCTCCTGATACAGGTAAAGCCTGTGTCCCGGCCAGCGCTGCGCTCTTCCCATGAGCCGGCCGACTCCCGGACCCGGCCTCCTCCCCGGACCCGGCCTCATGGTGTAGATATCGGCTGAGGGGACTCTGCCTGCCGCAGATCCCGACGCCGCTTCTGGTGCCCGGGCCCCTGCCGTCCTCAAGGAAAACTGCACGGGCGGCCCCTCCTGCCCAGGTATCCTCTTCTTTCTTCTCTCCACAGGTTCCCTAGAAGCAGGAAACCAACTGGGGAGCGAGGGGGACCGCCCCTTTTATCTCTCCGTAGGTTTCCTGCTTCTAGGGGCGGATCCCCTCTCTCAGTGGGTGCTGTCGTGGCGAGAAGAAAAAAGATACTATTGTGGATGGAGGCGAGAAACCTTGACTTTTTGTATCTGTACTAAGACAAGGTAAAGTGATTTATTATAGTAACAAGCAAGGGGTGAGTGGTAGCATAGATAGGAATACTACATACTTATCTGTCAGAACATTAAAACCACCTTGCTAATACTGTGTAGGCGTTATTTTAGCCTCCTGTGTCCTGTATTTGCATGAGATGTTAGAAGCTCAGACAAATGTAATGCATCATATTTTTTATACTTTTTACATTCTCTATTTTTTTGCACAAGGCTGTGGGGATGGCCGTGTTGCATGAGCTACTGCTAACAGAATTCAGACATACAATTTGCAGCAGCCACATAGAAACAAGAGATGCTTGCTCACTTCTAAGGGAAACGGATTTGGGCATGCCCTGTGACTTGTGCAGAGGTAAGCGTGCAGGGAGCAGGAGGACGTGACTTTGCTCACATTTCATTAGGTAATAACAAGAAGGTATATTCTCACAACGTCCAACATTCTTTTAGATGCAAAAACACAAGCTAGTAATGTATAGTTTTATAGTAATGGCAATCTCTTAGTAAACTGCTGCATCCATTTACATTGCGTTCCCAACAATTTCCCTTTACGCCATCTGGCCTTTGCTCAAATGGTGATTAATATGTGAGTAGTTTCTGACTCAGACGATCTCTAGAATTGGATTAAATCCTTACTCCATTTAACAGCCCATACAGAGTAAGTATAAAGAGAATCAAGCAAACAATAAAGACAGTAAAGCAGCAGAAGTGGAATAATAATAAATTATGAACACAAGAGAGACTATCCAATGTATACTGAAGAATTGCCCTATATATAAATGTACACAACAGGGATGGTATCATGAAATAAACTATACACTGTATTTATGCTTGTATCAGAGCACTGGTAAAACCAAGATGCAAGTTGAGTATGTCCAGAAGGGCAATGCACGGCTGTGTACGCTGTAACATAACGTGTGGTTTTTGAGATCTGAAAGTGAGACTTTCAAAAGATGAAAGTTTACAGGGGAGACATTTACAGAGTACAGTGTGGATACTGGGGTCAGTGGTATGCTGCTGCTGGGATGCCCGACACTCAGTCCTGAAAAGGAGGGGCACCAGCACAATCGCAGACCCCCGGGAATACTTCCACGATAGCAACAAACATCAGAGTCTATACACCTAGGATAGTTAGGATGTCTCAAACCGTCACATGACATACCAGATCGCATTATGCATGGCAGCTTTCATCAGGGATTATAAATATATTTTCAGATTATCTTTTCTTAAAATCCTACAATGTGGATAGTATTCAATGTGCAGAGTGACAGTAACGGAGCTACAGTACAGTAAGGTCTGCCTTAGCCACAGGGCGAGGCTTCACTATGGAAACCACTAAACATAACATCCCCAGCTTTCCAGAAGAGGAAATGCAGTATTCACACAGGATGAGGGGGCCGCTCTGACTCACACCGCTGCAAACATAAGGCCCAGTTTCAAATCTACCCGGGCACTTTAGGCTGCTGCATTTCTTTAGCACATGGAGACTTTCTTTAGCACTACTTATTCTAACTACTAATTGACACCTGTAGTGCACAGTGTTAACCGACCTTACCAACCTACTCCTAATCATGTGCCGTAAGCCTGATGAGGCTGAGGAGTTTACACCCGACTCATTGTACATGATAAAGGCATGTGTAGGACTTCAGAAACGTCTTCTCTGACATCACCATACCGTGGAGCAATCAATAATGAAAATAATGGGGATGTTTACAAGGATGACGGCAGGAGGCTGCACCGCCCTGATGACTCGGAGTTACAGATTTTCACACAAGTTGGCACATTTCTATTCTATAACTATTCCGCAACATCTAATTCTACAGCTTGGCTACAAACAACATTATCAGTATCATTCAATTGCCTGTTGGAGCGCGCGGTCAGATTAATGAGGAATTAACTGATGACAGGTTGCTTTTAAAGCACCACTCTATGGGCTTTTTTATTGCCAGCTGGAGTGGTGCTACTGATCTAAGTCCCATGCCCCTAATATTATAGTCATCAGCTGCAGTCTTCTGCTCTTCCCAGCGCTGCTCTGGTCCTGTGCAGCCATCTTGTGACCACAACTTCTGACAGACCGGAGGAAGTCAGAGGTAACAGTCACAAGCTCTCAGCGTACGTCTATGAGGGCCTAGGTCTGGCCCTCCGGCTCGCTCCATCAAACACTGTAATAATCAGGTAGGTCACAAACTTCTGGAGATCGACAGGAGGGACACTATGAATAGTTAAAAACAGCAGCTGGTAATTATGAGACTAAGTGCAGGGACCTTATTGGCACCACTTCTGCGTTGCAATAAAAAAGCAAAAACTGCTGGAGCGGTGCTTCAAGTACAGTTATCTGACAGGTCTTATGGGGTCATAAATAATCTTCCCCCAACAGCCCTAGTTTTCATGACTTCTCCTGGGACAGACAGCTAGCTAGATAGCTAATCGACATTTGTCGAATTTCAACCAGTCTAGTCAAGTATAATACAGAAACCTGATCACCATACCTGTTCCCGCACAAGCCTGGTAATGGTCACTCCTCATATCCATCCTATATCAATAATTAATGGCCTATAGAAATTGCTTTATGAATTTTATATGGACAGTGCAAGTAATAAAGATAGCTATGTATAAGTACGGTGACTTGATGCGCAAGCATTTAGCATTCATGAATTTCCAAGCTCATTGATGTCATGAACAACAGATTAAAAGCTCGAAAGGAGGAGACTCCACTCACCAACATAGAGCTCACATTTAGAGTGTATGAGGCTTTCAGTCCATAATCGACACCTCTCGCTCTCCGTCAGCGACTCCACACCATAGCAGGTCTGGTAATTCACCTTCGTGAGCACAAAAACTGGAATTTGCTAAGAAAGAAAATAAATTTGGTTATGTGAAATACAAGGGTGACGCCATCACTCCGCCCTTGTCATCATTACTGGAAAGAAGCAGCAGACAGCTGTCCTCAATACTAAAGGCCCCATACACACAACAACAGTCAGGGTAAGGATCGTCTGACAACCTGATTTGTAAGGGGGAAATTTGGGGGCTAAAAATTTGCATTCACTAGGTAACCATTTTGTTCTGTGGGCAACAAGCTGCTGCCTGAGATGTCTGCATTCAGCTGACAGCTGTTGCCTCTGCATGGCCTGTATACAGGCTCAGCGCTCCCGAGATCTGCTGCATGCCATTTATAGGGTTACTGGATTTAAGTGTAGGAGAAGACAGCATGAATTTCAACCTGCCTGATCCTATTCTTTCAAGGATGACGAGCAAGAGGAACCTAGCAACCACTTATCTCACGCGCCCTTTAGAATAAACATGCCTGATCAGACACACTAAATCCGCATGCTTATGAGGAATTAAAGAACAATGGTTAGCTAAAGAGATGAATTTATTTTATTAAACAGTTAAGCTGTCCATAGATGGCAGGATATGCTACCATAAAATGTCTGCTTGGACCGGCTGAACTCTGTTCTTAAGGGTATGCCACACTGAACAATATCGCTAACGGGATCGCTAAAAAACGTCACTATTTAGCGATCCCGTTAGCGATATTGTTCAGTGCGGCAGCTTCCAGCGACGAGCTTCCTGCTGTGATCTCGCTCGTCGCTGGAATCGCTCCGGACCCTATTTCATCGCTGGCGCTCCCGCTGGGTAAGTATCTAATCGCTGTGTGGCACCTTTTCTTAGCGATTTAGCGGTACTTTTGTACCGCTAAAGTCGTTAAGAAGATCGCTAACGGCGATAGCGTCGTTAACTATATCGCTAAATGTGGCAGCATTTAGCGATATGAAACAATTCCGCTAGCGATCTCATTAGTATGCAACGCTAACGAGATCGCTAGCGGGATAGCTTAGTGTGGCAGTACCTTTAGCCATAAATACCATACCACATTTTCAAAACAGATACAAATAGACCACAATGGACTGTTGGGGATTTAGCAGTTTTTTTCAGTAATGATTGTGTAGGATTTAATCAGTGAGAGGCTCATCTGCTTAAGGAGGTTGTCCGAGCAAAATGAAAATTTCACCAGTGGCTTACAGGTGTAGAAAACAACAAACCAAATGATACTTAACATCCGACACCTACCTGGATCCAACACAGAGTGCTCAATAGTCTACAATCCTCATAAGAAAAAAAGTGGCAAATGGCACTCACCGTCATTAAGTGTCCTTTATTGCATTTTACATAATGCAGGTGAACATAGAGTGGAAAAGTGCTGGACGACGGCCGTTTCGCACACACAATGCGCTTCTACGGGACCCGTGTGCACTTTTTTTCTTGTGAGGATTATTGGACATTCGCTTTGAAAATTTCTGTGACTAGGCACCCGTATGCCCTGATCCGGTACAATATTGATAGTCCAGGAACATTGCAGTAGTGCCGGTCCATTTCTGCTTGCACGTGTGCTCCATAGTCTACGTTTACACAGGAGGAGGAGACATCGCCATTCCACCAGTGGCAGGGCCGCTGCAACAATCAGTTGACTACAGCCGCGTGTTATCTAACGTCATCTTATCTTATGAGTGACTGCAGCATTCACCTGACGGCTACAAACAATCAGAGGCCACGGCGATTTTAGTGCTGGAAGAACAGGGATGTCTCTTTTTCCTGTGTAGACGTAGACGATAGGACGGCTTGCACTGGATCCAGTTGGGTGTCGGTAGGTGAATATAACTTAGATTGCTATTTTCTTACAGCTGCTAGTTACCTGCAAATTTTGCGCGCGTTGAGCTTAGCAAATTTCAATTTTGAAGGGGAAATCAGGCATGTTGTCCAGAATACAGTGCTCCACTACAGGGAAGGGGTCTATACTGTGATACCCCATCCACCTCTAAAAGGAGAGGCGTTGTTTCAGGAGGAAAACAGCCATGATTTTATAATTCTAGACAACACCTTTAAATCTAAATAGTAAGAGTGAAATGCATTAATTTAAATGCACCTGACCATTCAACGTAAAATAAAAAATTCAATTTATCACACCAAAAACGGTGTAATTGCCAAAAAACCTGATTTTACAGATTTTTTGTAAATAATCTACCAATTTGATTATTCTTTTCACGGTGCGATGAGTCTTAGCAGTGTGCACAGGACTCTTGAGTAGCAGCAGCATGTCGTCCAGGCTGAACATCTTGTATGCACAGTTTTCTTCTGGCTCCACAGTGTACTCAAAGGCATCCTCTTGCAAGGCCATAAGGTCATTAGGAAGCAGGTCTATAAAGAACAGAAAGAAATCTGAGAAAGAAATATGGAAGCAAATATATGCAAAAATAGACTGCTTTACGAGAACTACTCAATGCAGACAAGACCTACTGAATTCAATCCTATTGCCAAGAAAATGGATTGGAAAATAAACTCAGGAATATAGGACGCGATTCATCAAGTAGTATTTATGGTCCTCAGGCATAAAACTACTTAAAATGTCACAAAATTCTTCCGTTTTTACGCCAGGTCCAGCAAGCTCCACCAACTTCTTGGAAGACAAGATGTGGCCAAAGATGCCAGAAAAATTCTGCATAATTTACACTATGAAAGAGTCACCTCTGTGGTAACTGATTGGCTAAGGACCCAATGAGCAGAGACCATCAAGGAAAGGTCAAAGAGCCCTTGCGCCCTGCAGTACTAGTAAGGGCAGAGAAGTACGCCCGCACAGGAGCGCGATGCCGGGGAGACTGTGTGGATGACGCAACGACGTGTCATCCACACGAAACAAGACAACATCAAAAGAAGAAAGGAGGCGCAGGACCAGGACCAGCGATGCCCCGTGGACAGGACCGCCCCGCAGATGAGTATAATAAAAGGTGTTTTTCTTTTCTTGCAGGCCGCATATTAGTATACTGTGTATGAGATCTGAAGGGTGGTGGCCGTATCTCATATGGGGCAAACCTGGTGACAAGTTCCCTTTAACTTTTCACAATAACAGTAATTTTGAGCAAGGGTGCCCAAACATTTACATGCCACTGTATATTCTGCCAATGTGCATAGGTAAAAGTTTAGTTTTTTCACTGTGAAATTACTCTAGGCAATTAATTTACAATAGATCACAATGGCAGGCACGGCACTGACTAAGGAGCGTGCCTCTGACTGCGTAGCCCCCATAGACCTTACCTAGAGGGTCAGATAACGGTGCCAGAATCCACCCCCTCCCTCTATTCCCCCCCCAGGTGAGGCTACACTGGGACCCCCTACCGACCAATAGGGAAAGGAGGAAGGGGCGGACAGCCACACCCACAGGGTTTAAATCCAGGTACCAGCGCTCCATCTTTCTCCTCGGCTGACCCCTGGTACCTCTGTTATTCGTCTTGTTTTAAGTCACAGCGGTAATGCCGGGAGGGGCAAGGGGGCGTAACCCTCGTTGGCCGGCTCGCATGTCTATCACAGACAGGGCCTGCGGCGACCGAGCCGGTTGCAGAACTTAACTTGCCCCTCCCCGCGTTGTGTAATTTAATTAATAAACTGTGACCGACCTGTTCAACCCATCCCTGGCTTGTTTTCGTTTTATTGGGGTGGGTCTAGCGGGAGGGGGGGGAATGCACCAACTACGCCGAAACGGGTCTACGCAGTCTGAATCTTAAAAGTGGCAGACCGTAAATGGCAACAGCAGTCAAAATCTGTAAAATCAAGTCTTAATGCAATTAACTATAATATACTCCTCACTAAAGTTTAACTCACAGTCGTCCAGGAAGCTGATAGATTGCAAATAGCTTGTCAGGCCTTTGAACTGGAGAACTTATGCTAATGTTTATTTCTGGCCTATGTACCTTGTCTAAGAAGTTGCCGTAATTCATCAATCTGGACCCCTTTGATCATGACATGAAGAAATGGGCTACTAGACGGCAAAGTGCTGTACTTGGCTATCTTTGTCAGTCCCATAGATAAAAGGAAGATCAACATATGTGAGCAACTGCTCCATTCAAATGGAGGATGTAGGACCACTGTGTTAAACCCAACAATGAGACCTCCATTAATTAAGCACTTATCACCTATTCTGTGGCCATGTATAAGCTGTTATTCTGGGAGAACCCCTTTACTGCAGAGTTCTCCTTTAAACAATTTATTCACCACGATACCTACATTTATTATTACTGGACTGACAAACTTGCACTTTCTTCTGAGACTCGGATGAGCTTGGCGGAGTCTGTTGGATATTGGGTGCAGACTGAGTTGAATGTTCACTCTTCTCAGGATTTACTGAGCTCGTCTGTTGCTCCGTCTTCTTTGGGTCTCCTCTTAGAAGCTGTGTTTGCATCTTAAGAATCTGCCCCAAGGGATCAACATCTTTAGAAATCTTCCTAGCAGTCTTTCTCTGTTTAGGGACACTTGGAGTAGTAGTCACTGATGGTGTGACTGACGCATTGTTGCACTCATTCATCTTACAATCAACGTCAATCACAAGTTTGCCGTCATCTGAGTCACTGTCACCACTGGTGGTGGGTTGGGTGCTAGTGATTGGCGTAGAGCTTGTTCTCAACTTGTCAGGGTCTAGACTCAAATCCAAATCCTCTTTATTGCTCTTTTTTTGCTTCTTCACACTGCTGACCTCATCTGAACTGTAACCTTTATAAGAAGGAACAAGAATAGTGTCACCTCCCAACCACTACAGATAATCGTGCAGCCTACTTGTACATTAGGGATCACTGATGGCTATGCAATACTCATTATCTACCAGTCTAAACAAGTTTGGTAGGTTATAAAGTAACTCATATTACATTTTTACAAAGTAAAGTAAAGCAGATGCAAAGTGAAGAATTTGCCAAGAAAACCAATGTTGTATTCAACAATAAAACTAGCTATTACTAAAAGCTTCTCTGTTTGCAGTACACTGTGTGCACAACTATCAGGCAATTTGTATTTTTGACGATTCATTTTATTATGGAACAACTACCGTGCTATCAGTCAATCCAAAAGGTCAATAACTCTGAAACCTGAATATTTAAGAAAGTTAAAGTCAAGGTTTTTTCTTTCTTAGGAGAATATCTATGTGTGCAGAATTATTATGGAACTAAAAGAAAAACAAAAAGTTGTTTATTCTCATCTGTTAAAGTTATAACCAAACAACTCAATCTATAAAAATACATTTGTAACATTTTTTTTTTTAAATATCAGTGGCGATAGCTCCCTCCTATTCAATACGTCATAAGCCTCACGTCTGTCAGACTGTAAGACTTAAAACAATTTTTGACTTTTCTGAATTCCTTAAGTCTCTTTTTTGGCTCATTTTGCTTGAGGAAATCAATAATTCTGCACACCTTGATAAAGGGTGATGTATCCTTAGGCCACATGCAGCCTCATTAGACAAATACACGTCACCTGATCTGCTTCATCCAATAAGCATCACGTGTATGCTGCTTGGAGTTGGGAAATCTGCATCAAAATAATGATATGGAAAAAATACTTGTTTTCCTAATAATCGTGCACCAGGTGTAGTATTGATGACTGACGCCCTGACTATAAGTTAGTGTTATGAGAGCGATCTGAAGAATCAGAAAGCAAGACACAACTATATTATTCTGCAGAAGCTGTAAGTTCAGCCATCCATAGAAATTTAAAGGGTAAAGGAATGTGCCCATGACGTCTCGTTTTAACAAGTTTTTCTAGATGAACCAGCTTCAGAAAAATGCTGGTCTTTTTCCTGAAGCGGCTACGCCTTTGCCTTGGTTTTTGCAGCACCTCTTTTTCAGCAGTTTTGTGGCGCTTTCACATTTGGTTTACAAGCTAAAGCCACCTGAAAAAGACATCGTGGGCACAGACCCTAATACGGTATCTCTGTAGGTATCCAATCTGACACTGATCATTTTTTGACCTTTTGGGATCACAGTGCCAATATCCATCGGATGCTATAATATGGAAATAATCTCCCGTAGAGCGGTATCTTATAGAGCAGAAGGTACTGGGTGTTATGAATGTAAATTTGTTATTAATTCCGGCAGTAATTGTCCTAGAAAGTGACAGACAGTCCATAACTCCTGCAATGCTGCCATCATTGCACCATATTAGCGACATCTCTTTTGTGCGTCGTTTTTGTAATAAAGGTGGAACCAAATCACAGAACAAAAGGAGAAATTCTTTAACCCCTTCACACCACTACCAATTTCCTTCTCCTCTTCTTCCAAGAGCCATAACTTTTTTAATTTTCCGCCCACATCGTCGTATGAGGGTCTTTTTTTGCGGGACGAATTGCACTTTAGAATGACACCATTCATTTTATCTTTATTATGTGATGCATTGGAAAGCGGGAAAAAAAATCCAAGTGCGTCGAAACTGCAAATAAAGTGAAATTTCACAATCCTTTTTGGGAGGGGTTATTTACCATATTCAGTAAAACTGACCAGGTAATATTATTCTCCAGGTCAGTACGACAACCTAGATACCAAACATATATACGATAGCTGTTTTTTTTAAAGTGGTACAGAAAAATTTGAAAACTTTAAAAAAAAAGGAAAATTTAGATTGTGTCGTCATCTTTAGACCTTTAATGTTTTAAATTTTTTAGATATGGGGTTGTGTGAGGGGTTATTTTTTGCACCTTGAGCTGTCATTTTTAGGCCATGTGCACACGTTGCGGAATTGCCATGGAAATTTCCGTGGCAATTCCGCACCTCCCTGCCGCGGGAAATACGCATATTATAGGTATGCGTATTCCCGCTAAAAACTAGTGTTTTGCAAGCGGAATTAGCTTGCAGAATGCTAGCGTTTTACAAGCGATCTGACAGGTTGGTCACACGAGTCAAACAAGTGTTTGACAAGTGTGACCAACTTTTTACTATTGATGCCGCCTATGCCGCATCAATAGTAAAAAGATCTAATGTTAAAAATAATTTAACAAATAAATCGTGCTATTCTCACCTTCCGGCGGCCCCCGCAGCCTTCCCGCCTCTCAGCGACGCTCCCGGCTAATCCCGTTCCCAGGCGTCCTTTGCGACAATGACCCCGATGACGTAGCATCACGCAAGACCGCTACGTCATCTGGGGTGATTCTCGCAATGCATTACTGGGAACGGGATTGGCCGGGAGCGTCGCTGAGAGGGGGGAAGACTGCGGGGGCCGCCGGAAGGTGAGAATATCACTATTTTTTATTTTAATTATTATTTTTAACATGGATATGGTACCCAGGGCCTGGAGGAGAGTCTCCTCTCCTCCAGACCCTGGGTACCATCCGCACATGAACCGCTTACTTTGCGCATGGTGGGCACAGCCACATGCGGAAAGTAAGCGGTTCAATGCATTCCTATGGCGGCGGAATCGCCGCGGTTCCGCAAAAAAGAATGAGCATGCTGCGGATTCTTCCGCGATGCGATTCCGCCGCGGAAAAACACGCAGCATGTGCACAGCATGGCGGAATCCCATAGGCCTTAATGAGTTGTGTTGTGCAAGCGGTTTTGCCGCGGCAAAAACGCTAGGAATCCGCAACGTGTGCACAGACCCTTATTGAAACCATTTTGGCGTAGATATGATGTTTTGATAGCCTCTTACTGCATTTTATTGTAATGTTGCAGTGGACAAAAAAAAGGTAATTCTGGCACTTCATTTTTTTTTCCACTTTTTACGGTATTTCTTAGTCCAATGCTATCACCCGATCGCTGTTTCTATACATAGAAGTGCATCAGCACTGCTATATATAGCGAAAATCATGGTCTCCCATGAAAGCCAACAACAGGCTGGATTTCACAGAAATACCATAATGACAAGCATAGGGTCTTCAGCAGACCCCTGGCTATCATGGCAACACATCAGCAACCTGTGATTACGTCATGGGCGCACAGCAGCAGTTACATTAGCATGTAAAAGTTTTGGCACCCCTGGTCAAAATTACTGTTATTGTGAACAGTTAAGCAAGTTGAAGATGAAATGATCTCTAAAAGGCCTAAAGTTAGAGATGACACATTTCCTTTGTATTTTAGGCAAAAAAAAATATATTGTATGATGGCCGCCGGACGGGTCCTTGATGGTAGATATGTGTTTTCGCAGTTATTAGCTGCGGTGATGTGAATTCGGAAGCATGCTCCAGCACATATAGTGCTGAGAGTTATTAGGCCATTCCAGGGCCGGGTTTTACGAGCAGTCATAAGACATGGGTGGGAAAGACGGCTCACATATCCCCACCCCAGGGGTGTGGTTTGGCAAATAAAATGGAGACCGAGTATCTCATTCAGTGTCTGGAGCTGGAGATGTTTGGATCTCCTGTGTGTTGGTCTGTGCGCAAGGCCTAAAGAACCGGACACTATCCTGAGCGGGCAGACCCGCTATATTGTATGGACTTTTTACTTTATGTTTTTACTTTGTGCGGGAAAAGGCTATTCTGTTGTTTTTCTTTCCTTCCTGAGCAGTTTATGCAGTTTAAATAAACTTGCCTGGATATTTTAGCAATACCGCTTCTTGTGCCTACCTCAACCGCAGCTGAGTGAGTACAAACCTCTACAATATATACAATCGACTACCTCAAAAGGCGCCAGCTGAAGGTTTTACAATGGCCCTCACAGTCCCCTGACCTGACGATCATTGAAAATCTGTGCCTAGAACACAAAATAGCAGTGCATGCAAAATGATCCAGGAATCTCACAGAACTGGAAGAATTTTCCAAGGAAGAATGGATGAAAATTTAAAGACTCTTGTATGGCTACAAAAAGCGTGCTACAAGGAACTAACCATGGAAGGTGCCAAACTTTTGCATTGGCTCATTTACCTTTTTGTAATTTTTAAAATGTAACAAATGTTTTTTTTTTGCCTAAAATACAAAGGAAATGTGTCATCTTTAACCCCTTTACCCCCGAGGGTGGTTTGCATGTTAATGACCAGGCCAATTTTTACAATTCTGACCACTGTCCCTTTATGAGGTAATAACTCTGAAACGCTTCCATGGATCCCGGTTATTCGGATATTGTTTTCTCATGATATGTTGTACTTCATGATAGTGGTAAAATTTCTTTGATATGACTTGCATTTATTTGTGAAAAAAATGGAAATTTGGCGAAAATTTCGCAATTTTCCAACTTTCTCATTTTTACAACACAATTTTTTTTTTTAGGGAGCACATCACATTTGAAGTCACTTTGGGGGGTCTATATGATAGAAAATACCCAAGTGTGACACCATTCTAAAAACTGCACCCCTCAAAACCACATTCAAGAAGTTTATTAACCCTTCAGGTACTTTCACAAGAATTTTTGGAATGTTTAAAAAAAAAAAATGTATATCTTTGTACCGTGTTAGCCAGTAGATAGAAAAATATTTAGACTTGAGAGTCCTCAGTGGTTGATACCTTTTAATGGCTAACTGAAAAGATGGTAACAAATTGCAAGCTTTCCAGACTACTCCGGTCTCTTCATCAGGCAAAGACTAATACAAAATCTGAAGAATCACATATTTATACACAACACAGCACAGAAATAATGCAATAGATAAGACAAGTCGGTCTGTGAGAATCAGCTGATATCCGGCCACGCTCCCCCCCCGTGAGCGTGGCAGATCGCCATGATGTACTATCCAGTCCATGGTCTAATTGTGCCGGGTCCCATGGACGGGATATCACGTCAGATGTCAGAAAGGGGTTTACTTTATGCCTTTTTGAGATTATTTCATCTTCAACTTGGTTAACTGTTCACAATAACAGTAATTATGACCAGGGTGCCCAAACTTTTACATGACACTGTAAATGCCAACATCAGAGATTAACAGCAGCATTTAATAGGTTAAAGGCCGCAGGCGGAACTCCGCTCTATCCATGGCTGTTACAAGGCAGATGATGGCTACATAATTAAGACATCATTTGCCAAGAAAGATGCGAACGTGGCTAGCAAGCCCGCATCAAAGTCAGACACCCGACATACAACGTAACTGTACGTCACATGTCAGGAAGGGGTTAAAGATTAAATGTCGCTTTAATTTTTATTCCATAAATGAATAGTACATATGAAAATAAAAATGTTTGTCAGATATCTTATCTGAGAATTCTGCATCTTTTTCCTACTGGACTGATCATTCATTTTCAAAGTTCTCAATTTTTCGGGTAAAATCTGTAGTCAGTGAAGACAGAATTTGACATTACTGAGATAGGAGATGGCGGCTGCTACTATAATATAGAATCTCAGATACAGAAACCGTAATATATACACACAGTCCCTAATCTGTCTATAAGGACTGACAAAGGTTAGAACCCTATGGAACTCTCAAATAACATGAAAACAAGAACACATGGAGCGTATAAACTACTGAAGAATATTCTAAAAAATAAATATTAATGACAAACAAGTCAAAAAGTACAGTCCAATACATGTATAACAATAGATGCACCAAGCAAGTGGCGTCACCCCACAGGCATGAACACAGATAAAGGGGCCTTCACTTTATATTGTATAAGTGAACAGTGTCAGTGCACATTTTATAAAGAAAACCAGATCAATAATGGCAGGCGCTTATCAGCACAATAGGGAAATAAAGCGTAATATAAGTATCATAGAATCAATGACCAGCAAAATATTATCCCAGGTAGTGGTGAATCGAATCATGCCATTAACAATTTTCACTCATATTCATGGCTGCGAGTATTATATGTGCCACAACGCACGTTTCACATCGGCTTCCTCAGGGGCCAAGATTTTTTTGAATTATTTGCCATTAAAATGTATTATTTTTTTAGAACATTCTTCAGTGCTTTAAATGCTCCATGTGTTTTTGTTTTCATGACCAGATTATATGTAGACTGGACTGGGAAGGAGAAAAGAGGAACGGTGTCTAGTTCCTCCCTCATATCTATATAGAATCTGATCAGTAGCAGCCGCCATCTCCTATCTCAGTAATGGCAAAGTCTACACTGAATACAGATTTTACCCAAGAAATGAGAATTTTGAAAATTAATGATCAGTCCTGGTGCAGAAAGAAGCAGATTTCTCTGATAAGATATATTGCAAAGTTATTTATTTTTATGTGCATTATTGATTTGTGTCATGGATCAGTTTTGCACAAAAGACGCATGAGAGAGCATACTGTGCTCCTGAAGATGGCATGAAGAAAGCCTAGAAAGCGCACAAGTAAAGCAACTGACAAGACACAGATTCTAACAATGATGGTCATACAAAACTGATCTGGGTTTGATGTGTTGATGATCTGCTTGTCCGTTTGTAATTTGTCTTGCAGAGATGTTTTAAGGGAGCCCTGCAATGTCTCCGGAGACTCAGAATCAGATAACGTTGTATTCGAGTTTGCATCCTTATCCACGGATCCAAAAGTTTCCAAATCTGTCACATCGGTCTCAAAATCCTTATCCTCATATGGCAAACTCCTACTTGCATTGTGTTCGTCAACCTACAGAGGAAAAAATAAATTAAATAAAACGACAGCAGTAGATGAAAAGGGAAGCAATCTAAAAAGATGACAGCAGTCCATAATAAATAAGTTATTTACAAGATGACAACAACGACATTAGCAATAAAGTAACAGAGGGTCAGGCAATAAAAATGTACTGTCTGCAATCAACCACACTTCAATATAAGCCATTAAATTCAGTTTTAATAATCTTGCTTTATGCAAAGAACTCCCAATGGAAAGAAATTGGTTTACAATCCAAAAATATCATAAATAAGAGGCTGCAAAAGGTACACTTAGAAACCAGAAAACATTCTGCTAATAAGGTATATAATCCATGAAGGCACCCATGTAGATAAAATTGGTAAACACAGAAGCAGAATCACACACGGGCAAAGAGATCATATTAAGACTGGAGTTGCAAAAACAATTTTAAGGGCATTTATTGGGAAGAAAAGTATAAAAGAAGGACTTTATAACTAATTTCTAGCTAAAAGTGTGCAACCCCTTTAATACGTGCCTATAGATTTAGCTGATTTTTCCACAATAAGCTGTTGTAGGTGTACATGAGGATCAAATTCCTGCATTTTTCACCACTTTTCCCCTGTGCAATTTTCAGTTAGCACTAAGCTAATGGATGGAGACTGGCTGCTATAATGTGTCCCATACACAGAGACATCCTGTCTCTCTGTAGAACGTCCCTAGAAGCACAGCCGAATGGAGGACATTACAAAGCAGTACTGACCACTGTAGCTGTGAATCCAACTTTGGGGTTAAAATAAAAAAAAATGACTAGAAAGGAGCAGCATACAGTGGTGGCCAAAAGTATTGGCACCCCTGTAATTCTGTCAGATAATACTCAGTTTCTTCCTGAAAATGATTGCAATCACAAATTATTTGCTATTTTTATCTTCATTTAATTTGCTTGCAAGGAAAAAACACAAAAAAGAATGAATCAAAAATCAAATCCTTGATCATTTCACACAAAGCTCCAAAAATGGGCCAGACAAAAGTATTGGCACCCTCAGCCTAATACTTGGTTGCACAACCTTTAGCCAAAATAACTGCGAACAACTGCTTTCGGTAACCATCAATGAGTTTCTTACAATGCTCTGCTGGAATTGTAGACCATTCTTCTTTGGCAAACTGCTCCAGGTCCCTGATATTTGAAGGGTGCCTTCTCCAAACTGCCATTTTGAGATCTCTCCACAGGTGTTCTATGAGATTCAGGTCTGGACTCATTGCTGGCCACCTTAGAAGTCTCCAGTGCTTTCTCTCAAACCATTTTATAGTGTGTGGTAAGACGACTCGCTCGGCTCTCCTGAAGGCAGACTCAGGACACACGTTCTCTGGGTTTTCTTTCTGCTGGTTTATTATCAGCCATAAACTCATGCAGGTTTCGCAGGAAAAGTAAACATGACCCCTCTGGGTTAAATGGGAAAAACATAAAAAAACAAACAATAGCTCAGTCCATAGATGAGTGGGTTCCGCCCGCTCTCGGTAGCATAAACTGCACTGCTAAAGTCCTTGTGGAAAGCTCTGCAGCTTCCACTATACTGTCTGGAGACTTTCCTCTCCAGACCACACACCAGAGAAAAAAAAACAGGACTGAGCTTTTATACATTGCTCAGCCACACCCTTTTAACATATAACATGCTGGCAGATAAATAAAGTAGGTCTTAGTTCACACAGGAGAGCATCCTGTGTGACACATACCTCCCCTCACATATAAAACCAGTGACACTGTCACATATTCCCCCCCTCTGCCCAAAGCCGGGGGTTTGGGCACCTTCTGACACCAGACAGGGAATCCTAGAGAGGGCATCTGCATTCCCATGTAACTTCCCTGGCCTATGCTCCACGTGAAAGTTAAACTCTTGAAGCTCTAGGAACCATCTAGTTACCCTAGCATTTTTTCCCCTCTTTTCCCTCAACCATCTCAACGGGGCATGGTCTGATACTAATTTAAACTTCCGGCCTAGTAGGTAATATTTCAGTGTATCCACGGCCCATTTTATGGCTAAACACTCTTTCTCTACTATGGCGTAGTTCTTCTCGCAGGAGGACAGTTTTCGGCTTAGATAGAGAATGGGATGTTCTTCCCCATTTATTTCTTGGGAGAGTACGGCCCCTAGACCAACCTCTGATGCGTCAGTCTGGACCACAAATTCTTTCTTAAAGTCTGGCGCGACCAGGACAGGCTGCTTGCACAGTGTTAGCTTCAGCTTTTGAAACGCGGTCTCCGTTTCTTCCGTCCATTTCACCATGGTTGATTTGGTGCCTTTTAGAAGATCTGTTAGTGGGGCGGCAATCGTGGCGAAATTCGGGATAAACCGCCGGTAGTATCCCACCATTCCCAGGAATGCTTTCACCTGCTTCTTTGAGAGCCGTTGCGGCCAGGTTTGAATTGCCTCCACTTTCTTGATCTGCGGCTTTATTTCGCCTCTCCCAACAACAAAGCCCAGGTACTTGGCCTCCTCTTTTCCGATGGCACACTTTTTCGGATTTATGGTAAATCCTGCTTTCCTTAGCGCGTCCAAAACGGCCTGTAGTTTAGGTAGGTGACTAGCCCAGTCTGAGCTAAAGACCACAATGTCATCGAGGTAGGCTGCGGCATACTTCTTATGTGGGGCTAGGATCCGATCCATAGCCCTCTGGAAAGTGGCTGGGGCCCCCTGTAGTCCGAACGGCATCCGCGTGTATTGAAAACAGCCATCCGGTGTTGAGAAAGCCGTCTTCTCTTTAGCCATCTGGGACATGGGGATCTGCCAGTAGCCCTTCGTCAGGTCAAGAGTGATGATGTACCTCGCCGGTCCAAGCCTCTCGATGAGTTCGTCGACGAGGGGCATCGGGTACGCGTCACACTTGGATACCTCATTTAGCCGACGGTAGTCATTACAAAACCTCCACTCTCCATTGGGCTTCGGCACGAGGACGATTGGGCTCGACCACCCACTCTTTGACTCTTCTATTATCACGAGGTCTAACATCCTCTTCACCTCAGCCGAGATCACCTCCCAGCGTGCTTCCGGAATCCGATACGGCTTCAAATTCACTCGTACATGCGGTTCTGTCAGCACATCATGCTCTATCACTTGTGTATGCCCCGGCAACTCTGAGAACAGGTCCCGATTCCGCTGTAGTAATTCTCGACACTGTTGCTTCTGGGCCGGTGATAGAGTCTCTGCAATAGTGACCTCCTCCACCTTGCCTTCTGGTGCGGCTCCCAGGCAAGGAGTTTCCACAGGTTCACGGTCCCGCCACCGCTTGAGCAAGTTTATATGATATATTTGATGTGCCTTCCTTCGGCCAGGCTGGTGGACTTTATAATTAACCTCGCTGACTTTCTCCACCACCTCGTATGGACCTTGGCATTTGGCGAGGAACTTGCTCTCGACGGTAGGGATCAGCACCAAAACACGGTCTCCGGGCTGGAACTGTCTTAGTCTCGCCGACCGGTTATAGACTCTCGCCTGGGCTTCCTGCGCCTGGAGGAGATGTTCCTTTACGATGGGCATCACCTTTGACATTCTCTCCTGTAACTGGGCGACATGTTCGATGATACTCCGGTGTGGCGTGACTTCAGCCTCCCAAGTTTCCTTGGCGATGTCTAGGAGACCTCTTGGATGCCGCCCATATAGGAGCTCAAATGGAGAGAAGCCCGTGGAGGCTTGAGGAACTTCTCTGACCGAGAAAAGCAGAAATGGGAGCAGGTAGTCCCAGTCTCTCCCATCCTTTTCAACGACCTTCTTGAGCATCGCCTTTAAGGTCTTGTTGAAGCGTTCCACTAGGCCGTCCGTTTGTGGATGATAAACCGAGGTCCGCAGCTGAGTTATCTGAAGGACTCTGCAAAGCTCCTTCATCACCTTGCTCATGAAGGGGGTTCCTTGGTCTGTTAGAATCTCTTTTGGTAGACCTGTCCGAGCAAAAATATGGACCAACTCTCGGGCTATACTTTTACTGGACATGTTCCTTAGGTGAACCGCTTCTGGATACCGAGTCGCATAGTCCATGACGACCAGGATATATTGGTGGCCCCGAGCTGATTTGACTATGGGGCCCACGAGGTCCATGGCAATCCTCTCAAAGGGAACCTCTATCACAGGTAGTGGAACTAAGGGGCTACGGAAGTGGGAGGAGGGAGCGGTTATTTGGCAGGTGGGGCAGGACCTACAAAAGTTTTGAATTTCTCGATAACACCCTGGCCAATAAAACCTCCTCAGTATCCTCTCCTGAGTTTTCTCGACCCCTAGGTGTCCCCCCAGAACATGTGAATGGGCCATGTCTAGCACCCGCCGTCTGTATGGCCCCGGCACTAACAGCTGTTCCACTATCTCACCGCCCCTCAGTTTGGCCACCCGATATAGCAACTCCCCTGTACTGCAAATTGGGGGAATCTGGTGTCGGCCCCCAGCTCTTGGGCAACCCCATTACATACAGTCACCTGGTCGAACGCCCCTTTTAAGGTCAAGTCTCGAACTTGAGCAGTCCCAAAGTTCTTTCTGGACATATCTAACGCAGGTAGGACGGCCTCCTCGGTCACCGTCTCACCCTCATCACCGACAAGGACGCACAGTGGGAACTCCTCTCTCTGAGACTCTGTCGGGGGTTCTTCTTCAAGGATCTCGCTTTTCCCCATACTACTTAGTCCAGTTCCCTTCCCCCACAAGTCCCAGAATAAGGAAAAATCACGGCCCAATATGACGGGATGTATCAGGTCCTCTACCACCCCGACTTCATGGGACTGGGCACCACAGTCTGTCCCCACTGTTACTGTGGCCACGGGATAGTCCTGGGCGTCACCATGGATGCACCGAACACCCAGGGTTTTGGAAGGGATCAACTGGTGGGGAAGGGATGCTCTGATCAAGGTAACCAGACTCCCGGAGTCCAACAGCCCAAGCACTTTTATTCCATTAATGGATACTGCACACGCCTGCGGTCCCTTGCCGGGTCGACAGTCCACGCTACAGGCTGGATAGGCATAATAGGAGACCAGTCTGCCTAGGCTGCAGTCCATGGGCTCAGGGGATATTTGACACTTGGCGGCTACATGTCCAGGGTTGTGACATCGCCAGCAAACTATATCTTTCCCAACTGTTCTAAAGGCCCCTTCAATAGGAGTGGGACGCCCCCCAAAGGTGGCTCTAGACCCCTTCCGTGGTGAACCCACCCCCTTTTGGGTATCCCAGTAAGGAGAAATGACTGCATCCGGTTTCCCAAGAGATCTCTCAACTACCTGGTACCTCTCTACCAGGCCGATAAAGTCATCTGCGTTCTGGGGATCACCCTGGGCAACCCAGGTCTGTACTGACTTGGGAAGGGAATGCATGAATCTATCAATCACCACCCGCTCAACCATCTGGGCCGGAGTGGAGGACTCCGGTTGTAGCCACTTCTGAACAAGATGCAATAGGTCAAACATCTGCGAACGAGGGGGTTTGTTGCTAGCATACGCCCAGTGATGAACTCGCTGGGCTCTTACTGCCATATTTACTCCCAGACGTGCTAAGATCTCTGTCTTTAGTTTGGGATACTCCTTAGCATCTTGCAGCGCCAAGTCAAAATACGCTTTTTGGGGTTCACCCGATAAATATGGCGCCAGAACCTCTGCCCACTGTGCTGGTGGAAGTCTCTCCCGATCAGCCACCCTCTCAAAAACAGTCAGAAATGCTTCTACATCATCCCCAGGGGTCATCTTCTGCATGGCCCGCCTTACCGCCTTCCTGACGTGAGAATCATCAGTCGGCCCTGGGGTTTGGGGGTGGCCGCCCGGCTCTGGATGGCGTCTGCCAAAAGCTGTATCTGCTGTTGCGCCTCCTGCTGGTGCTGCTGCTGCGACTTTTGCTGCAACTGGATCTGTTGAAGCAACAGTTTGGTCGTCTCCTGGTGCTGCTGCTGCATGCTCTGCTGGGCCTGCTGTATGCTCTGCTGGCTCTGTAGGTGTTGCTGCTGTATGCTCTGCTGGGCCTGGACCAGGTGCTTAACGAGCTCCTCCATGCTGCCGGACTTCTCTAGCTGTCTGGCAGCCTTCACCCAGAACATCCACCGGTCTTTGTGGCAGGTACACGTGTTCCTGGAATCCTGCACGCACTCTCACACCAACTGTGGTAAGACGACTCGCTCGGCTCTCCTGAAGGCAGACTCAGGACACACGTTCTCTGGGTTTTCTTTCTGCTGGTTTATTATCAGCCATAAACTCATGCAGGTTTCGCAGGAAAAGTAAACATGACCCCTCTGGGTTAAACGGGAAAAACATAAAAAAAACCAAACAATAACTCAGTCCATAGATGAGTGGGTTCCGCCCGCTCTCGGTAGCATAAACTGCACTGCTAAAGTCCTTGTGGAAAGCTCTGCAGCTTCCACTATACTGTCTGGAGACTTTCCTCTCCAGACCACACCAGAGAAAAAAAAACAGGACTGAGCTTTTATACATTGCTCAGCAACACCCTTTTAACATATAACATGCTGGCAGATAAATAAAGTAGGTTTTAGTTCACACAGGAGAGCATCCTGTGTGACACATACCTCCCCTCACATATAAAACCAGTGACACTGTCACAAGTGCTTTTGGAAGTGTGTTTTGGGTCATTGTCCTGCTGGAAGACCCATGACCTCTGAGGGAGACCCAGCTTTCTCACACTGGGCCCTACATTATGCTGCAAAATTAGTTGGTAGTCTTCAGACTTCATAATGCCATGCACACGGTCAAACAGTCCAGTGCCAGAGGCAGCAAAGCAACCCCAAAACATCAGGGAACCTCCGCCATGTTTGACTGTAGGGACCGTGTTCTTTTCTTTGAATGCCTCTTTTTTTTTCCTGTACACTCTATATGGAGATGGTTTTTCCCAAAAAGCTTGACTTTTGTCTCATCTGACCAGAGAACATTCTTCCAAAACGTTTTAGGCTTTCTCAGGTAAGTTTTGGCAAACTCCAGCCTGGCTTTTTTATGTCTCAGGGTAAGAAGTGGGGTCTTCCTGGGTATCCGACCATACAGTCCCTTTTCATTCAGACGCTTACGGATAGTACGGGTTGACACTGTTGTACCCTCGGACTGCAGGGCAGCTTGAAATTGTTTGGGTGTTAGTCAAGGTTCTTTATCCACCATCCGCACAATCTTGCGTTGAAATCTCTCGTTAATTTTTCTTTTCCTTCCACATCTAGGGAGGTTAGCCACAGTGTCATGGGCTTTAAACTTCTTGATGACACTGCGCACGGAAGACACAGGAACATTCAGGTCTTTGGAGATGGACTTGTAGCCTTGAGATTGCTCATGCTTCCTCCCAATTTGGTTTCTCAAGTCCTCAGACAGTTCTTTGGTCTTCTTTCTTTTCTCCATGCTCAATGTGGTACACACAAGGACACAGGACAGAGGTTGAGTCAACTTTAATCCATGTTAGCTGGCTGCAAGTGTCATTTAGTTATTGCCAACACCTGTTAGGTGCCACAGTTAAGTTACAGGTGCTGGTGATTACACGAATTAGAGAAGCATCACATGATTTTTCAAACAGTGCCAATACTTTTGTCCACCCCCTTTTTTAGGTTTGGTGTGGAATTATATCCAATTTGGCTTTAGGTCAATTGTTTTTGTGTTTTTTCATTGAAGACAAACTAAATGAAGATAATAATACCAAAGAATTAGTGTTTGCAATCATTTTCAGGAAGAAACTGAGTATTATCTGACAGAATTGCAGGGGTGCCAATACTTTTGGCCACCACTGTATGTCTATGTGTCTCTCTTTCTCGCTATTTTACTCTTTTGCTCACTTTGCTTCTCCTTTGTCCTCTCGCCATAGACTTTAATAGTCAGCTGTAATCTGACACCTCAGTTGTTTTGACCAAGATGGATTTGGATTTTGGCTGTTTTCCACAGAGAATGACAAGTTTATGGAGGTCGGGGGAAGGAGAAAAAGTGGTTCACAAGTAGAGAAAGAAGTAAATTTCTCTAATCACAAGTATTACAAAATGTCTTCTATTTGCTTGTACTAATCACTTAGGGAAAGTTTGTTGGGTCAGCCGCGACCATACAAATACCATGAATCAATAACTTTCAGCATTCACTATTGGAGCATTGAGAAATAGGCTAGGATTGAGCTTAATAGCATATGACTCTATGTTCCTCCAAAAGAACAGACTGGCCTAAGCTTATTCTCCTCTCACAACTGAAAGGTGTAGAAAGCTTTAGGTTCCCATAGGTGTATTTTTCAAAGATGGATCAGAATTTACTATTGAAAAACTCTTCTAAATTGACAAGTCATTGGGATTATGGTCACCAATCAACCACCTTTTGATCTAGGGGTTACTGTGGAATGTGTGTGACATTAGTCTGAAAGAAAAGACTGACGTAATTATTTATGGGAAACATACTTTTGTCTGCCTAAAAGGAAAAAAAAACAAAAAAAAACTTATGTGGTAAATGTTTTTGGCATAAAATATGCCCTTTACAGCTAAGAAAGCCTCCTTCCTGAGATTGCATTCCTACAACAGCAGAATAATGTATTCCCCTACACAGACAAAGCCTTTGTTTTTCAAAGGTTAACGCACACTCCCACAACTTCCAGATTCACTGGGTTTATTTCATACAAAACCCCATTTTGTCCATACGTTTATACACTGCTCAAAAAAATAAAGGGAACACTCAAATAACACATCCTAGATCTGAATGAATAAAATATTCTCATTGAATACTTTGTTCTGTACAAAGTTGAATGTGCTGACAACAAAATCACACAAAAATCATCAATGGAAATCAAACTTATTAACCAATGGTGCCCTGGATTTGAAGTCACAAACAAAATTAAAGTGGAATGTAATGTCCTTAAAACAAGTCAAAATGATGCTCAGTAATGTGTGTGGCCTCCACGTACCTGTATGACCTCCCTGTGCCCATATGACCTCCCTACAATGCCTGGGCACGCTCCTGATGAGGCGGCGGATGGTCTCCTGAGGGATCTCCTCCCAGACCTGGACTAAAGCATCCGCCAACTCCTAGACAGTCTGTGGTGCAACATGACGTTGGTGGATGGAGCAAGACATGATGTCCCAGATGTGCTCAATTGGACTCAGGTCTGGGGAACGGACGGGCCAGTCTATAGCTTAAATGCCTTCATCTAGCAGGAACTGCTGACACACTTCAGCCACATGAGGTCTGGCATTGTCCTGCATTAGGAGGAACCCAGGGCCAACCGCACTAGCATATGGTCTCACAAGGGGTCTGAGGATCTCATCTCGGTACCTAATGGCAGTCAGGCTACCTCTGGCGAGCACATGGAGGGCTGTGCGGCCCTCGAAAGAAATGCCACCCCACCCATTACTGACCCACTGCCAAACCGGTCATGCTGAAGGATGTTTCAGGCAGCAGATCGCTCTCCATGGCGTCTCCAGACTCGGCCACGTCTGTCACATGTGCTCAGTGTGAACCTGCTTTCATCTGTGAAGAGCAAAGGGCGCCAGTGGTGAATTTGCCAATACTAGTGTTCTGTGACAAATGCCAAGCATCCTGCACGGTGTTGGGCTGTGGCACAACCCCAGTCTGTGGACATCAGGCACTCGGACAGTCCTCATGGAGTCGGTTTCTAACCATTTGTGCAGACATATGCACATTTGTGGCCTGTTGGAGGTCATTTTGCAGGGCTCTCGCAGTGCTCTTCCTGTTCCTCCATGCACAAAGGCAGAGATAGAGGTCCTGCTGCAGGGTTGTTGCCCTCCTACGGCCCCCTCCACGTCTCCTGGTGTACTGGCCTGTCTCCTGGTAGCACCTCCAGTCTCTGAACACTATGCTGACAGACACAGCAAATCTTCTTGCCACAGCTCGCATTGATGTGCCATCCTGGATGAGCTGCACTACCTGAGCCATTTGTGTGGGTTGTAGAGTCCGTCTCATGCTACGAGTGTAAAAGCACAACCAACATTCAAAAGTGCCAAAACATCAGCCAGAAAACATTGGTACTGAGATGTGGTCTGTGGTCCCCACCTGCAGAACCACTCCTTTATTGAGTGTGTCTTGATAATTGCCAATAATTTCCATCTGTTGTCTATTCCATTTGTGCAACAGAACGTGCCACACCAGAGAGGCAACGGGAGATTAGGGAGGTTAATAAGTGGCTCAAGAATTGGTGTAGGAAGGAGGGGTTTGGGTTCCTGGAGAACTGGGCCGACTTCTCAGTTGGCTACAGGTTCTATGCTAGGGATGGGCTGCACCTCAATGGGGAGGGTGCAGCTGTGCTGGGGAGAAAATGGCTAGAAGGTTGGAGGAGTCTTTAAACTAGGGACTGGGGGGAGGGTATTCATTTTATAGGAGGGGAAGGCAGTACAGATAGAGACCTGGGCACAAATAATGAAATTGGGGGTGGGGGTGGCATGGGGGGTGGGGTTAGAACAGTTAATAATTTAAGAAAGAATAGAGGTTCAGAGAGATACATAAAGTGCATGTATACTAATGCTAGAAGCCTCACCAACAAAATGGCGGAATTAGAATTAATTTTGTTGGAACATAATTATGACATGGTGGGGATATCTGAGAGTTGGCTGGATGAGAGCCACGACTGGGCGGTTAATTTACAGGGCTATAGTCTGTTTAGAAATGACCGTAAAAATAAGCGAGGTGGGGGTGTGTGTTTATATGTAAAATCATCCTTAAAACCCATCCTGCGTGATATCTGTGAATCTAATGAAGATGTAGAGTCTCTGTGGGTGGAGATTAGGGGAGGGGGGAAAAATAATAAATTATTGATAGGGGTTTGTTATAAGTCTCCTAAAATAATGGAAGCAACAGAGAATATCCTCGTAAAGCAAATAGATGAAGCAGCAACTCAAGGAGAAGTCATTATTATGGGGGACTTCAACTACCCTGAAATACATTGGGAACAGAAACCTGCAGTTCCAGCAAAGGTAATAAGTTTTTGGCAACTATGAGAGACAATTACCTTTCACAACTAGTTCAGGACCCAACAAGAGGGGGGGCACTGCTAGACCTAATATTATCCAACAGGCCAGACCGCATATCAAATATAAGGGTTGGGGGTCACTTGGGTAATAGTGATCACAAAATAATAAGCTTTCATGTATCCTTTAATAAGATGTGTAGTCGAGGGGTTACAAGGACACTAAACTTCAGGAAGGCAAATTTCCAACGGATGAGAGATGATCTTGGTGCAATAAACTGGGACGATATCCTGAGACATAAAAATACACAAAGAAAATGGGAGACGTTTATTAGTATCCTGAATAGGACCTGTGCACAGTATATACCCTATGGGAATAAACATGCTAGAATTAGGAGGAAACCACTATGGCTAAATAGAGCTGTAAGGGGCGCAATAAAGGACAAAAAGAAAGCGTTTAGGGAATTAAAGCAAGTAGGTAGTGAAGAGGCATTAAATAAATACAGAAGACTGAATAAATTCTGTAAAAAGCAAATCAAGACAGCAAAGATTGAGGCAGAGAGACTCATTGCCAGAGAAAGTAAAAATAATCCCAAAATATTCTTTAACTACATAAATAGCAAGAAACTAAAAAATGATAGTGTTGGTCCCCTTAAAAATAGTCTGGGTGAAATGGTGGATGAGGATGAGGAAAAAGCCAATATGCTAAATGACTTTTTTTCAACTGTATTTACACAAGAAAATCCCATGACAGATAACATGATCAGAGATAAAAAAATTTCTCCATTAAATGTCACATGCTTAACCCAGCAGGAAGTACGGCGGCGTCTAAAAATCACTAAAATTGACAAATCCCCGGGCCCGGATGGGATACACCCCCGAGTACTGCAGGAATTAAGTACAGTTATAGATAGACCATTATTTTTAATCTTTAAAGATTCCATAATAACTGGGTCTGTACCACAGGACTGGCGTATAGCAAATGTGGTGCCAATATTCAAAAAGGGGGCAAAAACTGAACCTGGAAATTATAGGCCAGTGAGCTTAACATCTACTGTGGGTAAAATCCTGGAGGGTTTTTTAAGGGATACTATATTGGAGTATCTGAAGCTGAATAACCTCATGACACAGTATCAGCATGGGTTTACGAGGGACCGTTCTTGTCAGACTAATCTGATAAGCTTTTATGAAGGGGTAAGTTCAGGACTGGACCAAGGGAATGCAGTGGACGTGGTGTTCATGGACTTCTCAAAAGCTTTTGATACAGTGCCACACAAAAGGTTGATACATAAAATGAGAACAATGGGGATAGGGGAAAATATGTATAAGTGGGTTAAGAACTGGCTCATGGATAGGAAACAAAGGGTGGTTATTAATGGAGCACACTCGGACTGGGTCACGGTTAGCAGTGGGGTACCACAGGGGTCAGTATTGGGGCCGCTTCTCTTTAACATATTTATTAATGACCTTGTAGGGGGCATACAGAGTAGTATTTCAATATTTGCAGATGACACTAAACTCTGCAGGGTAATAAATACAGAGGAGGATAATTTTATATTACAGGAGGATTTATGTAAACTAGAAGCTTGGGCTGATAAATGGCAAATGAGCTTTAATGGGGATAAATGTAAGGTCATGCACTTGGGTAGAACAAATAAGATGTATAATTATGTGCTTAATTGTAAAACACTGGGCAAAACTGTCACTGAAAAAGACTTGGGTGTATGGGTGGACGACAAACTCACATTTAGGGGCCAACGTCAGGCAGCTGCTGCCAAGGCAAATAAAATAATGGGATGCATTAGACGAGGCATAGATGCTCATGAGGAGAACATAATTTTACCTCTATACAAGTCACTGGTGCGACCACACTTAGAATACTGTGTGCAGTTCTGGTCTCCGGTGTATAAGAAAGACATAGCTGAACTGGAGCGGGTGCAGAGAAGAGCGACCAAGGTTATTAATGAACTGGGGGGTCTGCAATACCAAGACAGGTTATTACACTTGGGGTTATTTAGTTTGGAAAAACGAAGGCTTAGGGGTGATCTTATTACAATGTACAAATATATGAGGGGACAGTACAAAGACCTTTCTAATGATCTTTTTACTCTTAGACCTGTGACGGGGACGAGGGGGCATCCTCTACGTCTGGAGGAAAGAAGGTTTAGCCATAATCACAGATGCAGATTCTTTACTGTAAGAGCAGTGAGACTATGGAACTCTCTGCCGTCTAATGTTGTAATGAGTGATTCCTTACTAAAATTTAAGAGGGGACTGGATGCCTTTCTTGAAAAGTATAATATTACAGGCTATATTCACTAGTTTCCTAGATACAGCGTTGATCCAGGGAGCTAGTCTGATTGCCGTATGTGGAGTCGGGAAGGAATTTTTTTCCCCAATGTGAAGCTTACTGTTTGCCACTTGGGTTTTTTTTGCCTTCCTCTGGATCAACATGTTAGGGCAGGTTAGGATAGGATATGGGTTGAACTAGATGGACTTAAAGTCTTCCTTCAACCTTAATAACTATGTTACTACCTGAGCCACTTGTCTGGGTAGTAGAGTCCGTCTCATGTTACCACAACCAACATTCAAAAGTGACCAAAACATCAGCTAGAAAGCATTGGTACCGAGATGTAGTCTGTGGTCCCCACCTGCAGAACCACTCCTTTATTGAGTGTGTCTTGATAATTGCCAATAATTTCCATCTGTTGTCTATTCCATTTGCACAACAGCATGTGAAATTGACTGTTAATCAGTGTTGCTTCCTAAGTGAACAGCTTGATTTCACAGAAGTTTGATTTACTTGGAGTTATATTCTGTTGCTTAAGTGTTCCCTTTATTTTTTTGAGTAGTGAACTTCCAATACCACAGAAACAGATGCTTCCTATACAATATGATTTAAAGAAATGGAAGTGTTAACATAAAATGTTAAAAGGGGAAGTAACAGCTTGCACAATATACTGCATTGAAGGACTATATGATCTTAAAGGGGCTTTGGCAAATTTGGCAAATCGGTAACTAGGAAAAATTTTCAGCCAAAAAGCAAATAAAAAAAAATAATAATACTAATTTTAATATCCTTCTGGATTAAGAACATCCTTCATCCAAACAAGGCTTTCTCCAGTCTGGCTAAACAATTTAAGACACGACCTGTTAACTTTTATTTTAGTTTATTTTATTGTTCATGATAGAGGATCCCTCCTCTTATTTTTGATTTCGTGAGGTCTTCTTCGTGGACGATCCCGCTAGTCAAACTCTTCTGTTGGTACTAGGAAGCCAGCCAGACATCTGCATTGTGCGAAGTCCTCTTCCAGCCACCCACACCTTTACCCTGCTAAAAGTATGATGTGCCGCTAAACCGTACACTCTGTGGGATGTTACCAAATAAGTGACTCTGCACACACCCAACGATAAAACAAACGAGTACAGCGCTACCTCTTCCGCAGATCCTTTCTTTTACCGCTCTACGGCCATTGCCCAGTTTCCAAATACATCTATTTCCTTAGTTGAATGCACGGGTTACAATCCATTCCCTAGATGAATGCCACTCAGTAGCCAACAGGTGGCCCTTAAAGACAAGAAATCTGTCTTATTGCCAAAACTGCTTTCCCCTGGCCTTTACACATGCTGTCATGCTTCTCCACCATGCCGAGGTTCTTTCCCAGGTGGTATGTGCACCCCTATCAAGCCAAGCCCAGCATCTTGAAGGCACACTGCTGCGGGACCAATTTCTCTCAGCCTGCTTAAGTGGCAAGGGGGTAGAAACTTCTCTTAGAGCAGGATTCCAGAGGGATGTACTTGGCTCCCATCACACAACAGTTGCTGTTCCCAATATTGCTCTGGCAAGACTTATTGCTCAAGTCATCATTTGTTCCAACATAAAACAGAATTCTTTGTCTGTCCAGCTCAAGACACCAGTACAGACTCCAACTGCTTCAGCAACAAAGAGTGTAAGGTTCTGTGTATCTGTTTCTGAAACTCAGTTTGTTCGTCGGCCATTTTGCTTTCTGTTTTGCTGCAGCTATCTTGCCCTCAGTCAAAATGGAGTTTTCCAGCTTGCATGTTCCCGCCCTGATTCTCTCCGTTTGCTTCTTAAACAGCCACAGCTGAGCAATCAGTGCTTCAGAATCTAGCCTGCAGTGAACCTGTGTTCTGACTCCTGAAGCCTTGGACCTTGTACTCCAGCCTTTCCTACTGAGGAACTCTGAAGCACTTGTGGACTCTGAACTCTGCTCTTGAGAGCCTCACGTTTGCATGGACTTGCGGTAACAGAGAAGAAGATCTGAATCTGTTGTGGAGAGTTATTGCTGAGCTTAGATTACTCTGGCCTGCTGTGTCTCCTGCTTCTGTGTTTGCAACCTGTGTGTTTATTTTTGCCAATTTGTATGAAGCAATACAAGACTTTCTTTATCAACCTGTGTCTCAAGTATTTTCATCGCACCCAAGCACAAGACGCTATATGAACTGTACCACATACATTACAAGATTCTGAAGCCAAACGTTAGTGTCTGCTGGGTCTGGAAAGGCTTGTCTGCTGTACTGTGGATATCGGATGTCCGGTTGTACTTTCTGTGATGACAGTGGTTGTGACTTCTCACAACCATTCCAGGTGAGCAATTCCCTTAAGTTTTTTTTTCTGCAGTGTTATCACAGGTAAACACTATTGTTTTTTTTTTTCTCTTCTCTTTTTGTCTGCTGAAACTCTGGATATCAGATGTCTGGTTGAAAGCTTTCTGTGATGATAGTGGTTGTGACTTCTCACAACCATTCCAGGTGAGCAGTTCCCTTAAAGTTTTTTCTTTCTTCAGTGTTGCCACAGGTGAACACTATTGTTTTTTTTTTCTCCTCTTCTTCCAGTATCCTGTCTTAAAAGATCTGGAAAATGGAGGCCCGCATAAAGGAACTTTGCGGAGTGACTGATAATATCTTGCAGATTTGCAGAATATAAAGACCCGTTTTACAAATCTTCAGGACCTAAATAATCACAATTTGCAAGTGGTTGGACAGACTACCCAGGATTTGCGAGCCAGGATTGAGGTTCTGGAGGGGCGAGTCCAGGCTCCTGCCGTGGCCCCGAGTTCTGGGATTCCCAAGTTGCCCCCTTTTCGTTTTGGTGGTGAACGTGAAAAATTCAGGGGATTTGTTAATCAATGCAATCTTTTTTTTTCTGCACATGCTTCACAATTTCCTACTGAACGATCTAAGGTGCTTACTATAATTATGTTGCTTACCAACAAGGCTTTGATGTGGGCAAACCCTCTGATTGAGACTGAGGATGATTGTTTGAATCACCTTGATGATTTTATTTCAGCCATGGGGCAGGTGTTTGATGACTCCAATCGAGGTGCAACAGCTGAAGCAGCCATGTTAGCTTTGCGCCAAGGTAAGCACTCGGTAGCTGAATATGCCTTGGATTTCAGGAGATGGGCCCTTGATACCACCTGGGACAATTCCGCCAAAAAATCTATTTTTCGAAAGGGGTTATCCCCACTGATTAAGGATGAACTTGCTCGTGCCGACCCTCCCACTGCGTTAGGTGACTTTATTAACTACTGCATCCGTATTGATACTCGTTTAACTGAACGCAGGCAAGAGAGATGGTTCGAAAGCAATCGTACTAACCTTTTCCTACCTTCCTCTCCAGCTAAGGAACCTTTGAATAGGATTACACGGGAACCTGAACCTGAACCCATGCAGGTAGACTCTTTACTACGACGGGTTAGTGATGCACGCAAGGAACATCGTTTTAAGGAGAATCTATGTTTTTATTGTGGTAAGTCAGGGCACTTTATTATTAACTGCCCCAGCCGTTCTCGCAAGACTACTGCAGCACTCATTCATTGTGAGTGTTGCGAGAGGGGATCTGTCAGGTCCGAGCCTCAGGCTCCAGAGAGATCTGCAGCAACAGATCTTGATTTCTCGGACTTAAACTCCGTTACCTCTGAGGACGTTGACTGTGTAAATGCTGCCATCTTTCAAGTTTCCTCAGCGGTGTCCCAGCTGAGTTGTAAAAAAAACAATTCTCACTGTTTTCTTTCCATCAAACTCTGGGTTGACTCACCTGGGTGTCTAGCTCTGCTATGATCGATTCAGGTGCAAGTGGAAATTTTATGGATGT
>JARQOD010000004.1:358618178-358654601 GCA_033576555.1 Oophaga sylvatica
TTTCTTAAACCAATTTAATTTTATCATCTCTTATAGACCAGGATCGCGCAATGGAAAGGCTGATGCACTCTCTAGGATTTACTCAGCAGAGACACGTCCAATTACTCCTCCTAAGACTATTCTTCCTGACTCTAGATTCCTAGGAGTAATTCATAATCAAGACCTACTTAAGGACATCAAGGAAGCATACCATGCGGATTCCTTTTTGGCACAACCCCCAAGGGACGTAAGTCTTGTCTTTAAGAATGGTGTGTGGATTCAGGGACAACGCCTGTATATTCCTGAAACAGTCAGATTGAGAGTATTGCAACTCATTCACGATTCCAAGATAGCTGGGCATAGAGGAATTCTAAAGACACAGGAATTTCTTTCTCGTTTCTTTTGGTGGCCCACTTGCAGGAAGGATGTTTTGAATTATGTCACTTCATGTGAGGTCTGTGCAAGATGCAAAACACCTCGCTCCTCACCAACTGGTCTGTTGCAGCCTCTTCCCACCCCGTCCCGCCCGTGGGGATCCATTTCTATGGACTTCATTGTGGAGTTACCAACCTCTCAGGGAAGAACACCATTCTAGTGGTGGTTGACCGTCTAACAAAGGCAACTCATTTTAACCCTTGTGTCGGCTTAACCACTGCAAAACAGACATCAGATTTGATGATTAAAGATGTGTTTCGCTTACATGGAGTACCGGATGAGGTTATTTCGGATCAAGGGGTGCAATTCACTTCTAGGTTTTGGCAAAATTTCTGTGCAGCATTGGACATTAAAGTAAACCTTTCTTCTGCTTTTCATCCCCAGACTAATGGACAGACCGAACGAACCAATCAAACCCTGGAGCAGTATCTCCGCTGCTTTATCTGCCACCTACTAGGATTGATTTGGGTTGGATCTACTTCCATTAGCTGAGTTCTCGTATAACAACTCTCAAATGGCAGGGCTACCAGTGGAGGACAACTCATGGGAACCGGCAATAACGTTAATGCTCCTCGCTTGCTCCTCAGTTTCCATCAGAGGTACCCACACAAGCCTGGTCTGAGGTCATCCGGAGGTTGTCCTTAAGGGGGGAGTAATGTAAGGTTCTATGTATATATTCCTGAAACTCAGTTTGTTCGTCAACCATTTTACTTTCTGTCTTGCTGCAGCTATCTTGCCCTCAGTCAAAATGGAGTTTCCAGCTTGCATGTTCCCGCCCTGATTCTCTCCTTTGCTTCTTAAGCAGCCACAGCTGAGCAATCAGTGCTTCAGAATCTAGCCTGCAGTGAACCTGTGACTTGACTCCTGTAAGCCTTGGACCTTGTACTCCAGCTATTCCTACTGAGGAACTCTGAAGCACTTGTGGACTCTGAACCCTGCTCTTTGAAAGACCCACGTTTGCATGGACTTACGGTAACAGAGAAGAAGATCCTGAATCTGTATTGGAGAGTGATTGCTGAGCTTGGATTGCTCTGGCCTGCTGTGTCTCCTGTTTCTGTGTCTGCAAACTGTGTGACTATTTCTGCCAACTTGTATGAAGTAATACAGGACTTTTCTATATCAAACCTGTGTCTCATGTATGTTCATCGCACCCAAGCACAAGACGCTATATGAACTGTACTACATACATTACATTTGGACTCATCAGACCAAAGCACAGATTTCCACTGGTCTAATGTCCATTCCTTGTGTTCTTTAGCCCAAACAAGTCTCTTATGCTTGTTGCCTGTCCTTAGCAGTGGTTTCCTAGCAGCTATTTTACCATGAAGGCCTGCTGCACAAAGTCTCCTCTTAACAGTTGTTGTAGAGATGTGTCTGCTGCTAGAACTCTGTGTGGCATTGACCTGGTCTCTAATCTGAGCTGCTGTAAACCTGCGATTTCTGAGGCTGGTGAATCGGACAAACTTATGCTCAGAAGCAGAGGTGACTCTTGGTCTTCCTTTCCTGGGGCAGTCCTCATGTGAGCCAGTGAAAACAATTCTCGGTGACTAAGTCTTGAAGCTCATCAAGAGAATGCCAAGAGTGTGCAAAGCAGTCATCAATGCAAAAGGTGGCTACTTTAAAGAACCTAGAATATAAGACATAATTTCGGCTGTTACACACTTTGTTAAGTATATAGTTCCACAGTGTTAATTCATAGTTTTGATGACTTCAGTGTGAATGTACAATTTTCATAGTCATGAAAATACAGAAAAATCTTTAAATGAGGTGTGTCCAAACTTTTGGTCTGTACTGTATATATATATATATATATAATATATATATATATATATATATAATATAAATATATATATACCAGGATGGGACCCAGGATAAGGGACACATATATACCAGGATGGGGCCCAGGATATGGAGAATGGAGGGTATATATGTACTGTATATTTGATACACTGCCCATTTTGCACGTTTTCCCACCTACAAATAATGGAGAGGTCTGTAATTTTTATCATTGGTACACTTCAACTGTGAGAGACAGAGTCTAAAAATAAAAAACAGAAAATCACATTGTATGATTTTTAAATAATTAAATTGCATTTTATTGCTTGAAATAAATATTTGATCACCTACTAACCAAAAAGGATTCTGTCTCTCACAGTCCTGTTGGGTTTTCTTTAAAAAGCCCTCCTACTCGGCACTCATTATCTGTATTATCTGTACCTGCTTGAACTCGTTACCTGTATAAAAGACACCTGTCCACACACTCCAATCAATCACACTCCAACCTCTCCACCATGGCCAACACCAAAGAGCTGTCTACAGACACCAGGGACAAAACTGTAGACCTGCACAAGGTTGGGATGGGCTACCGGACAATAGGCAAGCAGCTTGGTGAAAAGGCAATAACAGTTGGCACAATTATTAGAAAATTGAAGAAAAACAAGAGGACGGTCAGTTTTCCTTGTTCTGGGGTTCCATGCAAGATCTCGCCTCGTGGGCTAAGGATGATTCTGAGAAAAGCCAGGAATCAGCCCAGAGCTACATGGGAGCACTTGGTCAATGACCTGAAGAGAGCTGGGACCATAGTCTCAAACATTACTGTTTGTAACACTCTATGCCGTCATTGATTAAAATCCTGCAGGGTACGCAAGATCCCCCTGCTCATGCTAGCACATGTCCAGGCCCATTTGAAGTTTGCCAATGATCATCTAAATCAGGGTTCCCCAACTCCAGTCCTCAAGGCCCACCAACGGTCATGTTTTCAGGATTTCCTTAGAATTGCACAGATGATAATTGCATCACCAGGACAGACAAGAATTCCATCTCCTGTGCAATACAAAGGAAATCCTGAAAACATGACCTGTTGGTGGGCCTTGAGGACTGGAGTTGGGGAACCCTGATCTAAATGATCCACAAGAGGCATGGGAGAAGGTCATGTAGTCAGACGAGATCAAAATGTTTGGAGGAAGAACAAGGATGAGTACAACCCCAAGAACACCAACCCCAAGTCCCAACTGTGAAGCATGGTGGGGGAAAAAAAAATCATACTTTTCTGCAAAGGGGATAGGATGATTGCACTGTATAGAAAGGAGGATGGATGGGGTCATGTATCGCAAACTTTTGGCTAACAACCTCCTTCCCTCAGTAAGAGCATTGAAGATGGGTCCTAGCTAGAGGGAGCTGAAACTCAGTTACCCAGCGACAGCCCCAAAACCTGAAAGACCTGGAGAAGATCTGTATGGAGGAAATCCCCACTAAAGTGTGTGCAAAAATGGTCAAGAACTACAGGAAATGTCTGACCTCTGTAATTGCAAACAAAGGTTTCTGTACCAAATACTTAGTTCTATTTTTCTATTGTATCAAATACTTATTTCATGCAATAAAATTCAAATTAATTATGTAAAAATCATACAATGTGATTTTCTGAATGTGTATCAAATACTTATTTTCCCCACAGTATTACACTGCTCAAAAAAATAAAGGGAACACAAACAACAGAATATAATTCCAAGTAATTCAAACTTCTGTGAAATCAAACTGTCCACTTAGGAAACACTGATTGACAATCAATTTCACATGCTGTTGTGCAAATGGAATAGACAACAGATGGAAATTATTGCCAATTATCAAAGCACGCTCAATAAAGGAGTGGTTCTGCAGGTGGGGAACACAGACCAGATCTCAGTACCAATGCTTTCTGGCTGATGTTTTGGTCACTTTTGAATGTTGGTTGTGCTTTCACACTCGTGGTAACATGAGACGGACTCTACAACCCACACAAGTGGCTCAGGTAGTGCAGCTCATCAAGGATGGCACATCAATGCGAGCTGTGACAAGAAGGTTTGCTGTGTCTGTCAGCATAGTGTCCAGAGGCTGGAGGTGATACCAGGAGACAGGCCAGTACACCAGGTGACGTGGAGAGGGCCGTAGGAGGGCAACAACCCAGCAGCAGGACCGCTACCTCTGCCTTTTTGCAAGGAGGAACAGGAGGAGCACTGCCAGAGCCCTGCAAAATGACCTCCAGCAGCCACAAATGTGCATGTGTCTGCATAAACGGTTAGAAACAGACTCCATGAGGATGGTCTGAGTGCCCGATGTCCACAGATAGGGGTTGTGCTCACAGCCCAACACTGTGCAGGATGCTTGGCATTTGCCACAGAACACCAGGATTGGCAAATTCGCCAATGGGACCCTGTGCTCTTCACAGATAAAAGCAGGTTCACACTGAGCACACGTGACAGAGTCTGGAGACGCCATGGAGAGCAATCTGCTGCCTGCAACATCCTTCAGCATGACCGGTTTGACAGTGGGTCAGTAATGATGTGGGGTGGCATTTCTTTGGAGGGCCGCACAGCCCTCCATGTGCTCGCTAGAGGTAGCCTGACTGCCATTAGGTACCGAGATGAGATCCTCAGACCCCTTGTGAGACCATATGCTAGTGCGGTTGGCCCTGGGTTCCTCCTAATGCAGGACAATGCCAGACCTCATGTGGCTGAAGTGTGTCAGCAGTTCCTGCAAGATGAAGGCATTAAAGCTATGGACTGGCCCGCCCGTTCCCCAGACCTGAATCCGACTGAGCACATCTGGGACATCATGTCTCGCTCCATCCACCAACGTCATGTTGCACCACAGACTGCCCAGGGGTTGGCGGATGCTTTAGTCCAGGTCTGGGAGGAGGTCCCTCCCCATCCGCTGCCTCTTTAGGAGCATGCCCAGGCGTTGTAGGATAGGTCATACAGGCACAGGGAGGTCATACAGGCACGTGAAGGCCACACAGACTACTGAGAATCATTTTGACTTGTTTTAAGGACATTACATTCCACTTTAATTTTGTGGTCGACTCCAAATTCAGGCCTCCATTGGTTAATATATTTGATTTCAATTGATGTTTTTTGTGTGATTTTGTTGTCAGCACATTCAACTTTGCAGAGAACAAAGTATTCAATGAGAATATTTTATTCATTCAGATCTAGGATGTGTTATTTGAGTGTTAACTTTATTTTTTTGAGCAGTGTGTATATATATCTACTATATAATTGTCTAACTTTTCACTTCTGTCTGTAACGGAAATCCTGCGTCGCTGATTGGTCGCGTCCGGCCGGGCGCAACCAATCAGCGACAGGCACATCCAGCCGTGAATTGGCGCAGGATTTCAACCAGGCAACGCCACCGCTAACGTCGGGAGATCAGCGGCGCTAGCTGCTGATCTCCCCACGGTAGCCGCGGGTCATCTCCACATACATACTCACCTTCCGTCCCTGCATCCCTGTCCCGGTGCGTCTGCTTCTATTCTGTGCGGTGCGGTCACATAGTACTGCTCATTAAGGACATGAATATGGACGCAACTCCACTCCCATAGGCGTGGCGTCCATATTCATGAGCTCAATGAGCTGTACTACGTGACCGCACCACAGAGGAAGAAGCTGACGCGCCGGGATAGAGATGCAGGGACGTGCAGCGATGGAGCGAGGAGGGTAAGTATGATGGGGGAGGACGGGGAGCCCAGCGGAGGGTGGGAGTGGAGCCATGTATACAGGGTGGGAGCGGAGCCATGTATATAGAATTTGAGGGTGGGAGCGGAGCCATGTATATAGGATTGGAGGGTGGGAGCGGAGTCATGTATACAAGGATGGGAGGGTGGGAGCTGAGCCAAATATACAGGATGGGAGGGTGGGAGCGGAGCCATGTATATAGAGCATGGGAGCAGAGCCATGTATATAGGAAGGGAAGGTGGTAGAGGAGCCATGTATATAGGATGAGAGGGTGGGAGCGGAGCCATGTATATAGGAAGGGAGGGTGGGAGCGGAGCCATGTATATAGAGCATGGGAGCAGAGCCATGTATATAGGAAGGGAAGGTGGTAGAGGAGCCATGTATATAGGATGAGAGGGTGGGAGCGGAGCCATGTATATAGAATTGGAGGGTGGGAGCGGAGCTATGTATATAGGATGGGAGGGTGGGAGCGGAGCCATGTATATAGGATGGGAGGGTGGGAGTGGAGCCATGTATATAGGATGGGAGGGTGGGAGCGGAGCCATGTATATAGGATGGGAGGGTGGGAGCAGAGCCATGTATATAGGATGGGAGGGTAGGAGCAGAGCCATGTATACAGGATGGGAGGGTGGGAGCGAAACCATGTATATAGGATGGGAGGGTGGGAGCGGAGCCATGTATATAGGATGGGAGGGTGGGAGTGGAGCCATGTATATAGGATGGGAGGGTGGGAGTGGAGCCATGTATATAGGATGGGAGGGTGGGAGCGGAGCCATGTATACGGGATGGGAGGGTGGGAGGGGAACCATGTATACAGGATGGGAGGGTAGGAGCAGAGCCATGTATACAAGATGGGAGGGTGGGAGCGAAACCATGTATATAGGATGGGAGGGTGGGAGCGGAGCCATGTATATAGGATGGGAGGGTGGGAGTGGAGCCATGTATATAGGATGGGAGGGTGGAGCAGAGCCATGCATACAAGGTTGGGAGGGTGGAGCAAAGCCATGCATACAAGGAGGGGAGGGGGGAGAGGAGCCATGCATACAGGATGGGACAGGGGAGCCATGCATACAAGGATGGGAGGGAGGAGCGGAGCCATGTATACACGATGGGACAGGAGAGCCATGTATACAGGATGGGAGGGTGGGAGCGGAGCCATGCATAAATAAACTACATACATATTCTAGAATACCCGATGCGTTAGAATCGGGCCACCATCTAGTATATATATATATATATATATATATATATATATATATATAAGAGAGAGAGAGAGAGAGAGAGAGAGAGAGAGGGCATTGGACTCTAGTTAAGCCACTGCTTGAATATATATATATATATATATATATATATATATATATATATTTTTTAAAATTGTTTTTATAATTTTCCAAATAATGATCTGTATTAATTCTGTAATTCTGCAGTTTTTACACTTGTCTTTAAGCGTCACAATAAATTAATGCTTATTGCACATTTAACACCAACATCAACAAAGCCCTTCTGCCATACAATACACGTAGCTCACTCCTATCTCCCGCTGTCCAGACAGAGCGCATGCGTTGCCTTCCCTGCCTCAGAGACTTCCGATGACGCTCGCCATCTGACACGCTTGCGTGCCAGAGAGCGTCTACAGGAAGAACCCATCACATGAGGAGGGCTGCAGTTCCTCGTACATCCCTGATAGGCTAAAGCACCAGTTAAGAACCAGCCCACCCCTTACCATGACATGCCCCCTTAAGAAATTGGTGGCGAAACACGCGTCTGGGTGAGGGGACGCTTAGGTGATCACGCCAAACCTGGATACCATTCATTTGCGGTCACAAGGTAAAAACTGCAGATAGCACTTTCTATTACTGTTTACATATATTTCTCACTATTGGCCCAGTCTGTTACACCATCCTGAGGGACCATGGTTTCCACGAATTTATAGGACTTGGGTCAATATAATAATGTCTACATATTATTTGATTCTATCTCATAACCAAATTTAGATCCATATATATGACTCACTAATTTACCCCTTAGTCCTGTTCCCTCTTATATTTATGTGATCCAACTTGAGGACTTTTTTCTTTATTATCAACAGGCGTTTTTTCATACTTGCAATACCCTAGTAATCATCTATTGATTTTTCTGTGCAGATCCCTTGTGCATTACTAATTTATATTTATGCCAACATCTAATTTATCCTCACCTTGTATATATTTTTTCACCCACTAGCATCCCCTATATAACATTTTGCTTATTTTGTTACGGTTTTTAATTATTGGTGATTTATTTAAAAAAATTTTTTATCATGGACCTCTTCTCCACTCGATCCTTATTTTGGGCTTGAGGCTTTGTTGTTTTATGATTTTTGGAAGTGCCACAAATAATATTAGCGTTAGTGTTTTATTGTACAATCAGTAGTTTTCATCTCATTGAATCGTGATCACAGATATATAATCTTCTTTTCAAGTGATGGTATTAATAATTGTCCAGTGTGCACAAAGATCAATATTGTTATTTTATGCTACCATAACATGATCATTGTTGACCACACAATTGGAAATGACTGTAGTAACACATAACTGGCTCTCAGGTCTGTCACTCATCCAGCGGAGAATCATCAGTTCCTCGCAATGATATTTGAAACCTCCATTGTTCTTTCCTCAAACTATATACTACATTTCTAATTGGAGGCATTTGCTAATATTACACCTACTACACATTGGGATAGGATCTTTGAGAGGGGAATACCCTTTTAAATAGTCTCTCTGGGACCATGAAGCTCAGATGACTAGCCTGAGGCAAGGTCTCTGGCAGCTTCTCAAAGTGATCGGTTGTGGAGCAGATGCGGAAGGAAGACCTGCATCTGACTATATAGACATCCAAGATGCATGGTCCTTGGCTGGCTTTTCAAAGTATGTTCCCTCTGAAATGCAGCAGCGCTTTAGAGTAAATCACATATAGTGGCAATGACACAGCCAGTGTCTGATTCATGATGCCTGTGGTTTGGGCAGCATTAATCTTCCCTTTAACAGCACTGTAGAATATTTGAATCAGAAACTCACCACATGAACGTGACAGGCCTTTGCTTTTGGAGGCATCATCTGAGACACCTTTTTATAGGTGGTTGGCAAAGGAACATCATCAGATGGAAATGTAATTTTCACAAAATTCACAGACCCCTAGGAACATTAAAGATATTAGTAATAACCAGAATTGTTGGGAGCATTATAATGAAATTTCCAGCATGCACTAAATCATAAAAGGTTACCTATGGTGCTTTTCCTAAATAAAAAAAAAAACAAACACAAACATAGCAAACAAGTTTCTTTAGGATCACAAATGCACTACCAATATTTGATGGGCTCCTGCTGGATCTCCTGTGTATCCCTATCACTTCTTCTGTGCAGAATGCAAAAGACCTTATGAATCCAGAAAAGAATTCCAGGTTGGAACAGAAATACCTTTGTGAGCTCAAATGCCATACTTTTTAATATAATTAGATAGAGAACGGTAATAAATACACAGAAAAACTTGCCACGAAAAAGGCCTGATTTATTAAAAGTTTGTTAAAGGAAAATTAGTCTTCTTGCCCAAAGCAGCCAGATCTCAGCTTCCATTATTTCAGAGCAATTTAAGAGATTAACCCCTTAATGACCAGAGGGGTTTTTTTCCTTTCTTTTTTTCATTTTCATTTTTAGCTCCCCTTCTTCCCAGAGCCATAACATTTTTATTTTTTGGTCAAAATGGCCATGTGAGGGCTTGTTTTTTGTGGTATGAGTTGTACTTTTAAACAACACCAGTGGTTTTAGGAAAACGGGAAAAAAATTACAAGTGCTGTGAAACTGCAAAAAAAGGGCAATCCCACAGTTGTTTTTTTATTTATTTTTTTTACCATGTTCACTAACTGACCTATCATTATGATTCTCCAGGTCATTACGAGTTCATAGACACCAAACATGTCTAGGCTCTTTTTCATTTAAGTGGTGAACATTTTTTCCAAAGTTTGTTAAAAAAAAATTGCGTTATATTCTGATACCTGTGGCGTCTCAATTTTTCATGATCTCAGGATGAGACTTATTTTTTGTGGGCCGAGCTGACGTTTTTAATGATAGCATTTTGGTGCAGATAGGATCTTTTGATTGCCCATTATTACATTTTAATGCAATGTAGTTGCGACCAAAAAAACGTAATTTAGGCGCTTTTACTTTTTCTCGTTACGCCATTTAGCGATCGGGTTAATTGTTTTTTATATTGATAGATGGGGTGATTCTGAACACGGTGATACCAAATACGTGTATGTTTGATTTTTTTTTCTATTGTTTTATTTTGAATGGGCTGAAAAGGGGGTGATTTGAACTTTTATATATTTTTTATATTTTTAAAAACATTTTTTTTTTTTTTTACATTTTGCATGTTTCAATAGATTTAACGGGTGTGGGTGGATCGAGATTCCACCCGCGGCTGTTGCTGGCACATGGGGAGTCCGACATCAGCGTACTATTACGCCCGATGTTGGAAAGGGGTTAAAGGGAGCTCTGATTGGTTGCTATGGGCAGAAAGGATTGTATTAATATAAGAAGCCCATCATCATCACAGTGATCCACATGGAGCATATGTTTTAAATGGGTAAACATTAAGGAGTACAAAGTTTTCTTCCTACAATATAAAAAAAAAACACAATATTGTGCAAAAGTTTTAGAAAGGTTTAGAGAATGCTCCAAAGTAAGAATGCATTCATACTAGAAGCGTTATTAGTTTCTAGTATGGCTGAGCACTTAACAGGTGAGCTGATGGCTCTTTTTCCCTTCATCTTGGAAAACTAACCACAAATCTTCTGTGGATGTCTGCTTGCACAAACCGTTCTGTCTTTTCATGTAATCTCAGTCATACTTAAATATATTGAGATCAGGGCTCTGAGGGGCCATATCATCACTTCCAAGACTCCTCGTTCTTCTTTATGCTGAATATAGTTCTTAAATGACATTGGCTGTAAGTTTGGGGTTGTTTTTTCCTGCTACAGAAAACATTTGTAGCCATGCTATTGCATGAATCATAAATATTTGCCTGTATTTCCGGGCCCAAAACTTGCACGGAACCTCCACCATGCTTCACTGTTGCCTGCAGCCACTCATTGTACCACTCTCTAGCCTTTCACTAACAAACTGCTTTCTGTTACAACTAATTATTTCACATTTGACTGGTCAATCCAGAGAACCTGTTGACATATTTCTGCATCCCAGTTCCTAAGTTTTCACGCATAGTTGAGTTACTTGGCCTTGTTGCCATGTTAAAGGTATTGTTGTTAGCAGCAATTCTTCACTGCATCTTCCAATTTCAAAAGGAAGCATGATGTGTCTTTAATCTGCTTCACGATGTTCCTTGGCCGACCCCTACATTCCTCAACGTTCCCCATTATTCAGTGTACTCAAAGCTGAGAAATACAGGCAGATACTTATCCATCATACAATATCATCAGGGAGGCATCTCATTGACTCCAAATTTATTTTGCAACAGGACAACAAACACACAGTCAATGTCAGTAAGGACTATATTCAGTATGAAGAACAAGCAATCCTAAAAGAGGCGATATGATCACTACAGAGCCCTGATCTCAACATCAACTAGGCTGTCTGGGATTTCATGAAGAGACTTGCACAAGCCTACATCCATATATCTGCAGTAAGTTCTCCAAAATGTATGGAACAACCTACCTGCTGAATTCCTTCAAAAATGGTTTGTCTAGAAGAATTGATGCGGTTTTGAGTGCAAAAGGTGGTTACATCAAATATTGATTCATGTTAGATTTCTCTTTTGTTTATTTTTATTTACTTTTCATTTTGTTATTTGATACAAATGAACTATAAATATATTATATACAGTATCATGCAAAAGTTTTAGGCAGGTGTGAAAAAAAATATAGACATTGCTCAAAGAAATTAAGGGAACGTAAATCACACATGACGGACAGTCTGTAGCACTACTTGCTGGAATAGGATGAAATGATACATAACGTCCCAGAGATTCTCAAATGGTTTCAGGTCTAGGGAACATAAAAATCAGTCAACAGCATCAATGCCTATGTTATTCAAGAACTGCGAACACACTCTGGCCAAATGCGGCTGGGCAATGGCAGTGGACCCACGAGGAACCTTGGGTCCACTGCATCGGAGTAAGGTCTAATAATGGATCCCACCCAAGTACCTAAACCGAGTCAGGGTTCAATTGGCTATCATGTGAAGTTTTATGCAACTCCTCAAGAATATGGATTCCTAGCCAGTCACTAGCCCACCACCAAAATGGTCATGCTGGATGATGCTGCCAGCAAGGTAACATTTTTCATAATATCTCCAGACTTGTTGAAGTAGGTGTGGGCACATGTTCCACTACAGGACACTCGCCCCCAATCTTCTCTAATATGGACGGTTTCTGATAGTTTCCTCAAAAACATTCACACCAATAGCCCACTGGAACCTTCTGTTCCTCCTCACACAAGAAGCAAATACAGGTCCCGTCTGCTGGGGTGATGACTTCTGTCCATCTCTTATCATGTAGCAGCTCGTGTTCTGGTATTTCCTCAGTGCTTGAGACTGTCTAAGGAGACAGCAGAACTTTTTGTCATAGCACATGTGCCATCCTGGAGAAGCAGGACTACCTGTTCAAATGAATAGGCTGCAGGTAGAACCTCATGCTATCAGTAGTGACAAAGACACTGACAAAATGAAAATTAGAGAAGAATCAGTAAGGAAGGATAGAAAAATATTTAGACTTGAGAGTCCTCAGTGGTTGATACCTTTTAATGGCTAACTGAAAAGATGGTAACAAATTGCAAGCTTTCGAGACTACTCAGGTCTCTTCATCAGGCAAAGACTAAAACAAAAACTGAAGAATCACATATTTATACACAAGAGGACACAGGAATAATGCAATAGATAAGACATGTGACGTGAAGCAGAACTGTCATTATGGCAGAGGGATGAACATGTCCTCTTGTGTATAAATATGTGATTCTTCAGTTTTTGTTTTAGTCTTTGCCTGATGAAGAGACCTGAGTAGTCTCGAAAGCTTGCAATTTGTTACCATCTTTTCAGTTAGCCATTAAAAGGTATCAACCACTGAGGACTCTCAAGTCTAAATATTTTTCTATCTACTGGCTAACACGGTACGAAGATATACATCTTTCCTATTAGGAAGGATAGTGAGAGAGTTAACAGTTTTCAACCTCTACCTACAATATATTCCGTTTTTTGGGGGGTTGTCTTGGGCTGCCTTTCGATGTACCTGCTGTCACTTATATTTGTACCAACGCAGGTAAAATCAATTCATAATCACTTATTTTTCCCAACTGGACAGACTGAAATACCTGAAGTTTAAATGAATTATCCTGAAATACTTAATTTATTTGAGCAGTGTATATAGTTGGATACAGACTTCTCTATGGTTTGTTGGGAAGGCTCAGTGCCCATGGAAAATACCTCTCAGGATGTAAATGTAAGACCGTCTGCAAAAAGGGATTAAATGTTGTAGAGAAATGTTGGGGAAACGGTCTGGAACTTTTGCAGATACATATAAAACTGGTACAACAAATAAATCTGTATATTAAACTTTCTAATCTCATACAATACAGAACATATACACAAGACTATAACAAATATAATACAATACATTGTACAACCTTATATCTTGTACTCCGGTGTAGTAAATATAAACAATTCTTATTTTTTTTTTACCATTTTAAGAAGGCATTTCTCCAGCTTAAAGGTCAAGTTGGGGATAAACTTTCCCCCCAAAATGCTTGTGATCGCATGGACAATGTATAATGAAGGATAATTCTTCACGTTAGTTTGGCATGCCTTTACCATCTCCTACAAGAAGAAGGGGAAAATAAATAAATATAAAAATATAAAAGTACACGCCAAAATAAATGGCACCAGACGCTGTCCATGTTTATTACGTAGCAAGCATTTTGCAGCAGGCACACTGCTTAATGTGTACTGGGCTGGCAGGAGAGACCACTTTTAAAGCATCACTCCGTTTGTTTTATTTTAGCGCTGGAGTCTTGCCACTAGTCTAAGTTCCTTGCACTTAGTCTCATATTTACCAGCCGCTGTCTTCCTCTATTATCGGTGCCACTCGTCAGTCTCCAGCAGTTTGATGGGAGATCCAGAAGTCACAACTCAATGTGTGTCTATGAGACTCAGAACAAGGTTCCCATAGACTGCTATTGAGAGCTTGTGCTCGCTTGTCACGGGTGTGTCGCTGCGAAGATCGTCGCGATTGCACACCCTGACTTCTCACAGCTGAGTTTCTGCTGCTGGGTGTTTTTAGGCAGTGAGAGAGTTAATTCTCCCTCTCTCTGTGCTGGACAAGACCAGCCTCGCTCAGCTGCAATTGATGTTGCGATAATTGGATTTCTTCTTATACCTGCCTGTCTGCTAGGGAAGTGTCGGTGAAAGCATTCATGCAGACCAGCAGAGCGGATCATATTGAGAAGTCTAAAGCTAAGAGTACCTGTTGTGGTTTTCTCCTCTCCTCGCTTTATTATTTATCTCCTTACCATTTGGTGTTCCCTCTGTAGTTGTTGTTTTGTATGCAAGTTGTCTTTTATTTTACCCCTTGTACTGTCTCGTTCGTCTTATACTGTGTGTAGGCAGTTACCTTCCCGTTCCCTGTGGTGTTAATCAGGGTCCTTCTCAGGACTAGATTACAGTTGTCAGGGATTCACAGGAGATAGGGTTACGCTGGCGGCCTGGACCTCTGTACCATCAACAGTACCTCCAGGTAGAGGGATTAGTCAGGACCCCAGCTTAGGGTCAGCATAGACCCCGGTCCTCTTTATGCAGAGACAGCGTGACATTTTCACCGACCACTAAAGATTTTCTCCAGTCACCATGGATCCAGTAGTCAGTCTTGCTCGGCAGTTGCAGAGTTTGTCCATGGAGCTGGCGGACGTTAAGTCCAAGGTTTTGTACCCCCCGGAGCAGGCCGGACCTGAACCTAAAGTAGCTCTCCCTGACAGATTCACTGGGGGGCGGGACAAGTTTTTTGCTTTCCGGGAGGCATGTAAATTGTACTTTCGGCTGCGACCTCGGTCATCTGGGAGTGAAGAACAAAGGGTGGGGACTGTCATCTCGCTCCTACAAGGAGACCCCCAATCCTGGGCGTTCGCTCTTCCCCCGGGCTCCCCAGCTCTCCAGTCAGTGGATGGGTTTTTTGCAGCTCTGGGTCTTGTATATGATGACCCGGATCGGGTCTCCCTTGCTGAATCTAAGTTACGTAGGATACAGCAGGGAGATCGTCCGGCGGAGGAATTCTGTTCGGAGTTCCGTAGGTGGGCCACAGACACCCAGTGGAATGACCCGGCTCTTAGGAGCCAGTTTTGTCAAGGTTTATCTGACAAATTAAAGGATGTGCTGGCACAGTATGACCCCCCCACGTCACTGGAGGCCGCTATGGCCCTTGCTATTCGTATTGACAGACGTCTTCGGGAGAGGTGCGGGGTAACTTCGCCCCCTGTTATGACTCCACCTTCCTCAAGGGTCCCTTATACGGAGGTTCCCCTAGTCAGTCCAGAGGAGCCTATGCAATTAGGAGGGACATCATTCCGGGGGAGGGGATCGGTGGGGCGCCACAAAACAAGAAGTTGTTTCTTCTGTGGGAAATAGGGAACTCTTGGCCATTAAGTTAGCTTTTGAGGAGTGGCGTCATTTTTTGGAGGGGGCAGTCCACCCAGTCACCGTCATTACTGATCACAAAAACCTGCTATATTTAGAGTCCGCTAAACGTCTGAATCCCAGACAAGCTAGGTGGTCGTTGTTTTTTACCAGGTTTAATTTTGTCGTCACATATGTCCTGGGTCAAAAAATGTTAAGGCGGATGCCTTATCTCGCCGTTTCCCAGGGCTGGGAATACGGAGGACCCGGTTCCGGTCCTTCAGGAGGGGGTGGTGGTGTCGGCAGTATGCTCTGAGCTTGAGGAGGAGGTATTGGAGGCTCAGGGGGACGCCCCTGTAGGACCTCCAGGGAGACTGTTTGTTCCAAATCAGTTGCGACAAAAGGTGATCGAGGCACACCATAATTCAGCTTTGGCAGGACACCCAGGGAGTAGAGTTGAGCGATACTTTCCGATATCCTAAAGTATCGGAATCGGAATGGTATCGCCGATATCACTAAAATATCGGCGATACCCGATACCGATACCGGAAGTCCCATGTAAGTCTATGGGAACAAAATATCGCAACTAAAAAAACCCCATTCTTTCCTTGTAAACACTAAATATACACACATAGAATACATATATATATATATACACACATGTCATTGTGACATATATATATACATATATGTATAGTTTATACACTTCTACATAGTAAAATATCCTTTGATTCAATTGCCGGGTAAAGCCGGCTTCAGTGAAAAGACAGAAGCACCCGACATGAAATGACACTTGGTGTACATAGGGTTAACCATGTCTTTTCATGTCGTTTGCTATCTGATTTGCACAAACAATTAAATCAGACTATGTGTGCAAAATTTCACACCTGTAGGGGTTAATTAAAGGTGTAAATTCGTTGTAAAAAAAACGGACTTTTTTGCTACGAATTTACACCTTTAATTAACCCCTACAGGTGTGAAATTTTGCACACAGTCTGATTTAATTGTTTGTGCAAATTAGATAGCAAAGGACATGAAAAGACATGGTTAACCCTATGTACACCAAGTGTCATTTCATGTCGGGTTCTGCATTTTCACAAAAGCCGGCAATTGAATTAGCGGCTATTATACTATGTAGAAGTGTATGAACTACAAATATAAATATATATATATATATGTGTCACAAATTCAATGACATGTATATATATATATGAGGTGTAAAATTGCTGAAAAAAAATGCGTGGGCTCCCGCCCTATTTTCGCAACCAGACAGACAAAGCCAGTGAGTGGGGGCAGATAATAATAGCCCAGAGAGGGACCATTATTTTTGCCCCCCCCCCGGCTACTAACATCTGCCCCCAGACACCCCAGGAAAGACAAATCTATAATTAGATTCGCCCTTTCTGGCACTTTGCCCGTCTATTCCCATCGCGGTGGCGAATGGGTTAATATGGGGTTAAAGCCACCTTGCTATTGAAAGGTGACCTTAAGCCAGGTTAATAATTGAGAGCTGTCAATTAGACAACTATCAATTATTAATCCTATTGCATGAAATAAAATAAAACACACACACTTTAATTAAAAATCATTTTAATGAAATAAAGACACATGTTTTTGACCATCTTTTATTTTACTGCAAAAACCATTTCCTGTAATAAAAATAAAATAAAAAAGCAAAATTATTCTTACCTATCCCATGCACAGTCAGGTCCCACGGTGTAATCCTTCAGAAAGGGTTAATGTTTACTGCAGGGACCGCAGCTAATGCTGCAGCCTCACAGTAAACCCCAAATGAATGAGTTCCTCTCCTGCCTGACAGGAGAGTAAAGGCTGGTGTCACATAACGATACACCAGCGATCCCGACAACGATATGCACTTGTCAGGATCGCTGGTGTATCGCTACATGATCGCTGCTGAGCTGCCAAACAGGCAGCTCAGGCAGCGATCTGGGACAGCGACACTGCGGGTAACATCGCTTAAGGGCCCGTCTCACATAGCGATATCGCTACCGAGATCGCTGCTGAGTCACTAGTTTTGTGACGCAGCAGCGAGCTCACCAGCGATATCGCTGTGTGTGACATTCAGCGACGATCAGCCCCCCTGCCGGGTATCGCTGATCATCGCAGAAATGTCAGGACCTTTTTTTGATCGCTGGTTTCCCTCTGACAGGCACGCATCGCTGCGTGTGACAGGCGGGAGACCAGCGATCCGCTGGTAACCAAGGTACACAGCGGGTTTCCAGGCACCGCGCAGCGCTTGGAAACCCGCTGTGTACCTTGGATACCAGCTCCCTGCATCAGGGCGCTGGTATCCAAGGTACACAGCGGGTTTCTAGGCACAGCCCCGCGCCTGGAAACCCGCTGTGTACCTTGGTTACCAGCGGATCGCTGGTCTCCCGCCTGTCACACGCAGCGATGTGTGCCTGTCAGCGGGAAACCAGCGATCAAAAAAAGGTCCTGACATTTCAGCGACGATCAGCGATACCCGGCAGGGGGGCTGATCGTCGCTGAATGTCACACACAGCGATATCGCTGGTGAGCTCGCTGCTGCGTCACAAAACTAGTGACTCAGCAGCGATCTCGGTAGCGATATCGCTATGTGAGACGGGCCCTTAAGTGGAAAGCTTAATTGATTGCTTTCCACTTTCACTTCAGGTCAGCCAGGGACACAATCAGTGACGTCAGAGGGAACTGATTAACAAAAATAGGGGTTCCCTTCGAAAAAAAAATGGCGTGGGGTCCCCCCTATTTTTGTTAACCAGCCAGATGAAGCAGACCGCTGAGGCCTGGATTTTCAGGCTGTTAAGGAGCCAAGATCCATGGACCTTGCCAGCCTGATAATACTAGGCCACAGCAGTCTGCATATCTTGGCTGATTAACAAAAATAGGGGATCCCCTCGAAAAAAATTGGCGTGGGGTCCCCCCTATTTTTGTTAACCAGCCAGATGAAGCAGACCGCTGAGGCCTGGATTTTCAGGCTGTTAAGGAGCCAAGATCCATGGACCTTGCCAGCCTGATAATACCAGGCCACAGCAGTCTGCATATCTTGGCTGATTAACAAAAATAGGGGATCCCTCGAAAAAAATTGGCGTGGGGTCCCCCCTATTTTTGTTAACCAGCCAGATGAAGCAGACCGCTGAGGCCTGGTTTTTCAGGCTGGTAAGGATCCAATATCCATGGACCTTGCAAGCCTGATAATACCAGGCCACAGCAGTCTGCTTAGCTTGGCTGGTTAACAAAAATAGGGGATCCCCTCGAAAAAAAAACGGCGTGGGGATCCCCCTATTTTTGTTAACCAGCCAAGTAAAATGCAGACTGCTGCGGCCTGGTATTAAAAGACTGTCAAGGCCCATGGATTTTGGCCCTCAACAGCCTGATAATACCAGGCTACAGCAGTCCCACATTTGGCGCATCAAAAGATGTGCCAATTGTGGCACTTTACCCGGCTCTTCCCACTTGCCCTGTAGCGGTGGCAAGCGGGGTAATAAGGGGTTATTGTCACCATTGATTGCACGGTGACAATAAGCCCGGTTAATAATGGAGAGGTGTCAATAAGACACCGATCCATTATTAATCCCAAAGTTATTAAATGTATAAAAAAAAGACAAAGCAAGAAAAAAGTCTTTTAATGAAATAAAAGAGACAACACAGTTTTCATTTCTTTTATTGTACTCTCATTCCTGCGACGCCATCGATCTCCTGTAAAAAAATAAAAAAAACAAACAGTATACCACCTGTCCGACGCAGTCCATAACGACAGTCCCACGACGATCCAACTCTGCTACATCGCAATGACAGGCAGAGCCTGTCATCGCGACGCAGCACAGCTGATTACCTGCTTCCCCGGCGGTGACGTCATCGGACTGACTGCTTTACGGCCGGGATTACCCAGCAGTCACTGCAGTTATCGCGAGAAACTGCATGTGACCGCCGGGGAGAAGAGGATGGCGGCCATTAAGCAGTCCGGGATGTGACCGCCGGAGATCTTCTGCCAGGTAAGTGCCGCTGACTCCTGACAGACCCGACAGACGGACACTGACAGTGACAGTGACATCCCGATTCCGGTATCCGATAAGACGAAAATATCGGAACTCGGAATCGGAATTCCGATACAGCCAATATCGGCCGATACCCGATATTTGCAGTATCGGAATGCTCAACACTACCAGGGAGTAAAGCAACTGAGGATCTCCTCTCGCGCCGGTTTTGGTGGCCTAACTTACATAGGGAGGTGGTAACTTTTGTGCGTCCTGCGAGGTTTGTGCGCGCTCTAAGACCCCACATACCCGTCCGTCTGGGGCCCTCTTACCTTTGAAGATCCCGGAGCGTCCGTGGACTCATCTGTCTATGGACTTCATTACGGACCTCCCGCCATCTTCGGGTAAAACAGTCATACTCGTTGTAGTGGACAGGTTTAGCAAGATGGCACATTTTATCGCTCTTCCTGCTCTTCCTAATGCTAAAACTCTTGCGCAGGTGTTTATTGGGGAGATTGTAAGACTTCACGGGGTACCCTCCGATGTGGTGTCGGATCGGGGGTCTCAGTTTGTGTCCAAATTCTGGAAAGCATTTTGTACACGGCGGGGGATGCAGTTGTCATTTTCATCGGCTTTTCACCCGCAGTCCAATGGTCAGACAGAGCGTCTGAACCAGAGCTTGGAGACATATCTCCGGTGTTTTGTGTCAGAGAACCAGGAGGACTGGGCTTCTTTCTTGCCTCTGGCGGAGTTTGCTCTAAATAATAGGCGGAGCGAGTCCACTGGTAAGTCCCCGTTTTTTGGGGCATATTGTTTTCACCCCCAGTTTTGTACTTTCAATAGGGGGGGCTCTTCTGTGGTTCCTGAGGAGGAACGATTTTCGTCGTCACTTGCTTCAGTGTGGAGAGGAGTGCTGAATAATCTGAGTACTATGGGGAACCGATACAAACGTATGGCTGATAGGAGGAGAGTGTCTGGTCCGGACCTAAGTGTGAACGATCTGGTATGGTTGTCTACCAAGAATATAAAACTTAAGGTTCCCTCCTGGAAACTGTGTCCCAGGTTCATCGGGCCATACAAGATCAGTTCTATAATTAATCCGGTGGCATTCCGTCTTGACCTCCCTCCCACATTTAAAATTCATAATGTGTTCCACAGATCGTTGCTTAAGAGGTATGTGGCGCCGGTGATACCTTCACCTTTACCTCCTCCTCCTGTGGTGGTCAATGGTAACTTGGAGTTCCAGGTGTCGAGAGTCATCGATTCACGTCTGAATCGCCGGTCCCTTCAGTACCTTGTTCATTGGAGGGGGTATGGTCCTGAGGAGAGGATGTGGGTTCCTGCGTCGGATATTAAAGCAGACCGATTGGTTCAGGCCTTCCACACTACTCACCCAGATAAACCCGGCCCTGAGGGTCCGGAGGCCCCTCGTAGAAGGGGGGGTACTGTCACGGGTGTGTCGCTGCGAAGATCGTCGCGATTGCACACCCTGACTTCTCACAGCTGAGTTTCTGCTGCTGGGTGTTTTTAGGCAGTGAGAGAGTTAATTCTCCCTCTCTCTGTGCTGGACAAGACCAGCCTCGCTCAGCTGCAATTGATGTTGCGATAATTGGATTTCTTCATATACCTGCCTGTCTGCTAGGGAAGTGTCGGTGAAAGCATTCATGCAGACCAGCAGAGCGGATCATATTGAGAAGTCTAAAGCTAAGAGTACCTGTTGTGGTTTTCTCCTCTCCTCGCTTTATTATTTATCTCGTTACCATTTGGTGTTCCCTCTGTAGTTGTTGTTTTGTATGCAAGGTGTCTTTTATTTTACCCCTTGTACTGTCTCGTTCGTCTTATACTGTGTGTAGGCAGTTACCTTCCCGTTCCCTGTGGTGGTAATCAGGGTCCTTCTCAGGACTAGATTACAGTTGTCAGGGATTCACAGGAGATAGGGTTACGCTGGCGGCCTGGACCTCTGTACCATCAACAGTACCTCCAGGTAGAGGGATTAGTCAGGACCCCAGCTTAGGGTCAGCATAGACCCCGGTCCTCTTTATGCAGAGACAGCGTGACATCGCTAACTCAAGATGACAGAATGGGACCAGAATGGCGCTGGTAAGTGGCTGACGATGGCGGCTGGTAAGTCAGGGACCTGATGTTAGTGGCACCATTCCAATGCTAAAATTTTAAAAAAATGCTGGACTTGTGCTCCAAGTTACAATTTTACAGTCAATTTGACGTCTGGGTTTGTCCGAGCTAGTCATCAATCTAACAAACACTGTGGACACCAGTATTAGGAAATCTAATCTACTGTTATGACCACTCACTCTAAATCCATAGGCGTATATGGAATCATTCATTCCGTTGCAGATGTAGTAACTTCCACTCTTCTGCAAACACTTTCTACGAGATTTTGGATTATGTCTGTGGGATTATTTTCCAATTCATTTGTGAGATCAGACAAGACACGGATATTAGATGAGAGGTCCTGGCTCACAGTCTTTCTTCTTACTCCCAAAGATGTTCAATGGGATTGAGATTAGGGCTCTATATAGGTCAGTAAAGTTCTTCCATACCAAACTCTGCCAACCATGTCTTTATAGACCTTCATTTCTGTACTGGGCAGAGTTATGCTGGAACATGATAGTTTTTCCATTTCAGCACAATGCAGTCAGGCAGGTAACATTTTCCCTGGCATTCACAAAACCCAGACTCCTTCACACTTCCCAGCTAGAGAAGCATGATTAATCAGTGCAATGGACTTGTTTCCACTGCTGTAGAGTCTAGTAGCAGCGGTTTTACAGCACTCCATCCAATGCTTGGCATTGTGCTTGGTGACGCAATACTTGCATGTAGCTGCTCGGCCATGGAAACCCATGCAATGAAGCTCTCACCACACAATTTGTTTGCTGATATTCAATGCCAAAGTCGATTTGGAGCTCTGCAGTTACTGAGTCAACCGAGAGTTGGTGTCTTTCATGCACTATGTGCATTTGGTGACCCCGATATGTAACTTTATGGGGTCTGCCACTCTGAGGATGAGTGGCTGTGCTTGTTAAAACACTTCCACTTCTCAATAATACCAATCACATAAAAAATTTAAGATAGAAGAAACTTCAAGAACTGACTTGTTGCAACAGAAGCATCCTACTACAGTACCAGGTTCAAATTTAGTGATCTCTTAAAAAGAGCCACACTTTCATAAATGTTAGTAATGGGAGGCTGCATGGCTAAATGACTGATTTTATACACCTATAGTGTACTGAATGAAAAATGTGGATTCATTGATTAAGACATGTGTCCCAATATTTTTGTCTACATAAGTCATCTCTTATACCAAACTGTATAGTCTTTATCATACTGCACTGAACGGTCAGACTAAGAAGTCCAAACACAATTATCTGAATGGCGCATGGATGTACTTGTGGTGGCCTCTCTTTGTTGCTCCAGTTCCCCTCCACACCATCATAAAATAACGATGAGGTTACCATAAATTGCTTCATATGAATTCAGCCTGAACACAGAATGATTGCTTACAAACAATGATTGGTGCCACTGAATATGTTACCGCCATAGGAAATAGTCCTCATTTTGATGCAAACTGCAAACCAGAGAAGTAACAATACTATTGAAGAGGTAAGAGACATATGGTAGTACCCCAACAACAGTGTCTGAGGACAAAATAAGCCAAAAAAAAATAAAAAAATCACCCTTGCCTTACTATCATTGAATCCAACAATCCAGTATTGGACACAAACCTGAATATAGAGGTCAGCATCTGCAGAAAGCACATCATAATCCTCAGCACAACTCCGAGCCGCATTCTGGAGAAACTTTTGAAACTCTGGAACTTCGTTGCTCGATTTAGACTTCAGGAACTAAACAATTATATAGTGGAGATGGGTAATGTAATAATAATAGGCCATAAACAGAATATAAAAAGCATTTAGGTAGAATTAGATTTTCAGCTCAGTTGCTCATTTGAACACTTTATATATTGGCGGTCTAACACCGACTCATGTAAAGGGCAACACCAAGACTACATTTCATGTGACCCTGGCACAACCTGCACAAATGACATTCTTTGAAAAACAAATATGCTGGTCATTGTTGGGATTTGGGTTTAGGGTGGGTTTTATATATATATATATACATATATATATATATGTATATATATACATATATATATATATATATATATATTATATATATATATATGTATATGTATGTATATATATATATATATATATATATATATATACATACACATACATATATATATATACACATATTTATATATATATGTATATATATATATATATATATATATAATACATATATATATATATATATATATCTATATATATATAACGCTGGGAGCGTCACTCTGTCTGAAGCCTTTACAGACTGTGCAAGAGCATTGCGCCTGCGCAGTCTGGACAGAGTAACGCACCCGGGGATGAGGAGGGTGGCCCAGGAATTGCGGTATGCGTAAGCACTGAACGCATACCACAATCTCCGGCACAACACCTTACCGATCCGGTGTTGCCGCGGGGTCTTGCTGGGATATCAGGAGAGGGCAGGCCGTGGCGCCGGAATCGGCGCATGCCCAGTCCGCGCTTTCCGGCGCCATTTTGTGGAATACACACTGCAGTGTGTCTTCAAGAAAATGGCGCCAGAAAGCGATGTCTGCACAGGCGCCGATTTCGCAGGCACAATCCCGCCCTCTCCTGACCTCACGGCGAAACCCAGCGGCAATACCAGGATAGGGAGGTGAGGGGGATGAGGGGACCATGTGTACCAGGATTGGGGGGGGTGAGGGGACCATGCATACCAGGATTGGGAATGAGGGTACCATGCATACCAGGATTGGGGGGGAGAAGGGACCATGCATGCCAGGATTGGGGGTGAGGGGATCATGCATACCAGGATTGGGGGGGGGGGGTGAGGGGACCATGCATACCAGGATTGGGGGGGGTGAGGGGACCATGTATACCAGGATTGGGGGAGTGAGGGGACCATGCATACCATGATAGGGGTGAGGGGGTACCATGCATACCAGGATTGGGGGGTGAGGAGACCATACATACCAGGATAGGAATGAGGGAGTACCATGCATACCAGGATTGGGGGGGGTGAGGGGACTATACATACCAGGATTGGTGGGTGAGGGGACCATGCATAACAGGTTGAGGAATGGGGTGCCATGCAAACCAGGATTGGAGTGAGGGGACCATGTATATCAGGAAAGGGGGTGAGAAGACCAAGCATACCAGGATAGGGGGGTGAGGGAACTATGCATACTAAGATAGGGGGTGAGGGGACCATGCATACCAGGATAAGGAGGTGAGGGGACCATACATATCAGGATTGGGGGTGAGGGGACCATGCATACCAGGATAGGGGGGGTGAATGGACCATGCATACCAGGATGGGGGGTGAGAGGACCATGCATACCAGAATTGGAGGGTGAGGGGGCCATTCATACCAGGATTGGGGGATGAGGGGTACCATGCATACCAGGATAGGGGTGTGAGGGGTACCATGCATACCAGGATTGGGGATGAGGGGACCTTGCATACCAGAATTGGGAGGTAAAGGGTGCCATGTATACCAGGGTTGGAGATGAGGGGACCATGCATACCAGAATTGGCGGGTGAGGGAGTACCATACATCCTATGATAGGGATGAGGGGGGACCCTGCATACCAGAATTGGGGGGTGATAGGACCATGCATACTGGATTGGGGGGTGAGGGGACCATACATACCAGGATAGGGATGAGGGGTGCCATGCATACCAGGATGGGAGGGGGCAGCACATACCAGGATGGGAGACCATATACCAATAAAAATGCTTGCCACCCGGACGTAGAAAGGGTTCATAAATAGTATATATATGTTGGTCATCGTAATAAGATTTAAAATGGTTGATTAGCTGCAAATCATTTGCAACTATTTAAAATATAAAGTTAAAGTAGTTTTAACTTTATTATAGTTGCCTACTAGAAATAAAATCGCAGCATGTGCTAGTCTGTTGTAATTCACAGACCAGACTGGTGCATGGAACCTCAGGCAGCTCATTCTGCTGTGTGGAGGAGTGCATGAACAGCACACAGAGACAGTCATCAGTTAATAAATTCAATGTTCCGTGTGAACATAGTCTTAGCTGGAGTCGTAATATGCTAAATTTAACCCCTTAGAGATGTGCCTTTTTTGGTTTCTCATTTTAATTTTATTTCCTCTTCTCCTTCTTAGAGTTATAACATTTATATTTTTCCATCAATATAGCCGCATGAGGACTTTGTTTTATTTTTTTACATTTGTATTAGTCCCTTCAGAAAATCTGAACCTGCAGTCTATTAGGTGATTAACAGTTGCCTATAAAGCCACCATCTGGTCATCAAAGGTGTGCTAGCATGGCAGACACATTGGCCATCAGTAGGTCGGCTGCCATGACAACCCATTGGCCAACTACCCTTAGGAGCCTACTGTATTACACAGCTGTCACCTGCACTGAATGGAAAAGGCCCAGCTCCTGACAACATCGGCTGTAAATAAACAGTGGGTGCAACTAAGAGATATTTATCAGGATTATAACGCCATTCTGACACAGATTTCTAAAGTAAGTACACTAGTCTCATCAAGTCTAAGAGATCTATTTAATAATGTACCAAGTTCATAAAATGGAACCTATTGCCAGATCCGCTTTAACATTGCTCCAACCATACACATTACATTAAAAAGGAGCATTATTGCTTCTGGGAGTCCTCGCTATCTGCACCATGTACAAGTGACCTCTGCAGTATCTCCTTCGTTCCCGTACAATATAACACATATAAATACCTGGTAAAGGTTGAATTCCTTCATGTGTTGAAATTCCATATTGGTGTTCTTATTGTTGAGGAATTTAATCATCATCTTCACATAGGAATCCTGCTCAAATGCTGTGAGGGAGGAAAGCCGTGGGTACGGCACACGAGGCTCGGGAAAAGGTGGGACATCCTTGGCAGAAGATGGGTCAACAGTAGGTTTAGTGTCAGTGACAGGAGCTTGGGAACCTGAAGCCTCTGCAGCTTTCTGTGTAGCTTCTGCTGGAGCTTTTCTGAGAGAAAATGAGAGAGTAACGGGGTTACCAGTAATATACCATGTCTTGTAGCCAATGGTCCGACCGGCAGAAGGGAATAGAGTTAAAATGCCCTCACGGGCAGCCCGCCGATGGGTAAATGTAGTGGACATTGCATCGATAAAGCAAATCACAGGATATTCGTTTGGCATCCTATTGGCAGAGCAGATATGGTGAAACTTTCGTTCACAGCCATCTATAGACTATCTACACATTTATCACTGAAGAATGGGTGCAATACTTTATAAAACGTATTACGGATTCCTATTTTACACACAGGAGCAATATATTCTCTCAAGCCATAGGGAGATGATGGGACCTCTGCGCGTAGCACCAGACACGTCATAGCGGTCTCCTCTTATAGCTGAGGACGTCTGTCAGAGAGACACGCTGGCACGTTAAATTACCATGGAGGTAAATGCTGACTCGGTGGTGCAGCGGCAGGAACCAACCGAATGCAAAAAAACTCCAACAACAGAAAATTGCCAGGACATAATGACGTGAGGAAACACAAGAGAACAGATGCGGCTGCCATTGTTCAGTAGCTACAACAGACACCAAGGTACGATTTCCTACTGGGCGGCGTTTGCAAACTCTTGGTTTGGTATTATCATCTAAGGACTGAGACTATTGTCCTCAAGATCACTTACTGCAAAGAGCAGATATGTGTAGTTCAGTAGGTGCCGCATCCAGTCCCAACGGTGATCTAAGGACAAAGAAGACCAGGCACCAGACCACCTGGAGCACCATGTCACAATTACAGAGCCCCTGGGATACCAATATGGTGGAAAACCACAAGAACTTATCTTAGTTTGGGAACTACACCCTCAAAAGACTTTATGTCTTTATGTGGGTCCACTGCATCCTGATAGTGCATTTGTTTGAAGGCCTGGGCAGGTGAGCATCTCTGCCTTTTTTTGCTGTATTTTTTAATTTTTGGAGGATTTCTAAGTCCTCTTTCTGTGCTATTGCTGTTTAGTGTAGTTACTTGTAAACGTGAGGATCCGTGAAGTGGATTACAAGCTTACGTACTTTGGCCAAAATACCAACTAATACCTCACATTATTTAATATATTTTTTAATGTGTTTTTTGCACTTTATTTTACAGGGTGCAGGTGGGCCCATTTGGTCTTGTAAACTGTGGTGTCTGTTCACATGGCATGCATTTTAATAGCGCTGGGCAGCCCGCCTGATCTAATAGAAGGGTGTAAATACTAGGCTGTTTAACTGGATGCTGTGCATTGCCATAATGTGAACAGCGCTGCATACAAGTCTTCACTGTGCATTAATATACCAAGCAGCCGCCCCCTCCATGTATTGGTAGGTTGTGAGCGGTTGCCTCATCGGTATTCTTGCACCTGTGTTGCCGTCATCTTAACTATGTGGGTCCACTGCATCCTGATAGTGCATTTGTTTGAAGGCCTGGGCAGGTGAGCATCTCTGCCTTTTTTTGCTGTATTTTTGAATTTTTGGAGGAATTCTAAGTCCTCTTTCTGTGCTATTGCTGTCTTTATGTAGGGGAGTAGAGTGAATTTTGTCCTCACAGCAGTTTTCCAGAAGGAAATGCAGAGCGGATGGTGCAAACTAAAAATTGCAATATTTGCCAGAGATGTACCCTTTTAGCATTGTGCCACCACAGACACATCACATAAACGGGTTCTCCCAATGCCAAATGTTTTGTTGTGGTTGGCTTCCATTTCGCACACTTCAGGGCTCTGAATGTAAGTAGTGCAGATTTCAATGGTTTGGGCCAGCTGGACATTTTTGCAGAGACTATTTTGAAAACTATGGCCCCAATTCATCAAGACCGGTATTCTTCACTACAGTCGTGTGATGAGGGGGCGTATTGGAGACAGAGAAGCCCGACTCATTAAGAAGTGCACGCTTCTTAACGATTCAGGGTGTGTACCGCACCACAAATCTTACTGCAGTCAAACGACTGGAGTAAGATTTATGGAGTAAGGTACGCCACAACCAGTCATGACTTAGATGAGTGGGCATCACCATGCCCCAACCCAGCTCCACCCATTAAGGCGGAACTGACCAAAACGCTGAAAGTGGCAAAATGCCTGAGCAACCTCGGAAAGCTTTCTGTCGTAAACACTTTGATGAATAGGGGCCTTTACTTTTATAGTATTCATCTAGAGGATTTTCTGGGATTTTAATTTATAATGTTTGGGAATATGTTAGATGTGCAGAGTCCAGCAGGGCATAATAAGGTGTTATAATATTGACTAAATAAATAATAATCCTTAAAGTGAATCTGTAACCAGTTTTTTGCTACTTCATCTGAGAGCATCATGATATAGAGGCAGAGACCCTGATTTCAGTGATGTGGCACTTACTGAGCTGCGTGATGTCATTTTGATAAAATCCCTATTTTATCTGCTGCAGATTTGGCGGTTCTTTGAATGTAGAGCTCTGTATAACTCCGCCCACACCACTCATTGGCAGGTTTCTGTCCATTTACAGTGTACACAGAAATCTGCCAGTCAGTGGTGTGGGTGGGTGGGTTATACAGATCTCATGAATATGGTGGACTATCGAGCAGAAGATTTACTAGTCCTCTAGTGATAATCTCCTACTGATAAAACAACTATTTTATCAATATTTCAGCAAGCAGCTCAACAAGTGAGACATTGCTGGCAATAACCTGGTGACAGATTCCCTTTAAAAGTGTGCTACACGTTGTGAAAATTCCATTACACACTTGTAGGCTATGTGTGCATGATGAGTATTTACAGCAAATTTTACTGCTGCAAAAATCTAAGTGTTAGCAGGAAAAAAAGCTGCCTAAAGTAGGTTTGTTTTGTAGGCGTTTATTCCCTTGCATTAATCTGAATGGATGAAAAATGCTGAAAGAATTGACATGTTACAGATTTGGAAAAACGCTTAATGGTTCAAATCTGTGAGGAAAAATTGCAGCATGTGCATGAGATTCACTTATTCATTTGGCTGACACTGTAAAAATTCTGTTTTTTACTGTACAAAAACACAAGGTGTGAACAAGCACTTACAACATACTTCACACTTCTTAAAAAATGTAAATATAATGCACTGAAAAAATTTAGGTAACACCTGCATGCCACAGTATAGCCCCATGTCAAATAAACTTATCCCAATATGGAGTAGGTGTATTAGCAAATACCTCCAATTAGCAATGTAGTATAGTTCTTCTGTCACTGATTCCAGCCATCAGTTGGTTGATGGTTTTGGCGCTGATACGTCACTCATTTTATTTTATCTGATGGAGATGAATAAACTATCTGGCAGGGCATTGCAGTAGCTTAGGTATCCATGATTGCCACTAACAGCTAACTAACTGTCACTATATGAGTGTGTTGTAACCATGGATACTTAAGCTAAGGCAGTGCTCTGCACATGGGGTAAGCAACATGGTGAATCAGAAGAACTATACTACATTTCTAATTGGAGATGTTTGCTATATTATTATTATTATTATTATTATTACACCTACAATATATTGGGATAAGAACTTGGAGATGGGAATATCCCTTTAAGTTTATTTGACATGGGGCTATACTGTGGCGTGCAAGTGTTACTTTAATTTTTTCAGTGCATTATATTTACATTTTTTTAAGAAGTGTGAAATATGTTTTAAGTGCTTGTCCACACCTTGTGTTTTTGGTACGGGAAAAAACACATCGCTTTTACATTGGGATAGGATCTTGGAGATTGGAATACCCCTTTAAGGATATCAATCTTAACAGTTATGAAGCATAAGTGATTGTCAATCATTTTAATCAGAAAAGGTAGCAGCAAGACAACCTCCAAAGAGGGAATGTTGTGGGTGGTGATCACAGACTCTCTTAGTGACTGATTTTTCTGTGGTTTTGCTAATGTCCTTGTCACTACTGGTAGAATGAATCATTACGTTGCACAGGTAGTCCAACTTCCCCTGAATGGTATATCTATATGTACGGAAGTAAGAAGGTTTGCCGTGTCTCCAAGCACAGTCTTACGAGAATGGAGCAGATACCAGAAAACTGGCTGTTACATGAGGAGCGCCAGACAAGGCCACAGTAGGGAATCGACCGGTATCTGATGCTTTGTATAAGGAAGAACAGAAGGAGCAGTGCCAAAACACTACAAAGTGACCAAGTGGTCACAGTCTACATCAAGGCTGCATGAGAGGGCTATGTTCTGTAAGGGACCGTGCTCATAGCCCAAACACACAGTTCTGTTCTGTTGGCATTTGCCAGAAAACACCAGATTTGGAAACTGTGGCATCGCTACCCGGTTCTCTTCACAGATTAGAGAGGTCTCACACTTACTACATATGACAGCTGTGAAAGAGTCTAGAAATGACATGGTAAAAGTCAAGGTTCATGCTTCACCATCCAGTATGAGAGGAGTCGGTGGGAGGACAGTGATGGTCTGAGGAGGCATACCCCTGGATGTTCTCACAAACCTCTATGTGATTGCTAATGTTATCCAAACTGCAGTTAGGTAACAAGAAGAAATGCTCAGAGACACTGTCAGCCTCTACACTGGTGCAATGGGCTGCTCCTGGGGCAGGGCAATGCCTAGCATCATGTGCCCAGATTATGTGACGGTTCATGGATGACAAAAGTTATTGATGCCATTGACTGGCCCTTACGTTTCCCCAACCTGAATCTAATTGAGAATCTCAGGTACATTATGCATCGCCGACTAAAGACATGTTGTCCAAAAGCGCACGGATGTCCTTTTTCAGGTCTACGAGGAGATCCCTCAATGACACCATCTGACATCCTGCTAAGATGTCGGGAGCGCATACAGGCATGTAGTGCCATACACAATACTGATTAACTCTGCCTTCATGAAATTCACGCAGATTGGATCTGACTATAATTTAATTCTTCAGTATGATTTTTTAGGTGATCTGGATTCCAGCCATCAGTTGGTTGATGGTTTTGGCGCTGATACGTCACTCATTTTATTTTATCTGATGGAGATGAATAAACTCTATCTGAAACCCGCTCCCGCAAAGCAAACTTAAAGGAGGTGAGCGAGGGTGTCCATAGTTATCAAGGATGGATTGGTAGGCGTCGCAGCGGTACCTTTGTAACTAAAGGGTTAGTAGGAGTGTCATATCCGTGAGCGTGGCTCCCGGAAGTGACGTATGTGAGTCACGTATCGGGGTTTGCGTTCTGGAATACGGAAGTCATCCACAGTCCTTTGCGTGCGTTCCATTCACCGGAGATGGGAGGTACATTCCGGACGATGGGAGGCACTATGGAGGCAGCCGAGAGCAGCGGTATGGCAGCATTTTTTATTTGTGGGCCTGGATGTGGCTCCCCTGATGAGTAAGATGTGACGAAACACGTCGGGAAGGAGGCCACATGTAGGATGCCCACCGGTTGTTATAGGAGGAAGGAGATGGGAATCACAAAACCCCCCTCAAGTACCGGGTGAGAGCGTTCCAATACAAGTGCAATACTGTCTGACTGAATGATTTAAGGGTCGAGGCATAATTGATGCACTTTAACCCCTTAACCCCGCAAGGGTGGTTTGCATGTTAATGACTGGGACAATTTTTACAATTCTGACCACTGTCTCTTTATGAGGTTATAACTCTGGAACGCTTCAACAGATCTTGGCGATTCTGAGACTGTTTTCTCCTGGCATATTGTACTTCATGATAGTGGTAAAATTTCTTCGATATAACTTGCGGTTATTTATGAAAAAAATTGAAATATGGCGAAAATTTAGCAATTTTTCAAACTTTGAAATTTTATTCCCATAAAACAGAGAAATATGTCACTCAAAATAGTTACTAAATAACATTTCCCACATGTCTACTTTACATCAGCACAATTTTGGAACCAAATTTTTTTTTTGTTAGGAAGTTATAAGGGTTAAAAGTTGACCAGTGATTTCTCATTTTTACAACAAAATGTACAAAACCATTTTTTTTAGGGACAACCTCACATTTGAAGTCACTTTGAGGGGTCTATATGGCAGAAAATACCCAAAAGTGACACCATTCTAAAAACTGCACCCCTCAAGCTACTCAAAACTACATTCAAGAAGTTTATTAACCCTTCAGGTGCTTCACAGGAGCTGGAGCAAGGTGGAAGGAAAAACTGAACATTTAACTTTTTAGTCACAAAAATGATCTTTTACAAACATTTTTTTTATTTTCACAAGGGTAAAAGAAGAAAATGGACAGATAAAGTTGCTGTGCAATTTCTCCTGAGTACACCAATACCCCATATGTGGGGGAAAACTACTGTCTGGGCGCACTGCAGGGCTCGGAATGGATGGAGCGCCATTTGACTTTTTCAAATCAAAATTGGCTGGAATTGAGATTGGACACCATGTAGCGTTTGGAGAGCCGCTAATGTGCCTAAACAGTGGAAACCCCCCACAAGTGACACCATTTTGGAAACTAGACCCGCTAAGGAACTTATCTAGATCTGTTGAGATCACTTTGAACTTTCACTAAAGTTTATAATGCCTGGGTGTGAAAAAAAAAAAAAATTCAACAAAAATTATTTTTTTAGTCCCCAATTTTTTACTTTTTCCCAAGGAAATTGGCCCCCAAAAGTTGTTGTCCAATTTGTCCTGAGTACGCTAATACCCCATATGTGGAGGGGAAAAACTGTTTGGGCGCACGGCAGGGCTCAGAAAGGAAGTAATGACGTTTTGGAAAGCAGCCTTTGATGGGCGTCATGTTCAGTTTGCAGAGCCCCTGATGTGTCTAAACAGTGGAAACCCCCCACAAGTGACCCCATTTTGGAAACTAGAACCCTTAAGGAACTTATCTAGATCTGTGGTGAGAACTTTGAACCCACAAGTGTTTCACTGAAGTTTATAATGTAGAGCCACAAAAATAAAAAATCATATTTTTTTCCACAAAAATTATATTTTTGCCCCGTTTTTTATTTTCCCAAGGGTAACAGAAGAAATTGGACAACATTATTGTGCAATTTGTCTTGAGTACGCCGATACCCCATATGTAGGGGTAAACTACTGTTTGGGTGCATGGCACAGCTCAGAAGGGAAGAAGCACCGTTTAACTTTTTCAACGCAGAATTGGCTGGAATTGAGATCAGACACCATGTCACGTTTGGAGAGCCCCTGATGCGCCTAAACAGTGGAAACCCCCCAAATCTAACGCCAACCCTAACCCCAATACACCCCTAACCCTAATCCCAACCCTAACCGGAAAATGGAAATAAATACATTTTTTAAATTTTATTATTTTTTCCTAACTAAGGGGGTGATAAAGGGGGGTTTGATTTACTGCTTACAGCAGGTTTTTATGTTTGGCAGCTGTCACATGCTAAAAGACGCTTTTTATTGCAAAATAGTTTGTGCATCACCACATTTTGAGAGCTATAATTTTTTCTTATTTTGGCCCACAGAGTCATGTGAGGTCTTATTTTTGGCGGGACGAGTTGACGTTTTGGTACCATTTTTGGGCACATGACACATGGTTGTGTTGTATAAAGTGTGTGTGGGGGGGTGGGAGAGAAAACAAAAAAGGTAGACCGGAGAAAAAAATAGTCCTTGCCAAAAGCGAGCATGGACATTATTCAGTGATTTGAGTCTGATAGGCGGCACAAAAAAAGTAGTGGAAAACAGCGAACAAGGACATTGATCAGTGATCAACGCTCGGCAGCTGCAGGATGCACGAAAAAAAAAAAAAAAACTGCCAAAAATCGAGCAATCAAATACTGATTAATGATCAATTACTGATCAGAACTCGGGAGGCAGATGGGAGGGGGTGGGGGAGAAAGAAGGGGAAAGGGTGGAGATGGGGGATTGGGGTGGATTAGGAAAGATCAGGGTTCAGGAACAGATTAGGAACATCTTTCTTCTTCCGCAGCAGCAGCAGGAACACACGCAGTGATAGCGCTTGAATAAGTCTGTGGCACCACAAGGCCCATCACAGCGTGACAGAAATCTCAGTGACTGCTCTCCTCATGTCTGAAAGTCGGAATGAGGAAGTGCAGGAGTGGTCACTGAGAGGTCAGATCGCGTCTCTGCACTCTGATTGGTCATTGTGCGATCACCGTGCGCTTAGTCACGGTGATCGCATGAACGACATGACATATATGTACTTCACTGGTCAAGAAGTCCTTCCCGACCATGACGTACTGTATGTATATACTGCAAATGTCGGAAAGGAGTTAAAAGCTGCTGGCAACCAAGCAACATGGGTGACTAGTCGGACAGGTGGGTCTACGGGAGTTTCTTTCTGCCCACTTTCCTAGAATGACAGGTTTCTCCCTGCATCTGTGTATGGGGAAAGACAACCTACAACAGCACATTAGGGATTAAATAATACAATAAAAATGAGTAAATTCTAATTAGGATAAAACAGGGACTAGATACACAAAATAGATTAAAAAAACATATAATAGATGCCTAGAGATTTAAAACTCATGTGAGGTGGAAGGACAAAGCCTATATATAGAATGACAGTACTGCTTCAGAATGCACATATGCTAGCACATTAATTTCATGCGATAAATAGATAAATACAGGTAAACTAACACAATATATATATTGAATACGTAAAGTGCAAGTGCATATTCCAGGACTACGTCAAGGGGAAAAGCAGTGCATCTAAGATAATAAATGGAAAAAATGCTATATAATTCTTGTGATACATGACATGAATATAGCAATGGCTGTATTAATGTGCATAGTCAATGGACAGCATTTAACCCCTTAGTGACAGAGCCATTTTGCAGCTTAATGACCAGGCCAATTTTTACAATTCTGACCAGTGTCACTTTATGAGGCTATAACTATGGAACGCTTTAACGGATCTGGCTGATTCTGAAATTATTTTTTCGTGACATTGAACTTCATGCTAGTGGTAAAATTTATTCGACATGACTTGTGTTTATGAAAAAAGCGGAAATATGGCAAAAAAAAATTAAAATTTTGCAATTTTCAAACTTTAAATTCTTATGCCCTTAAATCAGAGAGATATGTCACAAAAATTACTTAATAAATAACATTTCCCACATGTCTACTTTACATCAGAACAATTTTGGAAACAAAATTTTTTTTGTTAGGAAGTTATAAGGGTTTAAAGTTGACTAGCGATTTCTCATTTTTACAACAAAATTTACAAAGAAGTGAATTAACCCTTTACATGCTTGACAGGAACTGAAGCAATGTGGAAGGAAAAAAATTAACATTTAACTTTTTTTTTACAAAAAATTTATTTCAGAACCAATTTTTTTTTATTTTCACAAGAAAAAAAAGAGAAAATGAACCACAAAATTTGGTGTGCAATTTTTCCTGAGTACGCCGATACCCATATGTGGGGTAAACCACTGTTTGGGCGCATGGCAGAGCTCGGAAGGGAAGGAGCGCCGTTTGACTTTTTCAATGCAGAATTGGCTGGAATTGAGATCGGACGCCATGTTGCCTTTGGAGAGCCCCTGATGTGCCTAAACAGTGGAACCCCCCCACAAGTAACCCCATTTTGGAAACTAGACCCCCTAAGGAGCTTATCAAGATGTGTGGTGAACACTTTAAACCCCCAAGTGCTTCACAGAAGTCTTTAACGCAGAGCCGTGAAAATAAAAAATCCTTTTTTTTTTTCACAAAAATGATGTTTTCACCCCCAAATTTTTACTTTCACAAGGATAACAGGAGAAATTGGACCACAAAAGTTGTTGTGCAATTTGTCCTGAGTACGCCGATACCCCATATGTGGGGGGGAACCACTGTTTGGATGTATGGCAGGGCTCAGAAGGGAAGGAGCCCGTTTTGGAATGCAGACTTTGATGAAATGTTCTGCGGGCGTCATGTTGCGTTT
>JARQOD010000004.1:358654701-358684579 GCA_033576555.1 Oophaga sylvatica
AAAAATAGACACCTCATATTTACTAATTATAAACCAATTATATATGCGATTAAACACTTTGCACCTTATACTGTTTCCATTTCAGCATTCACCAGGACTTGTGAGCATTCGGTCAATTTTGCACATTCGGTCAATTTTGCACATTTGGTCAATTTTGCACATTTGGTCACTTATGCATACTTTAGAGTTGTTTTTAACCTAACACTATATCTTTGCAGTTTGTATAGCTGTTCCATATATTTAATATATTCTTTCCAGTGGTATATATAGCACCTCAGTCATTTAGAAATAAGTACTTGCACTTTATTATATTGATTTCGATCCCTATACTTACCTGTAGTTTGTTTTTAATATATACTCTCCATTTTTGGTATTATACCCCATTGAATTACAATTAAGCACTTGCACTTTACTATTGCTATACTTTCTGATATATCTATTCTATTATTTCTAAACACTGTTTTTCGGTAATTACTTTGTATCTCCGTTCATACTGCACCCACACACACAAATCATACACCATTTGAAAGGTAAACTTGCCCCTTTCAGCAAGAAAAATAGTCAAACAAGCTACACATCCACAATTTGATCACAAAATACAGTTTAAACATTAATGTTCATAAACCTGCAGTAAGGAAAAATGACCTGCAGTTGGCACCACACTACCCAAAGCACACTACCACAAAGCTGCTTACAGACATCACAAACAAATCCAAATATTTGCCTTGGGGGCTTTCCAGCTTGCCGAACTGCTTGCCCAGCCTATTTTAGCCAAATTGGAGGATTGCGCACTTCACTGCAGGTGAGGTACATATGCAAACACATTTGTAAACATGCACTGCCAATTGAATTGCACACTTATTCCGTTCATACTCCACCCACACAAACAAATGATACACCATTTGAAATGTCAAATGACCTGCAGGTGGCAGCACACTACCCCAAAGCACACTACCACAAAGCTGCTAACAGACATCACAAACAAATCCAAACATTTGCCTTGTTGTCTTTCCAGCTTGCTCATGTGCTTGCCCAGCATATTTCAGGCACATTGCAGGATTGCACACTTCACTGCAGGTGAGTCACATATGCAAACACATTTGTAAACATGCACTGCTTTTTCGGTGATTACTTCGCCCCACACACACAAATGGTGAGTCAAATATGCAAACACGTTTGTAAGCATGCACTGCTTTTTAGCTAATTACTTCGCCCCACACACACAAATGATACACCATTTGAAAGGTAAACTTGCTCCCTTCAGCAAGGAAAGAGCCAAACAAACCTCACATTCACGATTTTATCACTAAATACAGTTTAAGCATTCATTTTCATAAACCTACAGAAAGACACAATGACCTGCAGGTGGCACCTCAACCGGAAGGCATTTTTTGGCCTCTACTTATCAAACCAATTTATTGTATTACCAAGCTACAAATATAACTACCTGTCTGTGTTAATCATCTCATGAAATACATTTACATTTGACCAGTTGCTTTTTCTGAAATAGCCTGCACCCTCGACGACCAATGTGCAAAAATTTTGCATGGGCCAAGCTGGTTATATTTATTTCTGGAACTCCACATTGAGAGTTTGACCTGTGATATAACTTTCTCTGGGTATAAAAAGTGTTTAGATATAGGACACGGACAAATTGCCTTCTCTCTGCATTGTGGTTTGTTTTTTTATTTAACTTGATATGCATACAGTGGGTTCGGATAGTATTCAGACCCCTTTAAATTTTTCACTCTTTGTTTCATTGCAGCCGTTTGGTAAATGTAAAAAAGTTCATTTTTTTCCTCATTAATGTACACTCTGCACCCATCTTGACTGATAAAAACCAGAAATGTAGACATTTTTGCAAATTTAATAAAAAAAACTGAAATATCACATGGTCATAAGTATTCAGACCCTTTGCTCAGAAACTCATATTTAAGTCACATGCTGTCCATTTCCTTGTGATTCTCCTTGAGATGGTTCTAGTCCTTCATTGGAGTCCAGCTGTGTTTAATTAAACTAATAGGACTTGATTTGTAAAGGCACACACCTGTCTATATAAGACTTCACAGCTCACAGTGCATGTCTGACCAAATGAGAATCATGAGGTCAAAGGAACTGGCCAAGCAGCTCAGAGACAGACTTGTGGAAAGGCACACATCTGGCCAAGGTTACAAAAGAATTTCTGCAGTACTCAAAGTTCCTAAGATTCTCTGGTCTGATGAGATGAATATAGAACTTTTTGGTGATAATTCTAAGCAGTGTGTGTGGAGAAAACCAGGCACTGCTCATCACCTGCCCAATACAATCCCAACAGTGAAACATGGTGGTGGTAGCATCATGCTATGAGGGTGTTTTTCAGCTGCAGGGACAGGACGACTGGTTGCAATTGAAGGAAACATAAACGCGGCCAAGTACAGAGATATCCTGGATGAAAACCTCTTCCAGAGTACTCTGGACCTCAGACTTGACCAAAGGTTCACCTTCCAACAAGACAATGACCCTAAGCACACAGCTAATATAACAGGAGTGACTTCAGAACAACTCTTTGACCATTCTTGACTGGCCCAGCCAGAGCCCTGACCTAAACCCAATTGAGCATCTCTGGAGAGACCTGAAAATGGCTGTCCACCAACGTTCACCATCCAACCTGACGGAACTGGAAAGGATCTGCAAGGAAGAATGGCAGAGGATCCCCAAATCCAGGTGTGAAAAACTTGTTGCATCATTCCCAAGAAGACTCATGGCTGCACTAGCTCAAAAGGGTGCTTCTACTCAATACTGAGCAAAGGGTCTGAATACTTATGACCATGTGATATTTCAGTTTTTCCTTTTTAATAAATATGCAAAAATTACTACATTTCTGGTTTTTTTTCCAGTAAAGATGGGGTGCAGAGTGTACATTAATGAAAAAAATGAACTTTTTGCATTTAACAAATGGCTGCAGTGAAACAAAGAGTGAAAAATTTAAAGGGGTCTGAATACTTTCCGAACCCACTGTATATTGCTTTGACCACCATGTGGGGATGTTATACATTTCTCTTCTGTGAAATACCTATATGTGATTTATATTGCATCTTTTCTACAAATGGGCCTTTAATCAGGAACAGGATGTGCTCCTTATGTTTATTGTGATCAACATTTCCTTTTACTGACATAACACTAAGGGTATGTTTCCATGGCCCGGATTGCCCGGGGCTTTGGACGCAGCGTAAAGCCCACTCCACCCAAAGTGCCGCCCCCCCTTTCTATATCATTGAACACATGCGGAATCACCGCATCATATCCATAGACTGAGCGTCTCCGCAAGATAGACAGACATGCTGCGTTCTATAAAGACGTGCCGCATGTCCGGTTTTGTGGGAGTGTCACCCGCGTATTAGGACGCATAGTGGAGACGAGATTTCTTCAAATCTCCTCCACTATGCTGTAACATCTGGACGCTGAGGATTAAACGCTGTGGCTGTACGCAGCATTCAATCCGCAGCTAATACGAATGTATTCCGCACCATGGAAACATACCCTTTTACTTACCTGTCTTTTCTGCAGTTCAACTCCCGATTTACTTGTCTTTTATTGATGTGTGGTCATTATTTGTATGGTCAATAAAGGAATAATTTTTTAAATATGGGAGTATATTGGTCGGCTTTTTGGTCTGTAACTAGGCAGAATATTTCCTACTGACTGTATTGGGAGGATTGGGGGAGACACAGGATAAATGAAATGCAAGGCCTTTGATTAGCCAATCGTGCAGTCACAAAGAGGAACTTTTAAATAGGCCAATTCAGGTCATTCTGAAAATATGAGCGTATGGTTAAGACTAAAAAAGATGGGTGGCATAAAAAAGTTGTTCACATGTGCGGGCTGCCAATGCTGCTTGTGATTTGTAATTTGGTAATTTTCTCCTGTCCCCAAGTAAACAGAAGAACAATAGGCATTTCTGTTATTTCTCCTTTTCTATTTTATCACTGCACATTTGTCTGTTTTATCTTTACTTTATTCGAAGTGACCATAACAGCGCCCAACGAGAGAAGGGATCCGCCCTTCAGGGACAGGAAACCTACAGATACATAAGGGTGGCACATCTCCCACGCATCAGTTGGTTTCTTGTTCCTCGAGGACAGGATCCTACAGATGAAATTATTTCTCCTACCTAGACCGGTGCGGGGGCCCTGGAAATGCCATGGTGGGTCCAGGGAGCATTCCATGGCAGTGTGCGGAGCAGGGGGAGCGGTGTCCGGAGGATCCCGTCTCCTGAAGCCAGCGCCGGAAGGTAAGTATTCCCTCCTATGGTCAGTCCGTTCCCCTTCGCCGGTGCCTCGCATCCTGCGGCGTTCCGGTCGGGTGGCGTGGCTGAGCAGGGTGGCTGCAGCGTCCGGTCCTGGCGTCTGCGTCTCCATGGAATCCAGCTGCGCATCTCTGCTGCCTTCCTGAGAGGCGCAGATGTGACGCGTCAGGGGGATGGGGCTTGGAGCGCCGAACCAAAAGTCGGATGCCGGCCGGCTTTTTTCCTTACTATACCGCCGGGTTGCAGCCGCCGGCAGCGGGACAGGGCGGCTGTGGCAGAGAGAGCCGGGGGATATATGGTGAGAGGGGTGGGCCAAATCCGGGATGGGGTGGCGGACCCCTGGCTGCAGTCCTGCTGACTCGGATATCCGGGGGTGTGCACTTAAAAGGGGCCTGACCTGCTGCAGGGACGCTTCTCATCCAGAATGGAAGTGTCAGAAGCTCCAGCAGAGCAGCAGGTCATTCTGCAGCAGGCGGATCAGGAGACACATGGACAAGTTAGTCAAGGCGGTCAGATCCACCAATGGGGATAGAAGATGTGAGACCGGAAGGGTCGGTACAGGATTTTATGTTTGGTGGGTTAGATCCAAGGAAACGCAGGTCCTTTCCACTGAATAGTAGGATTCAGAGCCTGATAGATAAGGAGTGGAAGAAGCCGGAAAAAAAGGGGTTCGTTAGCTCCTGCAGTTAAACATAGATACCCCTTTGAGGATCCCTTGGTGGATAGATGGGATAAGGCTCTGAAGCTCGATGCTGCTGTAGTTAAGGCCTCTAGAAACTGTTCCATACCCTTTGAGGACATGGGTTACTTGAAAGATCCGCTGGATAAAAAGCAGATTCATTCCTTAAGGGTACATGGGAAATGTCAGCGGGCGCCCTGAGACCGGCAGTAGCTGCTACCTGCACAGCCAGAACCATGATGGTCTGGCTAGACCAACTAAAGTCACAGTTGGGAGATGGGGCTCCATGAGAGTCCATTTTGAAGACATTGCCAATAATTCAGAGCGCTACAGCCTTTTTGGCTGATTCTTCAGCAGACTCAGTAAGGATGGCTGCCAGGGCCGCAGGACTATCAAATGGAGCACGAAGAGCGCTGTGGTTAAAATGTTGGCCGGGGGATATTCAAGCTAGATCCCATCTCTGCTCTATCCCATGTGAAGGCGAATATCTGTTTGGCCCTGTCCTGGATGAACTCTTAGAGAAGGCGGGGGATGATAAGAAAAAATTCCCCTATGTGCCAAACCCGTCCTATAGACGTCCTTTCAGCAGGAAAAGATTTAACCGTAGGAGGTCGTCCAGGGAGCGAGCTAAATGGGACGACAGAAAAAGGAAAGGTACGGGATACAGGTTCAGGGGTCCGTCTCGAGAAACCAAGAAAACATCCCAATGACTAGCGGTTCCGGTAGGAGGTAGATTAACGGCCTTCTACCGGCCTGGCCCCTAATCTTCAACAGAAGCTGGATTCTGGGCCTAGTAGCTTCAGGACTCCGATTCGAATTTTCCTGTATGTCTCAGGATAATTTTAAAATCACTCCCATCCGATCTTCTTTGTCAGAGCAGGCGGTTCTGGAGTCAGAAATACATGATTTATGTTGTAAGTCCTGGTGGAGGTACCGGAGACAGAGAGGGGTAGAGGCTTCTATTCCCCTCTGTTTTTAGTCCGTAAACCAGATGGTTCGTTCAGGACAATAATTAATTTAAAGGCCTTGAATAAATTCCTTATAGTACGGCCATTCAAAATGGAAACCATCAATTCAGCAATAAAGCTATTGTTTGAAAACTGCTTCATGGTGGTGTTAGATTTGAAAGACTCCTATTACCATGTCCCTATTCATGCGACCCATCAGCGTTTGCTTAGAGTAGCAGTTTGGTTAAAAGGTTCAGTTCAACATTTTCAATATAGAGCCCTTCCGTTTGGCCTGGCGGTCGCCCCTCGGGTATTCATGAAAGTCATAGCAGAGGTCATGGTCCACCTGCGAGAATTTCAGATCCTAATAATTTCCTACCTCGACGACTTCCTTATTAGGGTACATACTCACTGGTGACGAAAACGTCCGACGCTCGCATGTGAAATCCCAGCTCTGGCGCCGGCACTCGGGAGTGGAGTGCGCGGCTGCATGTATTTATATGCAGCCGCTCGCTCCACTCCCGAGTGCCGGCGCCAGAGCTGGATTTCACATGCGAGCATCGGACGTTTTCGTCGCCAGTGAGTATGTACCCTTATAGGCAAAACAGCGGACTATTGTCTGGAACAGTTACAAAGAGCAATGTCTGACCTAGAACAGTTGGGGTGGCTACTAAATGTCACAAAATCTCAATTGCAGCCCGTGAGGGTGCAGCAATTTTTAGGCCTGATCTTAGACTCTCAAAATCAAGAATGTCATCTACCACCCGACAAATTAATTTGTTTGCGTTATCAAATCTTAAACGCCTCAAACAACCCCACCATGTCCCTGAGGAACGCCATGTCCCTGTTGGGCTCGCTTTCCTCCTGCATCCCCGCAGTCCGGTGGGCACAGTTGCATGCCAGAATGCTACAGGGCGAAATCTTGCTGTATGATAGAATTCTTAGGGGTCGCTTGGAAGGCCAACTAACTTTATCCTGAACCACCATAAAGTCTCTGGAGTGGTGGTTGGATGAATGTAACTTATCCAGAGGGGGCCCTGGGAGTATAATATAACCCGAGCGATCACCACGGATGCAAGCCCTACTGGTTGGGGGGCTCATATGGGTGAATTTATAGTACAGGGCCTATGGGAGCATCATCAGGTAGAGATGTCTTCTAACCTGAAGGAATTATCGGAAGTAGAGCAGGCGGTAAAAAGACTCCTTATGTATCTACAGGGTCATCATGTGCGAGCAGTGGCTCATATCAACCACCAGGGTGGCACTCGGTCCAGACCTCTCATGCAAGTAACAGAGCGCCTGTTCCATCTGGCAGAACAACACTATCTTTAACAGCTCTGCATATAAGAGGAAAGAAAATGCCACAGCAGATTTTCTAAGGCGCAAAATTCTAAGACAAGGGGAACGGTTACTAAAAACTGCCATTTTCAACCTGATTGTACGGAGATGGAGTCAGCCAGACGTGGATCTCTTCGCCACCAGAAGGAACAGAAAGGTGAAGCAGTTCTGTTCACTAAATCCAAGAGAAAGCCCACTGGCAGTAGACGCTTTCCTGATAAAATGGGACTTTACTCTAGCCTACGCCTTCCCTCCCTTGTCCTTGATACCCCTAGTGGTCAGGAAAATCAGGAAGGACAAAGCAAAAGTAATACTAATCACACCCTTTTGGCCCAGGAGGGCATGGTTCTCAAGCCTCAGGGCCATGTCTGTGTCCGATCCATGGGTCCTACCAGACGTTCCAGATCTCTTATCCCAGGGCCCAGTCTACCATCCTCAGGTGGCTGGCCTACATCTGACGGCATGGATTTGGAGCGGTCATTACTAAAGGATAAAGGGTTTTCTCCAAACTTAATAAGTACCCTCCTTAAGAGCAGGAAAGAAATTACAACTAGAATTTATGCCAGGACCTGGAAGAAGTTCTTACAGAACTCAGAAGTTGTAGTTGGAGAATCAGCCCCAATAGCTCAGATCCTAGAGTTCCTGCAAAGAGGTCTAGATATGGGTCTTTCCACCAGTACCCTTAAAGTGCAGGTTTCTGCCCTAGGAGCCCTTTTTAACTGTGACATCGCCGGTAACTATTGGGTCAGTAGATTTGCTAAAGCAGTGGGTAGGTCTAGGCCTATAATTTGAAGTAGGTGTATGCCGTGGGATTTAAACCTAGTTCTTACAGCCATGACAGAGGCTCCATTTGAACCCATCTCATCAGCCTCGGTTAAAACTTTTTCCATCAAGGTAGCCTTCTTTTTTTTTAAATCAGATGATTTTTATTTAAAAATTGTCAGCAAGAAACTTTGACAATACATTTAACTTTAGCATATAATATAAACCATATTCAACCTGACAGGCGATATAACTGTTATTACATCCTGAGTCCCCTACCCTCCCACCCTCCACCCTAACCCCATCCCTTTAAATCATTGCACATATCACACACCATGTCACATTTTGAATCCTTTTTTTTCGAGACAACCACTTAAGATCCCTGTTTAAAGTACCAACTCAGAGGATCAAGGGCGCGTAGGTAGACGCATTCTTTCTCTCATAAGAGCCTCCGAAGCCAGGCCCGGATGCTCCATCCAGCCACCCCACACATTCTCAAACTGCATGTGTTGACCTCTTTTCGCATATATGCTCTGTTCCATCATAACAATAAAGTTAACCTTATTAATCAGTTCTTGTCTAACTGGCGCTTTGTCATCTAACCAGTGGGCCGCAATGAGCTTTCTGGCAGCATATAGGATTCTGGCTATGGTCAGCTTCCCCCACTCATCAACCGCGATATCCTCCATGCACCCCAATACACACGTCAGCGGGTTCCTTATAAAATCCACTCCCATTAAAGGGAATCTGTCACCCTAAATTGGCGGGATATTTAAATGATGGCAGTCAGGTCAGATGGGCGGTGTTTTGGGTACTTGCCTTAACATGTTGTTCGCCGCTGTCTCCATTATTTCTGGGAATTGTAGTCGTTGCCCTCCATATAACGCGCCTGAGCATTGCAATCTGCGGGCAAAGCATACTGCGCGTGCGCAATTCAAGATTGCAATGCGTAAGTCCACGGGAAGCAACATGGATTTATCCCAGTTGATAGTCAGTCCAGAAATAGAGCCGAATTTACCAATAACTGCCATAGCCGAACTCAGGGAGTCACTCGGGTCAGCCAGAAACAGCAGCACATCATCCGCGTATAAGGCCACTTTCTCTACGTGGCAGCCATACTGGAATCCCCGAATATCCGTGGTACCCCGAATCTTTGCAGCTAACGGCTCTACAGCAATTGCAAACTGCAGGGGGACAGGTGGCACCCTGCCTCGCTCCCCTATATAGGGAGAAACTCTCAGACAGCAGACCATTAACCCGTATTTTAGCACTAGGGGATGTATATAGCAAACGTACCCAACTCACAAACTCATCACCAAATCCCATGGTTTTCATTACCACCCACAAATACCTCCACTCCACACTGACGAACGCCTTAGCGGCATCCAGGGAAGCTATTACCCTCTGTCCCACATTATCCGCTCTCGCCTGCATGTTTAAGTATAATCGCCGGAGATTTATAGCTGTGGATTTATTGGGCATAAACCCTGACTGGTCTTGGTGAATTAGGGATTCGATGACCTTGTTAAGTCGATTCGCCAGAATTTTGGCCAATAACTTAATGTCAGTGGTCAACAAAGAGATCTGACGACATGAAGCTTGATCCGTCAAATCTTTTCCCTGCTTTGGTAGGACAACAATTATAGCCTCTCGCATGGACCGGGGCAACTCCCCTCCCACCAAACTCAAAGTGTAAAGGGTATGCCACACTAAACAATATCGCTAACGGGATCGCTAAAAAACGTCACTATTTAGCGATCCCGTTAGCGATATTGTTCAGTGCGGCAGCTTCCAGCGACGAGCTTCCTGCTGTGATCTCGCTCGTCGCTGGAATCGTTCCGGACCCTATTTCATCGCTGGCGCTCCCGCTGGGTAAGTATCTAATCGCTGTGTGGCACCTTTTCTTAGCGATTTAGCGGTACTATTGTACCGCTAAAGTCGTTAAGAAGATCGCTAACGGCGATAGCGTCGTTAACTATATCGCTAAATGTGGCCGCATTTAGCGATATAGAAACAATCCCGCTAGCGATCTCATTATGTATGCAACGCTAACGAGATCGCTAGCGGGATAGCTTAGTGTGGCAGTACCTTAAAGCTCCATCAACTTGGAAAGCAACACCTCTTTGTATTTTTTGTAGACTTCCCCGGGACACCGTCCCCCCCTGGGGTCTTGTCACTAGGTACAGAGGCCAGAGCGGCCTCAAGTTCCTCCATATCAAAGGGCTCCTCACGAAGCCTCTGCTCCGCTAGTGAGAGTCGTGGAAGTTGCACCCCCACTAAAAAGTTATCAATTTCTGCTCCGACGGCTGCACGTGGGACTGGTACAGATTTGAGTAAAATCCCATCATCACTTCCAGTATGGCCCTACTGCCTGTATGCTCACAACCGTCTTTCCCCTTTAATTTAGTGATATACGCCGATTCCCTTTGGGCCGCCACCACCCTAGACAGAAGGTGACCCGCTCTCTCTCCCTCCTCGAAAAACTTCATCGTGCAGAACAGCCTTTTCCTCTCTGCAGTTTTCATGGTCATATTACAAACCTCTCTCTGCGCTGATCTCAAACGTTCCTGGCCTCAGGGGTTTGCTCCTCAATTAGTGCCGCCTCTGCTTCCTCTAATGACCTAATCAACTCCTGGTCTCTCCTGCCCGTTTCGGTTTTAACTTGCGATATGTTTTTAATGCACAACCCTCTGAAGTAGGCCTTCATGGCTTCCCATACCATCAATACGAAGCCGAGCCCATATTAATTTTAAAGAACTCTATCAGGTCATCCCACACATGGCCGTCCAGATCAATCAGCTGGAGCCAGAACGGATTTAGCCTCCACAGGGGTCTCCTGGAAAACTCGGAGCCCAGCCCCTGAAACACCACACACATAGGCGAGTGATCTGACAGAGTTCTAGCCAAATAAGTTACCTCACCCACTAGACTTAGCATCGGAACATTCCCCAGGGCCAGATCAATCCTGGACAGCGAGGCAGAGGCGGGTGAGAAGCACGAGTACTTATAAGTTCCGGGGTGATGGGTTCTCCATATGTCTATTAGTGCAGTCTCCTTCAGAACCGCCCAAAGGGGGTGCAGTTACCACCCAGTCTCAGTGCCTCCCGACCACCTATGTCCCAATGGGCATCAGGAACATTGTTGAAGTCACCAATTATCAGAAAGGGAACCCCCGGGAAATCGCCCACTACCTCCATGACCTTGTGCAGCAATTTCCCACAATACGGCGGAGGGATACATAACGAGATCAGTAACATCAGTATACCAGACAATTTACATAGCAAGCATACGAACTATCCCAGCAGGTCTATAATCACTTTACACTGTTCAAAAGGTATACCTGTGCGAACAAGAACACTGACCCCCCGTGAGTATGAGGAATATGTTGCATGATACCCCGCTGCAGCCATCTTTTTTTAAGATGTGTTCTACTCTCTATCAAGTGGGTTTCTTTCAATCATATGACTGCTGGTTTGGCATCAAGCAAGTAAAGTAAACATTGCCAGTCTTTTTTCTCCGGACGTCAACCCCCTAACGTTCCAACTTATTATCTTTATTTTATCCGCCATTACTCTGCAACCCCATATACCGTGCCATCCATTTCCTCATTTGTGAATTAGTAAGGCTGTCTCCACTCGAACCTGTGTGACAGACAATAATTTCACAAACCCCCAGGTGTCACGGAGGAGAGGCGTACTTTATCCGATTCAGAGTATCCACTTCACCAAAGCAAACCCGCTTTACTCCTCAAACTCTGGGAGTAGCATATGGCTAGTGATTGCAGCCAAACAATACTCAACAGTTAACCATAAAACATTCACATTTAGCTTTCTGTTAAATACATTCAACATGTCTTGAACACATGAACTAGAAAAATAGAAAAAGGTAGGCAAATTTCTCCCTCCCCCTCCAAAGTACAGCAAGATTATTTCCCAAAATGAGAGGGAGGGTCTTCTTCCCGAGAAAAAGGTATACAAGAGGGAAGAGCGGATATATGTAGGATACCGTCCCGATTAAAGGACAAGTCCCGTCCCGATTTAAAGGACAAGTCAGCTCAGTCAGCCAGTGGAGTCCTTAGAATTTTGCCTTGCGGAGACGCGTCTCGTTGCTGTCCATCAGTTGAGGGCCTCCTTTGCATCCGGGAAGAAATGGACAGTGTCCCCGTCTACCACTCACAGTTTGCCGGAATAACATTGCGTACGGCACACCCAGAGTTCTCAACCTCTTCTTAATGTCAACGGATTTGGCCCTCTGCTTTTGAAACCTCCATAGAGAAGTCCGGGTAAATGGAAATCCTGGAGCCGTTGATTTTCAGGTCGGATGATTCTTGGAAAAGCGAAGAATAGCATCCCTGTCCCGATAATGCAGAACCTTGACAAGCACTTGTCTTGGGGACGGCCAGGGGGAGGGGAATGCAGGGACGCGGTGAGCTCTTTCCACGGCGTATAAACGGGACAGGTTGTTCTGGCCAATAGTGTTTCAACAGCCACTGTTCAAAGAACTCGGTGGTGCAGACCCTTTGTTTTTTCCGGCACCCCAATAATCCGCACATGTTACGTCTTGACCTATTCTCTAGGTCATCAGTCTTTGCCTGCACAGCTGACATTGCAGTGGCCATATGCTGATGCTGCTTGTCAGATTTTGCAATAGTATCTTCCACTGTGCTAATACGTTTCTCACTTCCCCATCCTCTCCTTAGTGACATGCATGGATTGCTGTTAGACATACTGGCCTGCAGGACCCCCACTGGGGCTGCCAACATCAGTAATAGTAGTGTGAGAGAGCGTGCCAGCTTGAACAAGTCTTTTAATGTGGGCTCCTCTGGGATCACCATCCCCCCCATTTGCAGCTTACATTCCTCCAGCTCACATCCGCTCACCCACTTCATGGTTTCCTTGCTCTTTTCCCTGCTTCCACAATCACTCTCCTCACCCTCCTCCACACAATTCCTCTGGCTCCTCCACATACCCACAGCCCCCCCTGACCTCCATATGCACGTGCCGGCACTGCGTGTCTTCCTCCATCCTGGCGAACCTCCGCAGCTTAGACACCGCATCTGACCTCCTGGGAGTCCCCATCCTCCTCCCGGCCCACCATCAATGCATCCTCCCCGCCGGCGCCATCTTGTGCCTTCTTCTCCGACTCGCCTGCCGGCCTTTGCCTCCTTTCTTCCCTGCCATTTGCTTGTGCACTACTGATTTACAGAGCCTGTGGTCAGGGTCAGCTCTCTCTCAAGGAATTTGGATTTGACAGCTAAATAGTGGCTGCAATCTATCAAACTGCCATATATCCAGCGGAGCTCCTGCAGCGCGTCTGCTCACATCTCCCTCAGGCCACGCCCCCATCAAGGGAGCCTTATTGGTGGCATTGACGTCAGCACGAAGAGTGAGCGACATTCAGCACTGTCTAGGCTCCCTCCGTATACACAATTCCAAGATGATAGGGTGATACTCAGGCCCGATCCAGCATACTTACCTAAGGTAGATTCCACTTTCCATAGGACACAGGAGATAGTTCTTCCATCCTTCCTACCCAATCCAGGTAACCAGAAGAAAAAAAGCTCCACACCCAGATGTGAGGAGATGTCTCTTAAGTATCTAGCGATAACTGATCCCTGGAAAAAGGATAACCCCTGGTTTGTCTCCTTTCAAGGCCCAGGAAGGGCCTTAGAGTGTCAAAGGGCACACTAGCTAGATGGATTAGGAGACCATTTCACTAGCATACACCTCAAAGGGCAAACCGGCACCTGAGAAACTGAGGGCACATTTCACGGAGCCGTGGCAACCTCGTGGGCAGAGGTTGGAAACTTTCCATCGACCAAATATGTAAGGCTGCCACTTGGTCCTCTCCGAGTACATTCTTCAATCATATAGTTTTAGACTTGGGTGCTTCCTCTGATCTCTCCTTTGGTGTAAGAGTACTGCAGGCTATAGTCCCTCCCTGATAGTTATTACTCTCTGTAATTCTCTCATTGGTGCTGTCATGGTCGATTTGAATAAAGTCTTAGTTACTTCCGTTAACGGTATTTTCGAATACCGTGACAGCACCCTTGCTTCACACTCTTTTATCTTTTCGGTGTGCACTTCTTCCTCTTATAAGCTCCACATATGAAAAAAGTTAGCTGTAATAGTGTTGTACAGAATTTATTTTTGCCATTAACCTTGGTGATCCTCTGTGCTCTGGAAACCAACTGATATTGGAAGAGGTGCGCCTGTCACGCTGTATAAGATAAATATATATAGTGATGTCAGTAATCTAATCCAAAAGGGAACATCCTATATAACATGCGATAGATATATGATAACATAGAATTACCTGACAATGTTTCCATGGGTCAATACGGAATCCGTTATACACTGTCTCCGCTAGGGTGACAGGGGTCTATGCTGACCCTAAACTGGGGTCCTAACTAATCCCTCTACCTGGAGGTACTTTAAAGGTACAGAGGTCCAGGCCACCACGTAAACCCTGTCTCCTATCAATCCCTGCCAACTGTAATCTAGTCCTAAGAAGACCCTGATTACCACCAAAGGGAATGAACAGTAACGGTTAATGAACAGAAAGACATAAAAAGAAAGACAAGAAATAAAGTAAATAAAGTCTTACATACAACACTCACACACAGTATGAACACCTAAGGTCTCAGAGATAAACTATAAGCAGTAAGAGTAAAAACAACAAGGAGCCTTTAGCTTAAGTATTCTCAGAACCGATCCAGTCTGCTAGACTACATGAATGCTTTTCAACCGGCATCTAACAAGCAGACGGCAGGTATATGAAGGAATCTAATAGAACATAATCAAAAGCAGCCGGGCGAGGCTGGACCCTAGTCTTAGCAAGAGCTAGGTAAGATTAACTCCCTCATTACCAAACACAAAGAAACAGCAACTCACTGTGAAAGTCAGAGTGTGTAATCGCGACGATCCTTGTGGCGATACACCCATGACAGTACCCCCCCCTCTACGAGGGGACTCCGGACCCTCAGGGCCAGGTCTCCCGGGTGAGTTGTGTGAAAGGTCCGAACCAATCGATCTGCGTTAACATCAACGCAGGGACCCACGTCCTCTCCTCAGGAACATACCCCCTCCAATGAACCAAGTACTGAAGGGATCGGCGACTGAGACTGAGTCCAATGATTTTCGACCCATGAAAATTTCCACTTATCATTGACCACCACTGAAGAGGGGTAGAGGTGAGGTATGACGGTGCCACAACTTTTTAAGTAATGACTTGTGAAACACATTATGAATTTTAAACGTAGGAGGGAGGTCCAGACGAAATGCCACCGATTAATTATGGAACTGATCCTGTACGGCCCGATAATCTGGACCCAACCTCCAGGAGGAAACTTTTAATTTTTTATATTACTGGTAACAACCAAACCAGATCGTTCACCTTCAGATCTAGACCAAAAACTCTCCCCCTATCAGCCATCCGTTTGTAACGGTTCCCCGTAACCTTCAGTCTTAACCGATCTGGAACTATCAGACTCCCTGGAAGTCCACAGGGGCGTCCCCCTGAGCCCCCAATACCTCCCCCTCAAGCTCAGAGCAACAGCTGACACTACAACTCCCTCCTGAGAATAGGAACCGGATCATCCGTTTTCCCCCGGCCCCTGGGAAAGTACGAGATAATGCATCAGGAAGCAACTTTATTGAGCAGTCTTATGCGCGATAGGAGGTAACTCTTTTAACACCCCTCCTCTGAGAACACTCCCCAAAGTCCTCCAAAAAGAGACAAAGTCCTGGGCACAACCGCACCGATGACCGTGCTCATGCAGTTATTCCTGAAAAATTCACCCCACTGGCTTATCTTCTGGATTGCCAATCAATCACTGGGTTATGTTTACCAACCAAGGAAGTCCCAACACAATAGGAGTAGGTAGACCCTCCAACACATAACAAGACAATTGCTCTTTATGTATTGCCCCACTCGAAGATCTATGTTATGAACAGCTTGTACCAAGCTAACCTTGACCGAGAGGTCTAGAATCAATAGAGACTATAGGGACCGGTTTGGGCCAATACACCATTGCATACCATGCACCTGGGCAAACGAGCGTCCACCAGATTAGCCCCGACCCACATCAAGAAAAACAGAAATCCTCTCAGTTCTAGTACCAATCACCACCTCCGCAGGCACAGAAACTGAGAGGGATTTGGGGACGAAATACCACTCCCAGTTAACTCCTTTGCTCAAAGAGGCCCGGGATGGACACCCCCCAAAAAAAATCCCTCTCCCCGCAAAAGAAAAAACCTTCTAGTCTTGCGGCGCAACGCCGTTTTCCCTCCTACAAAAAGATTCCCTCCCAACTGCATGGGTTCCCAGAACAGACCAGGGGAACCTCATATAAGGGACTTTAGTAGTAGGGGAGTCATCACGGGAGGCGGAGTTACCTCGGTCATCCCCGAATTCGCTATCAATGCAAAGCGAGGGCCATAGCAGCCTCCATTGAGGAGGAGAATCATACTGAGCCAACACACTTTTAATTTGTCAGACAACCCTTGACAAAAACTGGCTCCTAAGAGCTGGGTCATTCCACTGATATCTGTTGCCCATCTACGAACTCAGAAGAATATTCCTCCGCTGGACATTTCCTTGCCGTATTTTACGTAACTTTGTTTTCAGCAAGGAAACTCGATCCGGACATCATATACCAGACCCAGGCAGTAAAAAATCGATCCACTGACTGGAGATCGGGAGCCTGGAGAATAGAGAACGCCCAAGATTGAGGGTCCCCTTGTAAGAGCGAGATAACAATTCCCACCCCTGCTCTTCACTCCCCAGATGACCGAGGCCGCAGCCGAAAGTACAATTTACATGCCTCCCGGAAAGTAAAAAATTTGTCCCGCCCACCATTGAACCTGTCCGGGAGAGCACCTTAGGTTCAGATCTGGTTTGCTCCGGGGGGCACAAAACCTTGGACTTAATGTCTGCAAACTCCATGGACAACCCCTGCAACTGCCGGCCAGCTGGGCTACTGGATCCATGACACTGGGAGAATCTTAAGTAGGGCCGTGAAAATGTCACGCGTATAGCAGATAATATATATGTGAATGTCAGTAACTATATCAAAAGGGCAACATCCTATATAACATGCGCATAAGATAATATATAACATAGAATTACCTGTACAATGTCCATGGGTCAATACGGAATCCGTTATACACTGTCTCCGCTAAGGTGACCGGGTCTATGCTGACCCTAAACTGGGGTCCTAACTAATCCCTCTACCTGAGGTACTGTTAAAAGGTACAGAGGTCCAGGCCAACCAGCGTAAACCCCGTCTCCTATCAATCCCTGCCAACTGTAATCTAGTCCTAAGAAGGACCCTGATTACCACCAAAGGGAATGAACAGGTAACGGTTAATGAACAGAAAGACATACAAGAAAGACAAGAAATAAAGTAAATAAAGTCTTACATACAACACTCACACACCAGTAGAACACCTAAGGTTCACAGAGATAAACTATAAGCTGTAAGAGTAAAAACAACTAAGGAGCCTTAGCTTAGTATTTCTCAGACCCGATCCAGTCTGCTAGACTACATTAAATGCTTCACCGGCATTTAACAAGCAGACTGGCAGGTATATGAAGGAATCTAATTAGAACAAATCAAAAGCAGCCGGGCGAGCTGGACCAGTCTTAGCAAAGAGCTGTAAAAATAACTTTCCCTCATTACCAAACACAAAGAAACAGCAACTCAGCTGTGAGAAGTCAGAGTGTGTAATCGCGACGATCCTCGTGGCGATACACCCATGACAGCGCCCTTATGTATCTGTAGGTTTCCTGTTCCTGCTGTCATGGTCTTCGAAAAATACCGTTAACAGTAACTAAGACATTTTTTATATTCATTGTAAAACACTGAATATTTGTCAACGCGTCTTATGATATGTGTACGATGTCAGTAAACTATTCTTAAAAGAACATCACTCTATACAACATATAATTAGCAACATCAGCATGTAAATATAGAATAGATTTACCTGACACGATATCCGTTGAACTCAGGATTAATCTTGAGGACTTGATACACTGTCACAGAAAGAAGAGGACCGGGGTCTAACCTGACCCTAAACTGGGGTCCCTAACTAATCCGTCACCTTGGAGGTACTGATAATGGTTCAGAGGTCCAAGTCTCCAGCCTAACCCTGTCTCCCTATCAGTCCCTGAACCCTGTAATCAATCCTAAGAAGGATTCTGATTACCACCAAAGGGAATGGCTGATCTCTGCTAAATACACAGATTAGAATATAAAAGACAGACTGGAAAAACACAGACTTGCATACACACTCAAACACAGAAGGAACATAAATGATCTGGATATTAAACTCTAACAAGGTTGAGCTTAGAACAACTAAGGAGCTCTTTAACTTAAGTCTATAACAGATACAATCCTATCTGGTGGTCTTGCATGAAGAATTCACTGGCAACTCCAAACAGACAACCAGAGATTTAAAGGAAACCAATCAACAAAAAATTTAAATTTTTGCAGCCGGGAGAAACTGCACCCAGTCCCAGAACGAGCACAGACAGAATAACTCCCTAACTGCCAAACACAAAGAAACAGCAACTCAGCTGTGAGAAGTCAGAATGTGCAACGCGACGATCTTCGTGCGATGCACACATGACATACCCCCCCCTTCTACGAGGGGCCTCGGACCCTCAGGGCCAGGTTTGCCCGGGTGAGTTCTGTGAAGGCCGCACCAAACGATCTGCGTTAATGTCAGACGCAGGAACCCACGTCCTCTCCTCTGGACCATACCCTTCCAATGCACCAAGTACTAAAGGGGCCGCGATTCAGACGTGAGTCAATGATCTTTGACACTTGAAACTCCAAGTTACCATTGACCACCACTGGAGGAGAGTAGAGGTGATGGTAATGAACTGGTGCCACGTACCTCTTAAGTAATACTTGTGGAACACATTAGAATTTTAAACTAGGAGGGAGTCCAACGAAATGCCACAGATTAATTAGGAACTGAATCCTGTACGGCCCGATGAATCTGGGGCCCAGCTTCCAGGAGGGACTTTAAGTTTATATTCCTGGTAGACAACCATACCAATCGTTCACATCAAATCTGGACCAGAAACTCTCCTCCTATCACCATAAGTTTATAACGGTTTCCCCATAGCACTCAGATTATTCAATACACCTCCCCACACTGAACAAGTGACACGAGAAAACGCTCCTCCTCAGAACCCCAGAAGGGCCCCCCCATTGAAAGTACAAAACTGGGATGAAAACCAAATGCCCCAAAAAACGGGGATTTACCAGTGGACCTCGCTCCGCCTGTTGCTAAGAGCGAACTCTGCCAGAGGCAAGAAAGAAGACCAGTCCTCCTGGTTCCTGAGACAAAACACCGAAGATAAGTCTCTAGGCTTTGATTCAGACGCTCTGTCTGACCATTGGTCTGCGAATGAAAGCCGAGGAAAATGACAATTGCATCCCCCGACGTAAACAAAATGCCCTCCAAAACTTGGACACAACTGAGACCCCCTAATCTGACACCACATCAGAAGGCAACCCATGAAGTCTCACAATCTCCCCAATGAACACCTGCGCCAGAGTTTTTTAGCATTAGGAGGGGCAGGAAGAGCAATTGAAATGTTGCCATCTTACTGAACCTGTCAACAACCACCAGTATACAGTCTTCCCTGACGACTAGGAAGATCTGTGATGAAGTCCATAGACAAATGAGTCCATGGACGCTCCGGAAGTTTTCAAGGTAAGAGGGTCCCCAGACGGACGGTATGAGGGTCTTAGAGCGGCACAAACCCCACATGACGCGACAAAAGTTAAAACACTTTATTAACGTTAGCCACCAAAACCGCGAGAAAGGAGATCTAAAGTAGCCTTACTCCCTGGATTCCTGCTAAGCAGAATTATGATGTGCCTCAATAACCTTTTGTCTCAACTGATTGGGACAAACAGTCTCCCTGGAGGTCCCTGCAGGGGCGTCCCCCTGAACCTCAATACCTCCTCCTCAAGCTCAGAACATACAGCCGACACTACCACCCCCTCCTGAAGGATAGAATCGGCATTCCATTTCCTTTCCCGCCCCCTGGGAAACGCGAGACAAGGCATCCGCCTTAACATTCTTAGATCCAGGGCGATAAAGACAACAAAATTAAACCGGTAAAAAACAACGACCATCGAGCTTGTCTGAATTCAGACGCTTAGCAATTCCAAATACACAGGTTCTTGTGATCATAATGACGGTGACCGGTGGACTGCCCCCTCCAAAAAGTGACGCCATTCTTCAAAAGCCAACTTAATGGCCAAAAGTTCCCTATTGCCGATATCATAATTCCTTCGGGCGGACACAATTTCTTAGAAAAGAAAGGCACAAGGATGCCATTTACCAGGGACGACCCTGGGACAATATTGCACCCACCCCTACGCAGACGCGTCCACCTCCACAACGAACGCTGTGATGCATCTGGTTGGATGAAACGGGTTGCCGAAGCAAAACATTTTTTCAAAAGGAAAAAGCTTGGCAAACTTTGTCCGACCATTTTAGAAAAATCCGTCCCTTTCTTGTCATGTCAGTGAAAGGTTTGACAACGAGAGAAATTACAAATAAATTTCCGTATAGTTAGCAAACCCCCAGAAAAACGCTGCAGAGCCTTAAGATCCTCTGGCTGATCCCATTCAAGCACGCTCTCACCTTTTCAGGTCCATACGGAAACCGGAGCTGACACCAAGAAACCCAAAAACTGAAGTTCCTGTACGGCGAATACACACTTTTCCAGTTTTGGCGTATATTTTTATTGTCTCGCAAGATCTGCAAACACTGTCCTCAATGCTCCTGTGAGACACAAATCTGGCAGTAAATTAAAATGTCTTTCCCAATATACGACCACAAACAGCCCCACCAGATACGAAAAATGTCATTAACAAAATGTTGGAATACTGCTGGTGCAGTAGTCAGACCAAAAGGCATGACAAGGTTCTCATAATGTCCCTCCGCGTTTAAACGCCGTTTTCCACTCATCCCCCCTCTTTATCCTAATCAGATTATACGCCCCCCTGAGATCCAATTTAGAGAACCATTTGGCGCCAACAATTTGATTGAAGAGATCAGGAATCAGAGGAGTGGATACGGATCTCGAACAGTAATCCGATTAAGTTCGCGGAAATCCAAGCAAGGGCGAGGCCTCCATCTTTTTTCTTCACAAAGAAGAACCCCCGCGGCCACTGGGGAAGATGAAGGTCTAATATGCCCTTTGGCCAGACTTTCCGAAATATAATCTTTCATAGCCTGCCTCTCAGGACCAAAAGGTTATATAACCAGCTTTAGGTAACTTAGCATCAGGAAGTAAATTAAAAGAGCAGTCATACACGCGATGAGGAGGGCAACTCCTGACACCCCTCCTCAGAGAACACATCCCCAAAGTCCTCCAAAAAAGGAGGCAAAGTACTAGGCACGACCGCACTGATGACTGTGTTCAGCAGTTACTTTTGCAAAACTCACCCCATTGGCTTATCTCTCTGGACTGCCAATTAATCACAGGTTATGTTTAACCAACCAAGAAGTCCCAACACAATAAGGAGTAGGTAGACCCCCAACACATAACAAGATAATAGTTCCCTATGTATTGCCCCTACCCGAAGGTCAATGTTATAACCTCATGAACAAAGCTACCTTGGCCGAGAGGCCTGGCGTCAATGGAGAATATAGGGATCGGTTTGACCAATACACTCAGATGCATACCTTGAGCCTGAGCAAACTGAGCGTCAACCAGATTAGCCCCGGACCCACTATCAAGAAGAACAGAAAATCTCTCCACTCTCGTACCAACCACCACCTCCACTGGTACAAGGAACTGAGAAGAACTAGCGGACGAAATACATACTCCCAGGTTGTCGTCCACCACACAACCTGGGATTAACAGTTTTCCGGCGACTTCTTGTTCAACAAGGCACAGGACGGACATCCCCCAACAAAATGTCCCTCTTTCCCGCAGAAGAAACACCTTCTAGTCCTGCGGCGTACCGCCAATCCCCTCCTACGAAATGATGTCCCTCCCAACTGCATAGGCTCCTCCGAACAGACAAGGGAACCTCAACATAAGGACTTTAGTATAGGTGGAGTAACAACAGGGGGCGGAGTTACCTCGCACCTCTCCCGGAGCCGTCTATCAGTACGGATAGCCAGGGCCATAGCAGCCTCCAGTGATGGAGGAGAATCATACTGAGCCAAAAACGTCCTTTAATTTTGTCAGAAAGCCCATGACAAAACTGGCTCCTAAGAGCTGGGTCATTCCACTGAGTATCTGTGGCCCATCTACGGAACTCAGAAGCAAATTCCTCCGCCGGACGATCTCCCTGCTGTATCTTACGTAATTTTGTCTCAGCAAGAGAGACCCGATCTGGGTCATCATATACCAAACCCAGGGCAGTAAAAAATCGATCTACTGACTGTAGAGCCGGGATCCCGGAGGAAGGGAGAAGGCCCAGGATTGAGGGTCCCCTTGTAGGAGCGAGATAACAATTCCCACTCTCTGCTCTTCACTCCCTGATGATACGAGGCCGAAGCCGAAAATACAATTTACATGCTTCCCTGAAGGTAAAAAATTTGTCTCGCCCACCATGAACCTGTCCGGAGAGCTACTTTAGGTTCAAATCTGGTTTGCTCCGAGGAGACAAAACTTTGGACTTAATGTCCGTCAGCTCCATGGATAATCCCTGCAACTGCAGAGCCAGCTGGGCTACTGGATCCATGGCAACTGGGAATAATTTTATGGGCCAGTGAAAATGTCACGCGGTCTTATGATATGTGTACGATTCATAAACTATTCTAAAAGAACATTACCTATACAACATATAGATTAGCAACATCAGCATGTAAATATAGAATAATTTACCTGAAAACGAAAATCCGTTGAACTCAGGATTAATCTTGAGGACTTGATACACTGTCACAGGAAAGAAGAGGACCGGGGGTCTAACCTGACCCTAAACTGGGGTCCTAACTAATCCTCACCTTGGAGGTACTGATAATGGTTCAGAGGTCCAAGTCTCCAGCCAAAGGTACTGCCACACTAAACAATCCCGCAGCGATCACAATAACGACGCATACTAATGCGATCGCTAGCGGGATTGTTTTCTATATCGCAAAATGCAGTCACATTTAGCGATATAGTTAACGACGCTATCGCCGTTAGCGATCTCTTCTTAACGACTTTAGCGGTACAAAAGTACCGCTAAATCGCTAAGAAAAGGTGCCACACAGCGATAAATACTTACCCACGGGAGCGCCGACGAGAAAATAGGGTCCGGAACGATTCCAGCGACGAGCGAGATCACAGCAGGAAGCTCGTCGCTGGAAGCTGCCGCACTGAACAACATCGCTAACGGGATCGCTAAATAGTGACGTTTTTTAGCGATCCCGTTACGATATTGTTTAGTGTGGGCATACCCTTTACCCTGTCTCCTATCAGTCCCTGAACCCTGTAATCAATCCTAAGAAGGATTCTGATTAAACCCCCAAAGGATTTTGGGCTGATCTCTGTTAAATACACAGATTAGAAATATAAGACAGACTGGAGAAAACACAGACTTGCATACACACTCAAACACAGAAGGAACATAAATGATCTGGGATATTAAACTCTAAGCAAGGTGAGCTTAGAACAACTAAGGATCTTTAACTTAAGTCTATACAGATACAATCCTATCTGTGGCTGCATGAAGAATTTCACGGCAACTCCCAACACAGACAACCAGAGATTTAAAGGAAACCAATCAACAAATAATTAATTGCAGCCGGAAGAAACTGCAACCCAGTCCCAGAACTGAGCACAGACAGAAATTAACTCCCTAACTGCCAAACACAAAGAAACAGCAACTCAGCTGTGAGAAGTCAGAATGTGCAACCGCGACGATCTTCGTGCGATGCACACAAGACAATATTTTTATATTAAAGCTTATGAGGTTTAATATGTTTGATCCTTGTATGCTCTAAAGAATCCATAGCCTTTCAAAAGTGTGTGACCTTTTGATTGTCAGACCGTAACATATTTTGGGGAATCATTACCCCCTGTCTTTGATGATTGGTGGCAGTGTGTTAAGTAACCGGGTGTGATTTACGCTCCCTTATAGACCAGAACAGAGGTTGAGTGTTGGATTGAGCGAGAGGAGATAAATTAACCCTTGCAGGCGCACCAGTCACGTGCTGGGAATGTGTATGTGACAACTTGGTGGCAAGCGGTGGGAGAGAGTTCAATTCTATTAAACATTAGTACACAGTTTAAGTAATTATTCTCTGTACTAAAGGAATGACATCCTTGAGAGGAGTGCACCAGTTCTATAAGGTTCAACTTATGCGGATGTTGTGAGCACCTTGAGGACCACCATCATGGATTCGAGGAATTTTCTGTTATGAAGTTTGAGCAACTTGAAGATCTTTGGGTCAAGGATCAATTCTTCCACATCTTCCTATGGATCTACGACAACTGTCTGTGATCGAGAGCCCAAAACTGATCAGGCTGCAAAGATTGCAGACTCTTATGCGGCCAACAGGATGCCACAAACCATTGGAATTCAGCTGAAAGGTAGGTAAGCCAGTTGAGGACCTCTCTCCCTCTGCCAGCCGATCCCCAGGGCATTCTATATCTACTTTTCTCTGGGGTCCCTTGGATCAGATATTCTTTTATTGATACACATCAATGCTTTACGTGCAATAAAGTGTGACATGTTAGTGTTGATTTCCCTGATAGGAAGAAAGGCCCCCCAAGCTGCATGGGCCCTCACCTTGTCTCATTTTTGGCTGGCACTGACATGGGGAATAATGAAACCGGTCAATCTGTTACTGGGGGCAATAAAGTTACCATTGGCCTCAGAGACACTGGAGCAGAAGTAACCCTAGTGCCCCAGAAATGGTGACCCCTGTGGATATAATTCTAGAAAAGACTGTCTGTAACCGGAGTTGAGGGAGGGCAGCCCTGCCGTGTCCATTGCCTCTGTGCATCTGGACTGGGGATCACGGAAAGGATTGAGGGAAGTGAGTTTATCAGACACTATCCCTACGTTTGTTTCGGACCTGGTATCCCTCTATGTCCCTGCCTTGCAAGTGAATGCGGCAGAGAAGGTAAAGCCAGTAACCTACCTGAGAGTCTGTGTGATGCAGGAAACGTATCGATGTGGAGGAAGAATGTAAAATGGATGTCCAAATGGATAGGACAATGGGTCTGCACAGAGGAGATATGCAGGACCATACTTACGTGGCAGCTGTGACTCGCAGTCAGGCTGCTGCTTAGACTCAACCCACTGTCACAGCAAAGTATCGGGACTGTGAGAAGCATCTGGTTGCTCCCTATCCTTTCAGGGCACAATTATTAAGAATTGCAATTAAATCCTTCTTGCTGGACACTGTGAAATATAAAAGACCGAGGCTCGTTGACAACTTTTATTGGCCAAATATGGGGACTGACATAGCCAGTTATTGCACAAGTTCTCAAAGAGTGGGAAAGACTGGGAATATCCATAAAGCCCCATGATACCACAGGCCAGTGATTGAGCAGCCTATCCAACCAGTGGCTGTGGATACTATAGGGCATCTTGCAAGCACTTTATTCTCACAGTTGTCGACTATGCTGTGCGATAAACATAAGCTGTGGCATTGTACTCCATATGAGCCAATAAAGTCTCTGATGCACTACTGACTGTATTTTCTCGTGTGGGGTTCCCCAGGGGGATGTTGACTGATCAGGGGACCCAACTCCATGTCTAATCTGATTGAAAGTCTCTGCAAGAAAATACAAGTGCAGCACCTTGGAGCAAGCAATTATCATTCCCATACCAACCGGCTATGTGATTGTTTTAAACGGAACTCTAAAACAAATACTCAAGATGCTGGTGGAGACTGAAAGGAGAGACTTGGAACGTTGCCTCCCCCATCTTTTATTTGCATACCAAGAGGTATCTTAGGCCTCTACAGTATTCTCACCCCTTTTAACTTGTTTATGTCTTTGTATGCAATATGCACAGACTCTGGGAGAATGCAGAAACTGACCACGCTGGCTCATAAGACTATAGGTACTGCCACACTAAACGCTCCCGCTAACGATCACAATAACGATGCATACTAATGCGATCGTTTTTGTGATCGTTTTAATGTCGCTAGTAGCTGCCACACTTAGCGATCTCGTTAACGACTCATAAGCGGTTAGCGATCTCATTAACGACTTTAAACGTCATTGCGATGTAAAAAACAGTGCACATCGCTCACAAAAGGTGCCAGACACAGCGATATAGCATCACCAGCGGGACGCCAACGATCTAAATACGGTCCAGAACCTCTAGTGAACGATCAGCGAGATCACAGCAGGGGCCACGTCGTTGCTACATGCCACACACAATAGCGTCACTAACGAGATTGCTAAATAGTGACGTTTTTTAGCGATCTCGTTAGCAACCTTGTTTAGTGTGGCATACCCTAAGACCTAGGCCCAAATGAACCAGAAGGACTGGTATGAACTGTAATGCCAGACTGAAGGCTTATGAGGAGGGGCAGAAGGTTTAGGTGTTGGTTCCTATGTTGCAGAACAAATTACAGGCCGCATTGGGAGGGACCATACACTGTAAATCAGCATTTAAATAAACTATTATTGTGGCCCTGGATGAACCACACAGCGTCAGAAAATTTTGAAAGCGCATCATGATAGGGAAGCCTGTTTTTACCTGTCTGAAGCATACCGAAGGAGGGGAGCAGGCCCATGAGCCCCATACAGTATAATGAGTCCCATACAATGCTCCATACACATACAGTCATGGCCAAAAGTTTTGAGAATGACACAAATATTATATTTTTCACATGATCTGCTGCCCTCTGGTTTTTATGTGTGTTTTGACAGATGTTTTTATCACAGACAGAAATATAAAAATTGCAAACATATGAGTAACAAAAGCTTATATTGACAGTTAGAATGAGTTAATGCAGCAAGTCAAATATTTGCAGTGTTGACCCTTCTTCTTCAGGACCTCTGCAATTCTCCCTGGCATGCTCTCAATCAACTTCTGGACCAATCCTGACTGATAGCAGTCCATTCTTGCACAATCAATGCTTTCATTTTGTCAGAATTTTTAGGTTTTTGTTTGTCCACCCGTCTCTTGATGATTGACCACAAGTTCTCAATGGGATTAAGACCTGGGGAGTTTCCAGCCATGGACCCAAAATCTCCATGTTTTGTTCCCTGAGCCATTCAGTTATCACCTTTGCTTTATGGCAAGGTGCTCCATCATGCTGGAAAAGGCATTGTTGATCGCCAAACTGCTCTTGGAGGGTTGGGAGAAGTTGCTCTTGGAGGACATTCTGGTACCATTCTTTATTCATGGCTGTGTTTTTAGGCAAGACTGTGAGAGAGCCGATTCCCTTGGCTGAGAAGCAACCCCACACATGAATGGTTTCAGGATGCTTAACAGTTGCATGAGACAAGACTGGTGGTAGCGCTCACCTTGTCTTCCCGAATGAGGCGTTTTCCTGATGTCCCAAACAATCGAAAAGGGGATTCATCAGAGAAAATAAACTTACCCCAGTCCTCACAGTCCACTGCCTGTACCTTTTGCAGAATATCAGTCTGTCCATGATATTTTTTCTGGAGAGAAGTGGCTTCTTTGCTGCCCTCCTTGAGACCAGGCCTTGCTCCAAGAGTCTCCCGCCTCACAGTGCGTGCAGATGCACTCACACCTGCCTGCTGCCATTCCTGAGCAACTCTGCACTGCTGGTAGCCCGATCCCGCAGCTGAAACACTTTTTAAGAGACGGTCCTGGCGCTTGCTGGTCTTTCTTGGGCGCCCTGAAGCCTTTTTGGCAACAATGGAACCTCTCTCCTTGAAGTTCTTGATGATGCGATAGATTGTTGACTGAGGTGCAATCTTTCTAGCTGCGATATTCTTCCCTGTTAGGCCATTTTTTGCATTGCAATGATGACTGCACTTGTTTCTTTAGAGATAACCATGGTTAACAGAAGAGAAACAATGATGCCAAGCACCACCTCCTTTTAAAGTGTCCAGTGGTGTCATTCTTACTTAATCATGACAGATTGATCTCCAACCATGTCCTCATCAACACCCACACCTGTGTTAATGGAGCAATCACTGAAAAGAGGTTAGCTGGTCCTTTTAAGGCAGGGCTGCAATGATGTTGAAATGTGTTTTGGGGGATAAAGTTCATTTTCTAGCCAAATATTGACTTTGCAAGTAATTGCTGTTAAGCTGATCACTCTTATAACATTCTGGAGTATATGCAAATTGCCATTAGAAAAAGTGAAGCAGTAGACTTTGTAAAAAATTAATATTGTGTCATTCTCAAAACTTTTGGCCATGACTGTAGGTTCCATATAATGCTCCATATATGATGGGCTCCAATAATTCTCCATATAAACAGCTCAAAAAAAGAAAGGGAAACACACAAATAACACATCCTAGATCTGAATGAATGAAATATTCTCATTGAATACTTTGTTCTGTACAAAGTTTAACATGCGGACAACAAAATCACACAAAAATCATCAATGGAAATCAAATTTATTAACCAATGCAGGCCTGATTTGGAGTCACACACAAAATTTAAGTGGAATGTAATGTCCTTAAAACAAGTCAAAATGATGCTCAGTAGTGTTGTGGCCTCCACGTGCCTGTATGACCTCCCTACAGTGCCTGGGCATGCTCCTGATGAGGCGGAGGATGGTCTCCTGAGAGATCTCCTCCCAGACCTGGACTAAAGTATCCGCCAACTCCTGGACAGTCTGTGTGCAATGTGACATTGGTGGATGGAGCGAGACATGATGTCTCAGATATGCTCAATCGGATTCAGGTCTGGGAACGGGCGGGCCAGTCCATAGCTTCAATGCCTTCATCTGCAGGAACTGCTGACACACTCCAGCCACATGAGGTCTGGCATTGTACTGCATTAGGAGGAACCCAGGGCCAACCGCACCAGCATATGGTCTCACAAGGGGCCTGAGGATCTTATCTCGGTACCTAATTGCAGTCAGGCTACCTCTGGCGAACACATGGAGGGCTGTGCAGCCCTCAAAAGAAATGCCACCCCCCACACCATTACTAACACACTGCCAAACCAGTCATGCTGAAGGATGTTGCAGGCAGATCACTCTCCACCGCGTGTCCAGACTATGTCACGTCTGTCAAATGTGCTCAGTGTGAACCTGCTTCATCCGTGAAGAGCACAGTGTGCCAGTGCGAATTTGCCAATCCTGGTGTTCTGTGGCAAATGCCAAGCGTCCTGCACGGTGTTGGGCTGTGAGCACAACTCCTATCTGTGGACGTCGGGCACTCAGACCATCCTCATGGAGTCATTTCTAACCGTTTGTGCAGACACATGCACATTTGTGGCCTGCTGGAGGTCATTTTGCAGGGCTTTGGCAGTGCTCCTCCTGTTCCTCCTTGCACAAAGGCGGAGTTAGCGGTCAGACACTACGCTGACAGACACAGCAAACCTTCTTGCCACAGCTCGCATTGATGTGCCATCCTGGATGAGCTGCACTACCTGAGCCATTTGTGTGGGTTGTAGAGTCCGTCTCATGCTACGAGTGTGAAAGCACAACCAACATTCAAAAGTGCCAAAACATCAGCCAGAAAACATTGGGACTGAGATGTGGTCTGTGGTCCCCACCTGCAGAACCACTCCTTTATTGAGTGTGTCTTGATAATTGCCAATAATTTCCATCTGTTGTCTATTCCATTTGTGCAACAGAATGTGAAATTGATTGTCAATCAGTGTTGCTTCCTAAAGGTACTGCCACACTAAACAATCCCGCTAGCGATCACAATAACGACGCATATAATGCGATCGCTAGCGGGATGTTTCTATATCGCTAAGTGCGGGCCACATTTCGATAA
>JARQOD010000004.1:358684679-358846472 GCA_033576555.1 Oophaga sylvatica
CCATCTCCAGCATTGTATATAACCGCTGACTGTCACCATCTCCAGCATTGTATATAACCGCTGACTGTCACCATCTCCAGCATTGTATATAACCGCTGACTGTCACCATCTCCAGCATTGTATATAACCGCTGACTGTCACCATCTCCAGCATTGTATATAACCGCTGACTGTCACCATCTCCAGCATTGTATATAACCGCTGACTGTCACCATCTCCAGCATTGTATATAACCGCTGACTGTCACCATCTCCAGCATTGTATATAACCGCTGACTGTCACCATCTCCAGCATTGTATATAACCGCTGACTGTCACCATCTCCAGCATTGTATATAACCGCTGACTGTCACCATCTCCAGCATTGTATATAACGCTGACTGTCACCATCTCCAGCATTGTATATAACCGCTGACTGTCACCATCTCCAGCATTGTATATAACCGCTGACTGTCACCATCTCCAGCATTGTATATAACCGCTGACTGTCACCATCTCCAGCATTGTATATAACGCTGACTGTCACCATCTCCAGCATTGTATATAACCGCTGACTGTCACCATCTCCAGCATTGTATATAACCGCTGACTGTCACCATCTCCAGCATTGTATATAACCGCTGACTGTCACCATCTCCAGCATTGTATATAACCGCTGACTGTCACCATCTCCAGCATTGTATATAACCGCTGACTGTCACCATCTCCAGCATTGTATATAACCGTGACTGTCACCATCTCCAGCATTGTATATAACCGCTGACTGTCACCATCTCCAGCATTGTATATAACCGCTGACTGTCACCATCTCCAGCATTGTATATAAGCTGACTGTCACCATCTCCAGCATTGTATATAACCGCTGACTGTCACCATCTCCAGCATTGTATATAACCGCTGACTGTCACCATCTCCAGCATTGTATATAACCCTGACTGTCACCATCTCCAGCATTGTATATACGCTGACTGTCACCATCTCCAGCTGGTATATAACCGCTGACTGTCACCATCTCCAGCATTGTATATAACCGCTGACTGTCACCATCTCCAGCATTGTATATAACCGCTGACTGTCACCATCTCCAGCATTGTATATAACCGCTGACTGTCACCATCTCCAGCATTGTATATAACCGCTGACTGTCACCATCTCCAGCATTGTATATAACCGCTGACTGTCACCATCTCCAGCATTGTATATAACCGCTGACTGTCACCATCTCCAGCATTGTATATAACCGCTGACTGTCACCATCTCAGCATTGTATATAACCGCTGACTGTCACCATCTCCAGCTGGTATATAACGCTGACTGTCACCATCTCCAGCATTGTATATAACCGCTGACTGTCACCATCTCCAGATTGTATATAATCCGCTGACTGTCACCATCTCCAGCATTGTATATAACCGCTGACTGTCACCATCTCCAGCATTGTATATAACCGCTGACTGTCACCATCTCCAGCATTGTATATAACCGCTGACTGTCACCATCTCCAGCATTGTATATAACCGCTGACTGTCACCATCTCCAGCATTGTATATAACCGCTGACTGTCACCATCTCCAGCATTGTATATAACCGCTGACTGTCACCATCTCCAGCATTGTATATAACCGCTGACTGTCACCATCTCAGCTTGTATATAACCGCTGACTGTCACCATCTCCAGCCTGGTATATCATTGCTGACTGTCACCATCTCCAGCATTGTATATAACCGCTGACTGTCACCATCTCCAGCCTGGTATATCATTGCTGACTGTCACCATCTCCAGCATTGTATATAACCGCTGACTGTCACCATCTCCAGCATTGTATATACACGCTGACTGTCACCATCTCCAGCTGTATATAACCGCTGACTGTCACCATCTCCAGCATTGTATATAACCGCTGACTGTCACCATCTCCAGCCTGGTATATAACCGCTGACTGTCACCATCTCCAGCATTGTATATAACCGCTGACTGTCACCATCTCAGCATGTATATAACCGCTGACTGTCACCATCTCCAGCCGGTATATCATTGCTGACTGTCACCATCTCCAGCATTGTATATAACCGCTGACTGTCACCATCTCCAGCCTGGTATATCATTGCTGACTGTCACCATCTCCAGCATTGTATATAACCGCTGACTGTCACCATCTCCAGCCTGGTATATCATTGCTGACTGTCACCATCTCCAGCATTGTATATAACCGCTGACTGTCACCATCTCCAGCCTGGTATATCATTGCTGACTGTCACCATCTCCAGCATTGTATATAACCCGCTGACTGTCACCATCTCCAGCATTGTATATAATTGCTGACTGTCACCATCTCCAGCCTGGTATATCATTGCTGACTGTCACCATCTCCAGCCTGGTATATCATTGCTGACTGTCACCATCTCCAGCATTGTACATAACCGCTGACTGTCACCATCTCCAGCATTGCATATAACGCTGACTGTCACCATCTCCAGCATTGTATATAACTGCTGACTGTCACCATCTCCAGCCTGGTATATCATTGCTGACTGTCACCATCTCCAGCATTGTATATAACCGCTGACTGTCACATCTCCAGCCTGGTATATCATTGCTGACTGTCACCATCTCCAGCATTGTAATAACCGCTGACTGTCACCATCTCCAGCCTGGTATATCATTGCTGACTGTCACCATCTCCAGCATTGTATATAACCGCTGACTGTCACCATCTCCAGCCTGGTATATCATTGCTGACTGTCACCATCTCCAGCATTGTATATAACCGCTGACTGTCACCATCTCCCTATGACAGTCTCACATTTAGTGAGACAGGAAACAACCATTGGACCCGAGATGCAAGTACAGCGCCCGCCATCTGTGCCCCATACGCACCACTGCCCTGCACTGCACGTCTATGGTCACTTACCACTTGAGCTCTCCAGTCCCCTCCATATCTCCTATGTGTGCGACAACCGCACCACGTGCGGCTCACAACATCTACGTCATCAGCCCATCCGTCCTGCGCAGCCGCTCTACTGCTTTTTGTCTCCTTGTCTGGATCTACTGGTGCTCTTTCGCCATCTAGCGGCTGCCTTGCTAATTGCACATAAAATTTGCAGAAAATGCGGAAAATCTCTCATCACATTTTCTTTTTGGTTCCACGGTCCGGAACCATAGCGCTTTGGACGGAGCGGAAATTCCGCTCCGTCTAAGCCCCGCCCCCTTTATGACGCGCGATCTTTCCGGAGGTGTTCAGGACACCTCCGGAACACCTCCGGAAAGAGCGCAGGGCTACATAGCCCTGTGTTAATTCTGTTGCGGCGACGCACCGTCGCCGCAATACGCGAGGACATGCTGCGGTCTAAAAAGACGCGCCGCATGTCCGTTTACGCAGGTTTGCCACCTGCGTATTGTTACGCATGGTGGAGACGGGATTCCTTGAAATCCCCTCCACTATGCTGTAACATCTGGACGCTGCGTGTTTGGCGCTGCGCCAGCGCACAGCGCCAAACACGCAGCGTTTCCTGACCGTGGAAACTCACCCTTAAACTAAATACATGGTGCTGTATTACTTATCACTTTTTTTATTTAGTGTTAATTACTGTTGTGTTCTCTTAATTTTTTTAGGCATAGTCTAAACGTGCAAATACATTTTTCCCGTACTAGACAAAGCTGTTAGTGTAAAACCTTAGAGGGAATTTGTCACCACCTGGACAATATCGGCCTTCGAGTAATAGAATGGATAAATCAGTCTCACCTGTATACCTCATGGCTGTGGTGTAGATGTTGAGAAATACAGTGATTATATTATATATTAATGATTTCTTCCAGGCTTCGGGTGTGAAGGGCCTGGACGATAGCCCTGCCTCCTGTCCTCATTATCACCCCATCCCATGCACGTCACACTGACCTGACCCGTCCACTCGCGCAGTTATCTGAATTTATCCGCCCTTCATTGTGCAATAGCAGTGACTCTACAACCCCTGGCAAAAATTATGGAATCACCGGCCTTGGAGGATCTTCATTCAGTTGTTTTATTTTGTTGAAAAAAACCAGATCACAGACATGGAACAAAACTGAAGTCATTTCAAATGACAACTTTCTGGCTTTAAGAAACACTAAAAGAAATCAAGAACAAATAATGTGGTAGTCAGTAATGGTGATTTTTTTTTAACCAAGCAAAGGGGAAAAAATTATGGAATCACTCAATTCTGAGGGAAAAAATTATGGAATTGTGGCACTCCAGGAGTTTGGTTGCCACAGTGACCTTGCCTCCCTCCAGGGGGGAGTAATGTCATGCCTGAAAGCAAGGAAGGATCCCTTTAACAAGTAGCACACAGCATACAACACTTTTCTTACTCCAGACCAGAAGGAGGAGCTCTAACACCTGATTTCAGGGAGCTTTCTCTGGAACATTCTGGCTGGGGGAGGAGTTAGTTAGTGGCTGAGAGGAGAAGAGGAAAGAGGTGCAGAGACAAGCTGGGGAAACAGGAGCTATATCTGAGCTCACCCCCAGGTCTGAGCGCCAGAAACCGGACCCTGGAGTCCGAGGCTGAGTGGTAAACTAAAGCCCCAGCAGCAGAATCCGGAGGGCAGGAGTCAGCAGGTCCTCTGTTCCAACTAATACTCGACTACACAGCAGCACATGGGAGCCGGAGACTCCAGAGTGTAGTGATCCCTGTAGCAGGCTACAGCTGTCTGATATGAGAGTGAAGTTCTACTTAAGTTACAGAGAGAGAGAGGAACTTGAACAGAGTTTACAACAGCAAGTACCTAAGAGAATAGCGCTAGAGAGGAGACCTCACATCCCACTTGAAATAAGAGATTCCAAATTGCTTTCAGGCTGCAAAACTGTGAGTAAAGATTTGGAAACTGCATCTGACTGTGTCTTCTCAAGTTCTTCCTGCAACACTCACTCAGCACTGCTACATCCCTTGCTAATTACTACACATTTACCATCTCCCTTACATTATATCTACCTTGGGACATAGCTCTGCCTGTGGAGAGCTATACCAACTCTGCTGCATCACACCATCAGTCCCAGAGGATCTGCACTGCAGCGCTGGTCACCTCTGACCAGAAACCACATGTGATGTCACAAACACCTTATCACAAACTCTATTATCCCTTGTAAATATACCCCTTTTATTGGACGCCCAGGGCCATGGACTGGGTCACTGCCGCTGTGACACTTCCCCTTTTAGAAGCGGCCCGGTATCGTGTACCCCACTGCCCTGGCGGGGGATCCAGAATCACCCTGTAAATTTTCATTCCCGAATTATATCTGCTCGTTAGTTTGCATCTAAAAAGGAGTGATCACACCTTGGAGAGCTGTTGCACCAAGTGGACTGACATGAATCATGGCTCCAACATTAGAGATGTCAATTGAAACAAAGGAGAGGATTATCAAACTCTTAAAAGAGGGTAAATCATCACGCAATGTTGCAAAAGATGTTGGTTGTTCACAGTCAGAAGTGTCTAAAATCTGGACCAAATACAAACAACATGGGAAGGTTGTTAAAGGCAAACATACTGGTATACCAAGGAAGACATCAAAGCGTCAAGACCGGAAACTTAAAGCAATATGTCTCCAAAACAGGAAATGCACAACAAAACAAATGAGGAACGAATGGTTGGAAACTGGAGTCAAAGTCTGTGACCGAACTGTAAGAAACCACCTAAAGGAAATGGGATTTACATACAGAAAAGCTAAACAAAAGTCATCATTAACACCTAAATAGAAAACAAGGTTACAATGGGCTAAGGAAAAGCAATCGTGGACTGTGGATGACTGGATGAAAGTCATATTCAGTGATGAATCGAGATTCTGCATTGGGCAAGGTGATGATGCTGGAACTTTTGTTTGGTGCCATTCCAATGAGATTTATAAAGATGACTGCCGGAAGAGAACATGCAAATTTCCACAGTCATTGATGATATGGGGCTGCATGTCAGGTAAAGGCACTGGGGAGATGGCTGTCATTACATCTTCAATAAATGCACAAGTTTATGCTTTGGACACTTTTCTTATCAATTGAAAGGATGTTTGGCATGATGAAATCATTTTTCAATATGATAATGCATCCTGCCATAGAGCAAAAACTGTGAAAACATTCCTTGAAAAAAGACACATAAGGTCAATGTCATGGCCTGCAAACAGTGCGGATCTCAATCCAATTGAAAATCTTTGGTGGAAGTTGAAGAAAATGGTCCATGACAAGGCTGCAACCTGCAAAGCTGATCTGGCAACAGCAATCAGAGAAAGTTGGAGCCAGATTGATGAAGAGTACTGTTTGACACTCATTAAGTCCATGCCTCAGAGAATGCAAGCTGTTGTAAAAGCAAGAGGTGTGTTATGTTTTGGTAGCTGAGGAGGGCAGGAGCAAAAAACCGCAAAGGCAGCCAAACACCAGAGAGGTTGGGATCTAATAGGTTGCAGACCCCTAAACTAACCGCACAACTAGAAGTAGCAGTGGGACATTCCTACGGTGCCCTAGATGCCTCGTCACAGCCAGAGAGATTAGCTACCCCTGAAGATGGAAAGAGGAAAGCTAACTGGCCCGGAGTAGAGCCCCAAAGAAATAGGAAGCCCCCAAACATATAATGGCGGTTAGACAAGATGAAAACACTAACACAGACAGAAAATAGATTGAGCAAACGCTGGGGCCCAAACTGACTAGATAGGCTAGTAAAGGAGAGAACACTGTCTGCAACCCAACAAAACCCTAGGAAAAACTCCAACACTTCTGAATCCAAAAATGCTGAGATCACACGGTCTCGACCACCTATATCAGATCTCTGGTGTGAACACACAGCTACCCAGCAGTAAAAAATCACAGGAACAGAGCAAATGAACAAACACAAAAAGAGAACAGAGACCAGCACAAGCCCCCAAAGGGGACCCGGTTGAACTCAAAAGCAAGGCAGCAAAAAACAAGGAAAATCAAACCACAGAAAAAAAAACAGAAAGTAACTTATCTGAATGACAGCAGGAGACAGCAGAAAAGCAAGCTGATTTCCAACCTAGACCAGGAAGAACAATTGATCACCGGCGAGGATCATGGGAGGTCAGCTCACTTATATCAGGCCAGTCCGTCCCACCTGATAACCATTCATCAATTGCAGGTGGTAGACTTTTGCTGTTCAACATAGGTTCAATACCCTCAGCAACTACCAGAGGGAGCCCCAGCTCCGAAGTCATTTCCAACACGTTCACAACTGAGGAGGTGCAACAAAATACTAGTGATGTATTGCAGTGTTTTTTTGATTGTTTGTTTTTCATGATTCCATAATTTTTTCCCTCAGAATTGAGTGATTCCATAATTTTTCCCCTATGCGTGGTGTAAAAAAATAAAATAACCATTACTGACTACCACATGTTTTGTTCTTGATTTCTTTTAGTGCTTCTTAAAGCCAGAAAGTTGCCATTTGAAATGACTTCAGTTTTGTGCCATGTCTGTGATCTGCTTTTTTTTTCAACAAAATAAAACAACTGAATGAACATCCTCCAAGGCCGGTGATTCCATAATTTTTGCCAGGGGTTGTATTACCTGTATGCCCATAGTAATAGCTTACAATCGTCCAGTGGGTGACAGATTTCCTTCACAGGAGTTGTCCAGTCATAGGTACAGTATTTGAAGAGCTATCTACAGGAATGGTAATCAATAACAGATTGGAGAGTAATAATAAAAATAAATAATCTTTATTTTTATATAGTGCTAACATATTCCACAGCGCTTTACAGTTTGCACACATTATCGTCGCTGTCCCGAAGGAGCTCACAATCTAGATTCCCTATCTGTATGTTTTTGGAGTGTGGGAGGAAATTGGAGTACCCGGAGGAAACCCACGCAAACATGGGGAGAACATACAAACTCCTTGCAGATGTTGTCCTTGGTGGGATTTGAACCCAGGACTCCAGCACTGCAGTGCTATCCACTGAGCCACCATGCTGCCCTAGGGTATCCAAAATCTGCCATTTACAACAATGAGTTATTTTTTGGTCTAGCGTCAGATGTACACACAGTCCTGCAGCTTGTACTGACTAAAAGCTGTGCTACTGGGTGTTGCCGGTTACTGCAGCTGGATACTGCATAGAAGCTGTGCTGCCGGGTACTGCAACTGGTTACTGCATAGAAGCTGTGCTGCCGGATACTGCAGCTGGTTACTGCATAGAAGCTATGCTGCTGGGTACTGCAGCTGGTTACTGCACAGAAGCTGTGCTGCTAGGTACTGCAGCTGGTTACTGCATAAAAGCTGTGCTGCAGGTTACTGCACACGCCTGGTTATGATAGAATCTGTGCTGCCGGTACTGCAGCTGATTTTACTGGATAGAAGCTGTGCTCAGGTACTGCAGCTGATTACTGATAGAAGCTGTGCCTGGGGTGGTACTGCAGCTGATTAATGAATAGAAGCTGTGCTGCCGGGTACTGCAGCTGATTACTGCATAGAATCTGTGCTGCCAGGTACTCAGCTGGTTACTGCATAGAATCTGATGCTTGCGGGTACTGCAGCTGGTTACTGCATTAGAATCTGTGCTGCTGGGTACTGCAGCTGGTTGCTGCATAGAAGTTTGCTGCTGGTTACTGCATAGAAGCTGTCTGCTGGGTACTGCAGCTGGTACTGCATAAAATCTTTGCTGCCTGGGTACTGCAGATCTGAATGTTTACTGCAGATATGAAGAAGTGCTTAGTTTGATTCGGATCTGCTTGGTATACTGAACAATAGAAAACTAGTGCTGCAGGTTACTGCAGCTGGTTACTGCAATAGAAGCTGTGAGCTGCCATAGGTACTGCAGCTGGTTACTGATAGAACTTGCTGCCGATGCAGGTACTGCATAAGATGCTGATTTACTGCATAGATAGCTGTGCTCTTGGGTACTGCAGCCGATTACTACTGCATAGAATACTGTGCTGCCGGTCTGACTGATCAAAGCTGGTACTGCATAGTAGTGTATGCAGCTGGTAGTACTGCATTAGCATACTGATGCTGCTGGGTACTGCAGCTGGTTACTCATAGAAGCTGTCTGCTGGTACTGCAGCTGGTTACTGATAGAAGCTGTGCTGCCTGGTAACTGCAGCTGGTACTGCATAGAACTTCTGCTGGGTACTGCAGCTGGTTACTGCATAAACTGTGCTGCGGGTACTGCAGCTGGATTACTGCATAGAAGCTGTGCTGCCTGCGTAATACTGCAGCTGGTTATGCATAGAAGCTGTGCTGCTGGGTAATGCAGCTGGTTACTGCATAGAAACTGTGCTGCGGTACTGCAGCTGGTTACTGCATAGAACTGTGCTGCCGGATACTGCAGCTGTACTGCATAGAAGCTGTGCTGCATGGTACTGCAGCTGTTACTGCATAGAAACTGTGCTGCCGGTAATGCAGCTGGTTTCTGACATAGAACTGTGCTGCAAAGTACTGCAGCTGGTACTGCATAAATCTGTGCTCTGGGTACTGCAGCTGTACTGCATAGAAGCTGTGCTGCGGTATGCAGCTGGTTACTGCATAGAAGCTGTGCTGCATGGGTACTGCAGCTGGATACTGCATAGAAAGCTGTGCTGCCGGGTACTGCAGCTGGTTACTGCATAGAACTGTGCTGCTGGTACTGCAGCTGGATACTGCATAGAAGCTGTGCTGCTGGTACTGCACTGGTTACTGCATAGAAGCTGTGCTGCGGGTACTGCAGCTGGTTACTGCATAGAAGCTGTGCTGCGGGTACTGCAGCTGGTTACTGCATAGAATCTGTGCTGCTGGGTACTGCAGCTGGTTACTGCATAGAAGCTGTGCTGCGGGTACTGCAGCTGTTACTGCATAGAAGCTGTGCTGCTGGGTACTGCAGCTGATTACATGCATAGAAGCTGTGCTGCCGGGTACTGCAGCTGATACTGCATAGAAGCTGTGCTGCCGGTACTCAGCTGGTTACTGCATAGAAACTGTGCTGCCGGGTACTGCAGCTGGTTACTGCATAAAACTGTGCTGCTGGTACTGCAGCTGGTTTGCATAGAACTGTCTGAATGTTAATGCGCTGGTACTGCATAGAACTGTGCTGCAGTACTGCAGCTGGTTACTGCATAGAATCTGTGCTGCGGGTACTGCAGCTGATTACTGCATAGAAACTGTGCTGCTGGGTACTGCAGCTGTTACTAGCATAGAAGCTGTGCTGCCGGGTACTGCAGCTGTTTACTGCATAGAATCTGTGTCTGCCTGGCTGGTACTGCAGCTGGATTACTGGAAGCTGTGCTGCTGGGTACTGCAGCTGGTTACTGCATAAGCTGTGCTGGTACTGCACTGACTGCATAAAGCTGTGCTGCCGGTACTGCAGCTGGTTACTGCATAGAATCTGTGCTGCCTGGGTACTGCAGCTGGATACTGCATAGAAGCTGTGCTGTGCGGTACTGCAGCTGGTTACTGCATAGAAGCTGTGCTATGGGTACTGCAGCTGGTTACTGCATAAAACTGTGCTGCGGTAATGCAGCTGGTTACTGCATAGAGCTAGTGCTACTGGGTACTGCAGCTGTTACTGCATAGAAGCTGTGCTGCATAATCAGCTGGTTACTGATAGAAGCTGTGCTGCTGGGTACTGCAGCTGATTACTGAATAGAAGCTGTGCTGCTATGCAGCGTTTACGTGCATATCGCTGGCTCGGTTACTGGTATGCATAGAATCTGTGCTGCGGGTACTGCAGCTGGTTACTGCATAGAATCTGTGCTGCTGGGTACTGCAGCTGGTTACTGCATAGAAGTGCTCTGGTTACTGCATAAAGCTGTCTGCGGTACTGCAGCTGGTTACTGCATAGAATCTGTGCTCTGGGTACTGCAGCTGGTTACTGCATAGAACTGTGCTCCTGGATACTGAAAAGCTGCTGCTACGCAGCTGGTTACTGCATAAAAGCTGTGCTGCCGGTACTGCAGCTGGTTACTGCATAGAAGCTGTGCTGCTGGGTACTGCAGCTGTTACTGCATAGAACTGTGCTGCGGGTACTGCAGTGTTACTGCATAGAACTGTGCTCTGGATACTGCATAGAAGCTGTGCTGCAAAGTACTGCAGCTGTTACTGCATAGAACTGTGCTGCCGGTACTGCAGCTGGTTACTGCATAGAAGCTGTGCTGCGGGTACTGCAGCTGGTTACTGCATAAAGCTGTGCTGCTGGGTACTGCAGCTGGATCTGCATAGAACTGGTGCTGCCGGTACTGCAGCTGGTTATGCATAGAAGCTGTGCCTCTGGGTACTGCAGCTGGTTACTGCATAAAAGCTGTGCTGCTGGGTACTGCAGCTGGTTACTGCATAGAACTGTGCTTGGTATGCAGCTGGTTACTGCATAGAAGCTGTGCTGCAATACTGCGCTGGTTACTGCATAGAACTGTGCTGCCGGTACTGCATAGATACTGCATGAAGCTGTCTGCGGTACTGCAGCTGATTACTGATAGAACTTGTGCTGACTGCAGCGTTACTGCAGCTGTTCTACTGAAACTGTGCTGCAAAGTACTGCGCTGTACTGCATAAAGCTGTGCTGCGCTGGGTACATGAAGCTGGCTGATTCAGTTACGATAGACTGTGCTGCTGGGTACTGCAGCTGGTACTGCATAAAGCTGTGACTGGGTACTGCAGCTGGATCTGCATAAAAGCTGTGCTGCCGGGTACTGCAGCTGGTTACTGCATAGAATCTGTGCTGCCGGGTACTGCAGCTGGATACTGCATAGAATCTGTGCTGCTGGGTACTGCAGCTGGATACTGCATAGAAGCTGTTGCTGGTCTGGTGTTACTGCATAAAGCTGTGCTGCTGGGTTCTGCAGCTGGTTACTGCATAAATCTTGCTGCGGGTACTGCAGCTGATTACTGAATAGAAAGCTGTGCTGCAGGGTACTGCAGCTGATTACTGAATAGAAGCTGTGCTGCCGGGTACTGCAGCTGTTAATGAATAGAATCGTGTGCTGCCGGGTACTCAGCTGATTACTGCATAGAACTGTGCTGCCAGGTACTGCAGCTGGTTACTGCATAGAATCTGTGCTGCCGGGTACTGCAGCTGGTTACTGCATAGAATCTTTTGCTGCGGGTACTGCAGCTGGTTGCTGCATAGAAGTTATGCTGCTGGTTACTGCATAGTAGCTGTCTTTGGGTACTGCAGCTGGTTACTGCATAGAAATCTTTCTGCCTGCGTATGCAGCTGATTACTGCATAGAGACTATGCTCGGGTACTGCAGCTGATTACTGCATAGAAGCTGTGCTGCCGGTAAGCAGCTGGTTACTGGATAGTAGCTGTGCTACTGGGTACAGCAGCTGATTACTGAATAGAAACTGTGCTGCCGCGTATGCAGCTGGTTACTGCATAGAATCTGTGCTAGCTGGGTACTGCAGCTGGTTACTGCATAGAATCTGTGCTATGGTGTTACTGCATAAGAAGCTGTGCTGCCAGGTTCTTCAGCTGGTTACTGCATAGAATCTGTGCTACTGGGTACTGCAGCTGGTTACTGCATAGAATCTGTGCTATTGGTACTGCAGCTGATTACTGCATAGAAACTGTACTGCCGCGTAATGCAGCTGGTTACTGGATAGAGCTTGCTACTGGGTACATGCAGCTTATTGCTGCATAGAAGCTGTGCTGCCGCGTAATGCAGCTGGTTACTGCATAGAATCTGTGCTACTGGGTACTGCAGCTGGTTACTGAATAGAAGCTGTGCTGCCGCGTAATGCAGCTGGTTACTGCATAGAATCTGTGCTACTGGGTACTGCAGCTGGTTACTGCATAGAATCTGTGCTATTGGTTACTGCATAGAAGCTGTGCTGCCAGGTTCTTCAGCTGGTTACTGCATAGAATCTGTGCTACTGGGTACTGCAGCTGGTTACTGCATAGAATCTGTGCTATTGGTTACTGCATAGAATCTGTGCTATTGGTTACTGCATAGAAGCTGTGCTGCCAGGTTCTTCAGCTGGTTACTGCATAGTATCTGTTCTGCTGGTTACTGCAGAAAAGCTGTGCTGCGGGTACTGCAGCTGGTTACTGCATAGAAGCTGTGGTGCCGGTTAATGCTTAGAAGCTGTGTTGATGGATAATGCAAAAAGAAAAAGCAAAAGATAGTGGGGTACAGTTAATCAAATGTCTAACATGGAAACCATAACCTAAAATTCAACTTTATTTAAATCATTAAAATTAAACCACAGACAAATTTATCAGAACCTGCAACCAGCCTGTCCAGTATCCGACTCAGTGGTGGATATTACCAGTAAGCCCTAATTAGGCCCTATTATACCCTAGTACACCCTTCCTAACAGCGGAAGCTGGCACCCTATCTTGAGCGCAAAGTGGCTCCCCCGCTCAACATCGGCTCACCCTGAATGCAGCCTAAATTGCCCTAGCTGCATATCAAGACATAACGGACATACAGTCAATAACCAAACGGTGTGCCGTGGTGATTAGAAGGAGAACAAGGTGTACAAGATATATTGCATGGTGAACCAGAGGAGGTATGTCCATATAATGGTGATCTATCCAAACAATTAAAATAGCCCCCTTAGGAGCCCAAAATTAACCAAAGTACACACAATAAAATAATCAGAAACCCAGATCAAAAACACAAACAAAGTGTGTACAATAGATAGGGGAAGGGAATGCTGGGGTAAGCCTAATTTGTTTCTGACTCGGCTTGCCTGACCACTCTTTCTCCACTTGGTGGCGCTTGTGCTGCTGCTCAGTGTTGCTACGCTGTGTGTGCAATCTTTCTTCCCTCACCAGCACTCCCTGGTGGAGGTTGCACTATATTGCACTGCAGTAGCATGACATTATAGCTGACCCATACATTTAAAGGGGATTATGCTTTTTTTTTTTCTCTGATCATGGATCCACTTTGTAACTTGGCGGATCAGGTGTCCAATCTGACCCAAATGATGCAGGATTTGTCAGTGGAACATAGGGCTCTTGTTTCCTCTCACAACCAACTCCAGAGGGAACTTACTCAGACTGTTAAATCTTTTCAGGGTTCCATGACTAAATCAGCTGTTAGGCAATGCAACCCCACTGATGTGTCCTTACACTTTCCTGAACCTACAGTCAGGCTCCCTGATACTTTCTCTGGAGAGAAGGAGAGGTTTCTTACATTCAGAGAAACTTGTAAGCTATTTTTTTCCCTTATACCCAGATCCTTTGGAGATGAGAGTCAACGGGTGGGGTTAATTATTTCATTACTCCGGGAGGGGCCTCTAACCTGGGCTTTTTCTTTACCTGTTTCTGTCCCTGAACGTACGTCTGTGGACAGGTTCTTTGAGGCTTTAGGACTGATTTATGACGACGAGCCAGACCGGGTCAGGGTAGCAGAGGACATGATCATGGGTTTCTCCCAGAGTAAACTCACTGCTGAACGGTATTTTTCTGAGTTTAGACGGTGGTCTACTGAGATGTCTTGGGATGACTCTGCTTTGAGATGCCAGTTCAGGAGAGCACTTTATGATCATCTCAAGGACTCACTGGCCCTCCATCATCCACCCAGTTCCTGGAGGATGCTATGACTCAGGCCATTCATGTGGACCGGAGGTTATGGGAGAGAGGAATTATCCAGCGTGAGATTCGTGTATTGCCTGCCAAGTCTGAGGTGATGCCATTCACGGAGACTATGGAGGTTGGTGCCACCAACTTCAAGGAGAAAGAGAGGAAGCGACGACGTGATGGGAAATTATGTTTTTATTGTTGAAATCCAGGACATTGGAAGAAGGACTACCCCTCTTGTCCATAGAGTAACAAGCTGCCGAGTCTGGGTGATTGTCGAGGAGGTCACCCAAATTCTCAGATACCATTTTCATCATTTCAAAAAGTTTTGTTAGAGGTGGAACTGTGTTATGGAGGTGGTTTCGCATTCACTTCAGCTTTTGTGGACTGTGGATCTTCCATGAACTTCATTGACTTTAGTCTGGTGTCCAAGTTAAAGTTAGAGACAGTTAGGCTAGAGACTCCCATCCATATCATTGTTATTGATAGGACACCGTTGGCTCAAAATGTTATTAAGTTTGTCTCTGAGGAGTTCCTCCTCAGGGTGGGTTCTTTGCACCAGGAGCAAATTTCATGTTATATTATGAACAATCTTCCTGCTGGACTTGTGTTGGGGTTTTCCTGGTTACAGAGGCATAATCCTGTTATAATCCAAAGAAAGATATTCCAAGTACTACTATATTAAAAATATATAGCTTTATTAATAATTAAAACATGATTACACAAAAATATAAAAAATGATGTACACAAGAAATATATTAATAATTAAAAAATCTTTATTAAAAAAATAATATAAAAGCACATATCATATACCTGTGATGTAAGGGGCATGGAATGGCAGACAAATCAGTAATAAATCAATCTCATATATATAACAAGTATGTACCATATATAAGCAGTATTACATGAGAAATAAATAGCAGTGTATACTATTGCACATAAAAAGTAAAAAGTGCACAAGTGCAAATGTTACAATGATAAACAACCATGTGACAAATCATATGCTGATTACTAAATACATTAATGGGAAATATGTAAGTGAATAATACAAAATAATAATAATTAATTCCCATACAAAAATAAGTAAAGTGCACATTGGTGAAACATATATATAGAAATTATTCAACCATAATTAATAAGATAAGGTGCCATAGTGCACGATTAGCAATAGATGGCAAATCAAATACCAACCAGTCTGGCACTCGACTGCCCTACCACACACCACTACAATGCGCGTTTCGCTACCGCTTCATCAGGGAGTGATGTGAGTAGGGTGCAGCAGTAAATAGATATGGTAAGGACAGCTGTATTGAATAACAATCAGATGCGCTATATTATGTGACGCCGCTACTTACACACGCGCTGCCGCCACCATCACAGACTGGGACCCGGAAGTGCTGTGGCCGAGTGTGTCCTAGGCCACAGTCGGCAATGCAACAACCAGGCAACCAATCAAGCAATGCGGCGGCCGCGTGTGCTGTGTGGTGTGCGACGCATCTGCAGCCATCATTGAAAGGGGAAGCAGACATGAATGATTAAACAAGAAAAGGGCAAGCAAAAAAATAATAAAAATGAGTGAATATAAAGTGCATGAGAAAAGGATGATGAAAATGTGAAAAAAATTTATTGTATAAAAAATAAATAAATAAATAGAATTGAATAAGTGCAATATATGTGTAAGATGAATGTGAAACACAGTGTGAAAGATAAAAAAAAATAAAAAATTAAAAATAAGGTGAAAACAGTGATAAAAATAAAAATGCATGCAAAGATATGTGTGAATAAAAGGGGATAATACAAATAATATTTAATTATTGAATGATAAATAGTGGAAAATAAGAATACGAGTATGTTTAATGGATAGACTATGAAAAATATATGTGTGTAAAATGTAAAAAGTAGAAAAGAAAATGAAAAAAGGAAAAAAATTGGAAAAAGAAAAAGAAAATTGAATGAAAAAAATCAAAGTAAAAATATGAAAGATAAAAAAGTATATATAAAAATAAAAAAATGAAATGAAAAAATATAATAATGATAATAATGAATTAATCACTTGTATACATGTGAATACATGTACACAAACACAAGACTGTACATGCACACACACATGCACAACCAATAGCTGGCAAAAAAATGCTACTACCCTGCTGAAATACACATGTAAACAGACATAATATACACCCACACATATATGCACATACAATAATAATAATAATCTTTATTTATATAGCGCCAACATAATCCACAGCGCTTTACAGTTTAACAGTTTCAAAACACAAGTCATAAGTAGTGTTGAGCGATACGATACTGCAAATATCGGGTATCGGCCGATATTAGCTCTATCGGCCTTTCGATAATTCGTTTCGATATTTTCGTCTTATCGAATACCGGAATCGGAAGTTCCCATAATTCTCTGCGAGGCAATGTGATTTTAGTCAGCCAATGAGGAATCCTAAGAAGTGTGGGCACATCCTGTACTGCTGCGGTCATGTTAACTAATGGCATGGCTGTGATTGGATGCTGAAATTATGTCAGAATGCACTATAAAAGGCGCCGCCGCCATTTTAGCGTCACTGTGCTGTGAATTCAGTAAGGGACAGAACGCTGCTGTGCTGACTCTGAGGGACAGTTAGAGATTGCGATTTAGTGTACTGTGCTGTAGGCAGGCTAGCACCAACCGCTGTGTAAAGCTTCCTTTTGCCTGCAGTGTTGTTTTAACAGCTCTGCAAGGTGTGTGTGAGTGCAGGTGACGCTGCAGTTTGCTCTGCATGCAACGCTGTCTGTAGGCATCTGCACATGTCACTCACAGACTCTTTTTTTTTTTCCTTCAGTGTAATTCTTGCAGCTCCATGCAATTTAACTATTAGTGTGACGCGCTTCCATCCGTATCCAATACATTGGTTGCAAACACTATAGAAGTAGACAAAGGAGTAGCCTTTCACAGATTGTGAACAGTTGTGTTTCAGTGTTCACTTCAGTCTGTGTTTTTTATTTTTGAGTGCACATCACGCTCCAGTTACTTGTTCAAGCACTGCTGCTTGTACTCTGCTGAGCGTGTCTCAGTGGCTCATCCTTTTCATTTATCTCCAATTGGTTCTGCTCCATTCCATTTAAAATATAATCTATTAGTGTGACGCGCTTCCATCCGTATACAATACATTGGTTGCAAACACTATAGAAGTAGACAAAGGAGTAGCCTTTCACAGATTGTGAACAGTTGTGTTTCAGTGTTCACTTCAGTCTCTGCGTAATGACCACACTTAGGCCTTATAACTTTTCTGAATTTCTTTATCAATCTACCAAGATGAAGAAGTCAGTGAGTAAGGCACGTGGTCGTGGCCGTGGAGTTTCAGCAGGGAGAGGACGTGGGGATTCTGTGGCTGCTGCCGCCCTCAGTGACACAGCATCTGTCATGGGTGCATCGCCACGAGGATCGTCGCGATTGCACATTCTGACTTCTCGCAGCTGAGTTGCTGTTACTTTGTGTTTGGTAGTGAGGGAGTTAATTTTACCTAGCTCTTTGCTAAGACTAGGTCCAGCCTCGCCCGCTGCTTTTGATTATGTGCTAATTAGCTTCCTTTATATTCCTGCCAGTCTGTGTGTTAGATGCCGGTGAAAGCATTCATACAGACTGCAGATAGGATCGGTTCTGAGAAGACAAGCTAAGAGCTCCTTTGTTGTTTCTCCTCTCCTTGCTTATAGTTTATCTCCTAGACCTTTGGTGTTCCCTCTGTGTTTATATGTTGTATGAAAGACAGTATTTACTTAATCCCTGTCTGTCTCGTTTGTCTATACTGTTTGTTAACCTTTACCTGTCCATTCCCTATGGTGGTAATCAGGGTCCTTCTAAGGACTAGATTACAGTGGTCAGGGATTTATAGGAGACAGGGTTTACGCTGGTGGCCTGGACCTCTGTACCATTAACAGTACCTCCAGGTAGAGGGACTAGTCAGGACCCCAGTTTAGGGTCAGCATAGACCCCGGTCCACCTCTAGCCTGAGACAGCGTGAAAAGGATTCAGTATTGACCCACAGGAAATTATGTCAGGTAATACTATGCTATATACACATGTTAATGTTACCTATTTATATGTTATATAGAATGTTGTCCCACTTGATAGATTACTGACATTATTTATTTATATATCTGCTAGACAGCGTGACATTTTCACCGGCCAAACTATAGATTCTCCCCAGCTACCATGGATCCAGTAGCCCAGCTTGCCCTGCAGTTGCAGAAATTGTCCATGGAGTTTACGGACATTAAGTCCAAGGTTTTGTCCCCCCCGGAGCAAACCAGATCTGAACCTAAGGTTGCTCTCCGGACAGGTTCACTGGTGGGCGGGACAAATTTTTTACCTTCCGGGAGGCATGTAAATTGAACTTTGGCTGCGGCCTCGGTCATCGGGAGTGAAGAGCAGAGGGTGGGAATTGTCATCTCGCTCTTACAAGGGGACCCTCAATCCTGGGCGTTCTCTCTTCCTCCGGGCTCCCCGGCTCTCCAGTCAGTAGATCGATTTTTTACTGCCCTGGGTCTGGTATATGATGACCCGGATCGGGTCTCCCTTGCTGAAACAAGTTACGTAAGATACAGCAGGGAGATCGTCCGGCGGAGGAATTTTCTTCTGAGTTCCGTAGATGGGCCACAGATACTCAGTGGAATGACCCAGCTCTTAGGAGCCAGTTTTGTCAAGGGTTATCTGACAAATTAAAAGATGTTTTGGCTCAGTATGATTCTCCTCCGTCACTGGAGGCTGCTATGGCCCTTGCTATTCGCATTGATAGACGGCTTCGGGGGAGGTGCGAGGTAACTCCGCCCCCTGTTATTACTCCACCCACTACTAAAGTCCCTTATAATGAGGTTCCCCTGGTCTGTTCTGAGGAACCTATGCAGTTGGGTGGGACATCATTTTGTAGGAGGGAATCGGCGGTGCGCCGCAAGACAAGAAGGTGTTTCTTCTGCGGGAGAGAGGGACATTTTGTTGGGGGGTGTCCCTCCCGTGCCTCATTGAGCAAAAAAGTCACCGAAAAACTGTTAATCCCAGGTTGTGTGGTGGACGACAAACTGGGAGTAGGTATTTCGTCCCCAGGTCCGTCTCAATTTCTCGTGCCTGCGGAGGTGGTGGTTGGTGCGAGAGTTGAGAGGATTTCTGTTCTTCTTTATAGTGGGTCTGGGGCTAATATGGTGGACGCTCGGTTTGCCCAGGTGCAAGGTATGCAACTGAGTGTATTGGCCAAACCGATCCCTATACTTTCTATTGACGCCAGACCTCTCGGTCAAGGTAGCTTTGTACAAGCTGTTCATAACATAGACCTTCGAGTAGGGGCAATACATAAAGAACAGTTGTCTTGTTATGTGTTGGAGGGTCTTCCTACTCCTATTGTGTTGGGACTTCCCTGGTTGGCTAAACATAACCCAGTGATTGATTGGCAATCCAGAAAGATAAGCCAGTGGGGTAAATTTTGCAAGAATAACTGCATGAACACGGTCATCGGTGGGTCGTGCCTAGGACTTTGCCTCCTTTTCTGGAGGACTTTGGGGAGATGTTCTCAGAGGAGGGGTGTCAAAAGTTACCTCCTCATCGCACGTATGACTGCTCAATAAAATTGCTTCCTGATGCCTTATCTCGTAGTTTCCCAGGGGCCGGAAAGACGGATGACCCGGTTCCTATCCTTCAGGAAGGAGTGGTGGTGTCGGCTGTGTGCTCTGAGCTTGAGGAGGAGGTGTTGGAGGCTCAGGGGACGCCCCTGTAGGACCTCCAGGGAAACTGTTTGTTCCTAATCAGTTAAGACAAAAAGTTATCGAGGCACATCATAGTTCTGCTTTAGTAGGACATCCAGGGAGTGAAGCAACTGTGGATCTCCTTTCTCGCCGATTTTGGTGGCCTAACTTAAATAAAGAGGTAATAACTTTTGTCGCGTCCTGTGGAGTTTGTGCTCGCTCTAAGACCCCACATACCCGTCCATCTGGGGTTCCTGAAGAGGAACGATTCTCGTCGTCACTTGCTTCAGTTTGGAGAGGAGTGCTGAATGGTCTGAGTGCTATGGGGAACCGTTTCAAGCGGAGGTCTGATAGGAGGAGAGTGTCTGGTCCGGACCTAAGTGTGAACGATCTGGTATGGTTGTCTACCAAGAATTTAAAACTCAAGGTTCCCTCCTGGAAACTGGGTCCCAGGTTCATCGGTCCATACAGGATCAGTTCTATAGTTAATCCTGTGGCATTTCGTCTGGACCTCCCTCCTATGTTTAAAATCCACAATGTGTTCCACAAATCGTTGCTTAAAAGGTACGTGGCGCCAGTTATACCGTCGCCTCTGCCTCCTCCTCCGGTGGTGGTCAATGGTAGCTTGGAGTTTCAGGTGTTGAAGATCATTGACTCACGTCTGAATCGTCGGTCCCTTCAGTACCTGGTTCATTGGAAGGGGTATGGTCCTGAGGAGAGGACGTGGGTCCCTGCGTCGGAGGTTAACGCAGATCGATTGGTTCGGACCTTCCACACAACTTACCCGGGCAGACCTGGCCCTGAGGGTCCGGAGGCCCCTCGTAGAAGGGGGGGTACTGTCATGGGTGCATCGCCACGAGGATCGTCGCGATTGCACATTCTGACTTCTCGCAGCTGAGTTGCTGTTACTTTGTGTTTGGTAGTGAGGGAGTTAATTTTACCTAGCTCTTTGCTAGGTCCAGCCTCGCCCGGCTGCTTTTGATTATGTGCTAATTAGCTTCCTTTATATTCCTGCCAGTCTGTGTGTTAGATGCCGGTGAAAGCATTCATACAGACTGCAGATAGGATCGGTTCTGAGAAGACTTAAGCTAAGAGCTCCTTTGTTGTTTCTCCTCTCCTTGCTTATAGTTTATCTCCTAGACCTTTGGTGTTCCCTCTGTGTTTATATGTTGTATGAAAGACAGTATTTACTTAATCCCCTGTCTGTCTCGTTTGTCTATACTGTTTGTTATCCTTTACCTGTCCATTCCCTATGGTGGTAATCAGGGTCCTTCTAAGGACTAGATTACAGTGGTCAGGGATTTATAGGAGACAGGGTTTACGCTGGTGGCCTGGACCTCTGTACCATTAACAGTACCTCCAGGTAGAGGGACTAGTCAGGACCCCAGTTTAGGGTCAGCATAGACCCCGGTCCACCTCTAGCCTGAGACAGCGTGAAAAGGATTCAGTATTGACCCACAGGAAATTATGTCAGGTAATACTATGCTATATACACATGTTAATGTTACCTATTTATATGTTATATAGAATGTTGTCCCACTTGATAGATTACTGACATTATTTATTTATATATCTGCTAGACAGCGTGACAGCATCCACCAGTTTTACCCATGAGCGTTCCTTTATGCGCACTTTGGTAGGAGCTCGGCGTGCCCCCCTGCTGCTGGAAGAACAAATTGAAGCCGTTGTTGGTTGGATGGCAGCCAATGCATCGACTTCAATTCCTTCCACCTCCTCTCAGGAACACAACACTGTTGAGCAACCATCTGTCTGTTCACCGCCTGTCAAATTGCCCAGGCAGTCAGAGAGTTCTGTACAGGAGCCAGCTGAGTCTCTGCTTCTGTTCTCAGAATCTGTTGGCTCGCAAACACGGGCACAGGCAAGCAGCATTCTGCAATTTGAAGAAGAGGGAGTATGCAGTGATGCGCAACAGCTGTGTCTCTCTCAATCTGAAGAGGCGGGTGAGCCAGTGCCGATGGACAGCACACCGCAGAACGCATCTTATGATGATGATGAGACTCAGGTGCCAGGTTTTGTGGAGCATGGTGCTGCCCAGACCATCCAACAGCAGCAGGTGTTGGAAGAGGGTAGTGGAGATGATGAAGTCCGAGACCCAACATGGCGTGAGCAACAGGAAGGTGGTGGGAGCAGCTCTGAGGAAGAGATTGTCCCAACGGTACAAAGAGGAGGGAGAGGTAGGCTGCAGACTCGCTTGCCTGTAGCCTCCAGTTTGGCACCTGTTGGGAGCAGTTCTCTTAGAACTGTCAAAATTGCCGCTCCCATGACTTGCACTGCGTGGTCCTTTTTTGACAGACTTGTAGATGATATTTGCTATGTTCAATGCAAGCTGTGTAAGCAAAAAGTTAAAAGAGGTAAAAATATCAGGAACCTGAATACCACAAATATGTGGAAACATGTACGACAAAGCACGTAGCTGAGTTCCAAAGACGCACTGGAGATGTAGGCCAACCTACAGCAGCACCTACATCTTTAGGTCATGTTTGAGCCTCTACCTCCAGCTCTCACACACCTGGTTCGGCTTCCTCACAGGATCTCCATGGAAGAACCTCGGTCACTGTTGTCCATAGACAAACTGTTATTCCACCCACTGCAGCAAGTTCACAGTCATCGTCACACTCCCAGAACAAAAAACAGCCATCGGTAACACAGGCATGGGATAAAAGACGGCCATACTCGGCAAACCATCCACGAGCACAGGCTCTGAATGCTGGCCTTGCAAAACTTCTGTCCCTTGAAATGCTGTCATTCAGGCTGGTGGAGACTGACAGTTTCAGGAACTTTATGGCATTGGCAGTCCCACAATATAATGTGCCAAGCCGATTTTATTTCAGCAGGCAAGCTGTCCCTGCTCTGCAAAAACATGTCGAGGGAAACATTAAACATGCGCTACTAAACGCCGTCAGTAGCAGGGTCCACCTGACCACCGATGCGTGGACCAGTACCCATGGCCAGGGACGATACCTTTCCCTCACTGCCCATTGGGTCAATGTTGTGGAGCCGGGTACAGATCTTGCCAGTGGCGCTGTACGTGTTCTGCCAACTCCAAGGATTGCAGGAATCCAGTCTGTGCACATTGATTCCTCCTCCTACTCCAGTTCCTCAGAATCATCGCTGCACGAGCCGTCACGGTATACCTCCACATGGACCCGTGAACGCTTACCTGTTGCGACCGATATGAGCACAGCCGTGGCCAAACGTCAACAGGCCGTACTGAAATTAATTCCCATGGGGAATCGAAGCCACACAGCGCAGGAGCTCTGGGATGCCATCAAGCAGGAGAGCGACGTGTGGTTTTTGTCAGCTAATCTCCAGCCAGGCTTGGTAGTGTGTGACAATGGCCGAAATCTGGTGGCAGCTCTTGGCCTTGGCAACCTCACTCACATACCATGTCTGGCACATGTGCTCAACTTGGTCGTGCAGAGTTTTTTGAGGGACTATCCGGATCTTGATGCACTGCTGCACAAGGTCCGCCTAGAGTGCGCTCACTTGCGACGTTCCAGCATGGCCAGATCGCGCATTGCAGCTCTGCAAGTCAGATTTCGCCTTCCTGAACATCGCATCATATGTGACGTACCCACCAGGTGGAATTCCACGTTACATATGTTGGAGCGGTTGTGTGAGCAGCAGCCAGCAGTAATGGAGTATCAGCTGCAACAGGCGCAATCAACTCGCAATTTGCACCGTTCACACTTCACCACTACTGAGTGGGCCTCTATGAAGGACATCTGCGACGTTTTGCGTGCGTTTGATGTCTCAACGCGGATGGCGAGTGCAGATGATGCACTAGTCAGCATGACTGTCCCCCTTATCTGCCTGCTTCAGAAATCACTGAAAGCACTAAAGGAAGAGGTTTTGGAAGAGGTGGAGGATGAGGAGTCACAAATTCAATTACCTTCAGGACAGTCAGCGCAACGTGGTTCCTCACAAAGGGCTGGGCAGGGCTCACTTTGTGAGGAGGATGAGGAGGAGTCAATGGAGGAGGAAGAAATCCCTACAGAGGGAGGTACACAACGCTGTAGTCAGTATGTAGAGCGAGGGTGGGGTGATGCAGAGGAGACAGAGATGACGCCTCTTCCAGAGGACAGCCTTTGTTGGCCAGTTGGGAGTCTGCAGCACATGGTTGATTTCATGCTTCAGTGCCTGAGAAACGACCGCCGCATCGCCCACATTCTCAGCACGTCAGATTATTGGGTGTACACCCTCCTAGACCCTCGCTACCGGGACAACTTACAAACCCTCATCACACCGGTGAACCGGGACCGTAAAATGCAGGAGTACCAAGACACACTGGTGCAATCCATACTGTTGTACATTCCAGCCGAGAGAGCTGCTGCTGCTGCTACTGCTTTACAAAGCAGCTCTGTGCGTCGAGGCAGTGTAGACGCCTCTACAACAAGAGGGAGCAGAAGCAGCGCCTCTGCACAGGGCAAGAACTGTATGTTACAAATGTGGCAAAGTTTTGTGACAGCGCCAGCAAGGTCTACACCATCCGAGACGGCTCCAGTCACCAGGAAGAAACGTTTCCGTAAGATGGTGACAGACTACTTGGCTTTCCCTCTAAGTGTACTCCCAGATGCCTCTTCCCCTTTCAAATTTTGGGTCTCTAAGTTGGATACATGGCCAGAGCTTAGCCAGTATGCATTGGAGGTGCTGGCTTGCCCTGCTGCCAGTGTATTATCTGAGCGTGTCTTTAGTGCTGCAGGTGGTGTAGTAACAGACCGTCGCATGCGACTATCCTCAGAGAATGTAGACCGGCTTACTTTTCTGAAAATGAACAAGGCATGGATCTCACCTGAATTTGCCTGTCCGTTTTCAGATTAAATAACTGTTTGGCAACGTTTTCCATGTCTCCTGTTATGTTCATCTTTCTACCACCTGAACTCTACTCCCTGGGCTACAACACCGCCATTTGTTGCTCGTAAGTAATTGGCAGGGGTACTGACTCCTGGCCAGCCTGGTTACAGCACGACAGCTGTTTCCTGGCAGTGTGAACGTCAATTATCCTCCAATAAGTTGTGCTGTCGTGTTGCATTCGGGTTAGCCGACTCTATGGTGCCTGCAGTTTAGGTGATTCCTATGTGTGCTGTGGGATATGTAAATAAAGGCGGTTTCCATTGTGACAATAGGATAAGCACCCACTGTAGGACTGTGTGATTCGGTAACTGCGGACGGCTTGCGTCCTGTCAACTTACATTTTCATGGGTGCGTTCTTCTACCCGTCCGGGGTCCAGTACCGTCAACTGGTTCTCCCCAGTGCCTTTGGCCTAGGTGCCTCCATCTCCGTATCCGAGTTCCAGCAACGTCTGCGGGTCCTTGGTAGTGCTTTGGAGCACAGGTACCTCCTGCTTAGTAACCGTGTCACAGTAACGTCAGCTGGTACTCGGTTGTGACATTGCCTCTTTTCCTTCTGCTACCCTTCCGGGGTCCAGTACCGTCAAGTGGTTCTCCCCAGTGCCTTTGGCCTAGGTGCCTCCATCTCCGTATCCGAGTTCCAGCAACGTCTGCTGGTCCTTGGTAGTGCTTTGGAGCACAGGTACCTCCTGCTTAGTAACCGTGTCACAGTAACGTCAGCTGGTACTCGGTTGTGACATTGCCTCTTTTCCTTCTGCTACCCGTCCGGGGTCCAGCACAGTCAGCTGGTCCTCGTTACTTCCATTGTCTCTTGCTCCATCTGATACCCGTCAGGGTTCCAGTAACGTCAGCTGTTTCTCGGAAATTAGACGACCTTAAATACCACCCAGAAGAAGATGACGACAACAAGGACGACGAGCATGAAGCCAACCAGCCTGAACACCATCACAAAGAAAAAATAAAAGATTACCCAGAAGAAGATCACCAACAGGACAAAGAAGGTTAAGACAAACTACAAGATACAGAACAAGAGACAGAAGAACAATAAGCAAAAGATCAAAAAGCAGAAGAACATGAAGTATAAGACCAAAATGAAGAGCAAAATATATGCTCTAAATTCTAAGCAGAAGAAGACTAAGCAGTGTATGGGGGTGAGTCCGTTCCTCCTCGTGGTGCCCCTGGAAAATGCCTGCTGCTGCTGCAGGCTAAACTGAACACGGACAAATACTGTTGTAATTTAAATCTTTTGTGACAGCAAGAACGGAAGGATGAACAATTCATACTTTTACAGATTACAAGTACAGGAATCTCTGTCACAAATAAGAATATGATGAAGAAGATGAAGAGGAAGAAGATGAAGAATTTGAATATGAAGAAGATTAATTAGTTTAATAATAACAATATGAGTAATGTAAACAAAAACATGAATAGCAAGAAGTTTAAGAAGAAGATTAAGAAGGTGAAGATGAAGAATAATTTGATGAGAAAGATGATGCTGCTGAAGATTATGAAGGAGAAAGTGTGGCACTGGCAAAAGTTAAAAAGGTGAAGAGCATGGAAGCTGTGAAACATACATATTTGCCAAAATAGAAAAAAGGTTAACAACATTGTCAATTTGTTAGTCAATCCAAACGTATTTCCAAAAAAAAAATATATTAATGCTATTCCAATGCATTGGGTTAAACATGTATGCCTTTATTGTCTCCTCAACCTCCCCCAATACATTCTACATTAGTCTTTGTTGTTTTCCTTCATGTACAATTAACCAACAAGGCAAGAATGGTTTTTTTTAATGTCGATATTTTGTTCCCATAGACTTACATGGGACTTCCGGTATCGGAATCGGATATCGACGATATTTAGTGATATCGGCGATACCATTTCGATACAATATTTTTAGATATCGAGCAGTATCGCTCAACACTAGTCATAAGTAACAACGTTAACAATACAATAATTAAAGCAAAATAAGCCGCCCCTGCTCGTGAGAGCTTACAATCTACAATGAGGTGGGGGAATACAAAGTACAGGTGTGTATATACAATGGTGCATTTACAATGATGGTCCAGCCATCTTGAGGGAGTGAGGGATGGATGAAGATAGTGAATGGGCTACACACACACACTTACACATAGAATGACTTTGATTAGTGAATGTGATAGGCCGCTCTGAACAAATGTGTTTTGAGGGAGCGCCTGAAACCATGCAAATTGTGGATAGTCCTAATTTCTTGGGGTAGAGCATTCCAGAGGATTGGCGCAGCGCGGGAGAAGTCTTGGAGTCGGGAGTGGGAAGTACGGATTAGTGCAGAGGTTAGTCGAAAGTCGTTTGCAGAGCGCAGCAGTCGGTTAGGCCGATAGATAGAAATGAGGGAGGAGATGTAGGGGGGTGCTGCACTGTGGAGAGCTTTGTGGGTGAGAACAAGTACTTTGAATTGGATCCTATAATGAATGGGCAGCCAGTGTAAGGACTGGCGAAGAGCAGACGCGTCCGAGTACCGATTAGCCAGATGGATGACCCTGGCTGCTGCATTAAGGATGGACTGGAGAGGGGATAGTCGAGTAATGTAAAATAATATAAAAACAATGTACAAATGCATGAAGTACAAACACATAGACAAACAGACGTGGACATTGTTATCCATGGATATCTTGCCCAGAACCAATAAAAGATGGAAAAAATGTCTGTCATAATAAATTGAAAAAAGACAGGCAGGCCAAAAAAATTTATAAATGTATATAATAGGATATATATGGTACATGAATAAAATGGGACAAAAAATATACAAAAGTTTATACCCATATATATACTGTACATAATGTACATGAGCGCTGCTCATCAAGCAAGCACCCTGACCCAAAATAAATATAAATGTAAAAAGAAAAACAGAAAATAAAAAAATATAAAATAGGCAGAAATAAGCTACAGAAAGCTGGAAAAACCCCACTGCTCATTCAAGCCACAAGTCTATAATCCTGTTATAGACTGGGGATCTCGTGATATTATTAAATGGAGTCCTAATTGTTCCAGTGGTTGTCTTTCTGCTGTTTTTGTGTCTACCATTAGTCCAGAGGGTATTCCAGAGTACCTGAAGGACTTTGGGGACGTGTTCTCCAAAAAAGAGGCTGAGGTCTTGCCACCATATCGTCCTTATGATTGTACCATTAATCTTATTCTGGGTTCTAAATTGCCCAAAGCCCGTTTGTACAATCTTTCTGGCCCGGAATGTACCGCTATGAAAAACTATATCTCTGATAGTCTACACAAAGGTCACATCCGTCCCTCTGTGTCACTTGTGGCCGCTGGATTCTTTTTTGTCAAGAAAAATGGTGGTGGTTTACACCCGTGCCTCGATTTCCTGGAGCTAAATAAAATTACGGTGAGAAATACCTACCCTCTCCCACTCATTCCTGATCTCTATAACCAATTGTCTGGGGCTAAGTGGTTTTCCAAACTTGATCTCAGGTGAGCATATAACCTTATCCGCATTCAGGAAGGTGATGAGTGGAAAACAGCATTTCTCACCTCCAAGGGTCTGTTTGAAAATTTGGTCATGCCCTTCGGTCTCACGAACGCGCCCGCTGTGCTTCAGAACTTCATGAATGATGTTTTTCTGATTTTATCGGGCCTTTATGGTTGTATACCTGGATGATATCCTTGTTTTCTCGCCTGACAAGGAATCCCACATTGGTTATTTATGTGCTGTTCTTGACAAGTTATGGGGAAATTCTCTGTTCGCTAAACCCGAAAAATGTTTGTTTTGTATCCAGGAGCTTTCCTTTCTGGGGATCATTCTTTCTGCCAAAGGGTTTCGGATGGATCCCGAAAGGTACAGGCCATTGTTGATTGAGTGCAACCCAGAGACCTCAAGGGTCTGCAGCATTTTCTGGATTTCGCCAATTATTATCGAAAATTTATCAAGGGGTTTTCTCAGGTGGTCTAGCCACTCACCGATCTCACTCACAAGAGGGCTGATCTCAAAGTCTGGTCACCCTTGGCGGTTGAAGCATTTACTACTTTAAAGAAGTGTTTTATGTCTGCTCCTGTATTGGTTCAGCCCGATCCATCAGAACCTTTCATTGTAGAGGTGGATGCATCGGAGGTGGGTGTGGGGGCGGAGTTGTCTCAGGGACCACAAGAATTTGTCTTACATTGAATCTGCCAAGATTAACTCCTAGACAGGCTAGGTGGTCACTTTTTTTCTCATTTTCATTTTTCTATCACTTTTCAGCCTGGTTCCAAGAATGTCAAGGCGGATGCCTTATCTCGCAGTTTTGATCCAATATCACCCCGAACCTCCTTCTTCCATTGGGTGGTTGTTGCCAGGGTATCCTCTGAATTGGAGTGTAAAATTCAGGGGGCTCAGTCTCTTGCTCCTCCATCTTTGCCTGATAATAAACTCTTTGTCCCGGTTCAGTTCCGGTTGAGGGTTCTCCGGGAGTTCCATGATTCTGCTCTCAGTGGGCACTTGGGGATCTCGGCCACCCAGAAAGCCATTGCTTGGCTGTTTTGGTGGTCCTCCATGACCTCTGATGTCGCTAGGTTTGTGTCTGCTTGTGATACCTGTTAACGTGCTAAGAGCTCCCATATCCGGCTGGCCAGGGAATTGGTGCCATTGCCAATTCCGGATAGACCTTGGACTTATTTGTCCATGGATTTTATCAGTGATCTCCCTCCTTCCAATGGCAAAACTTATCTGGGTAGTGATTGACAGATTCAGGAAACAGGCGCATTTTGTACCTTTGAAAGGATTGCCTAATGCAAAAACACTAAGTTGTTTGTTGAGCATGGCTGCATGGCGTGCCTTTGAGTGTGGTTTCTGATAGAGGGGTACAATTTGTGTCCGAATTTTGGAGGGCATTTTGTAAAAGATTGGGTATTTGCTTGACCTTTTCATCTGCCAACCATCCCGAGACCAACGGTCAGACGGAGAGGACCAATCAGAACAGATTTTGCGGGTCTCAGCAGGATGATTGGTGTTCCTTGTTGCCCGTGGCTGAGTTTGCATTTAACAATCAGATTAACCAGTCCACTGGCACCTCTCCGTTCTTCTGTAACTATGGTTTTCACCCCCATTTTGGCAAATTTTTTAGGCTGGATTCAGGATGTTCAGGGGCTGATACAGCGTTTCAACGATTGGGGAGGTGTGAAGGAAGGTCCAGAAGAACATTTCTTGAGGCTCAGAGCAAACATAAACATTTTGCTGATAAGCGACGGTCTGTAGGACCTATGTTCCTGGTGAAAGATAAAGTGTGGTTGTCTACCAAGAACATTCGTCTAAAAGTTCCTTCTGCTAAGCTAGGTCCCACGTTTATTGGTCCTTACGAGATCACTGAGGTTGTCAATCCAGTTGCCTTTCACTTACGCCTTCCTCTGTCGTTTCAGATACCCAATGTGTTCCATAAGTCCATAAGTCCCTTCTTAAGTAATTTGTACCATCCTCTGCTGCGCCCCATCCCCTCCGTCTCCTGTCTCTGTGGATGGTCAGACCGAGTATGAATTGGAAGGATTGTGGATTCTCGCATGGTCTGTAGCTCATTTCAGTATTTGGTCCATTGGAGGGGTTACGGTTCTGAGGATCGATCTTGGGTCCCAGTGCGATCTGTCCATGCTAATCGATTGGTTCAGGCATTTCATACACGTTATCCGGGGAAGCCTGGGGGTCCGTTGGCCCCCCCCTGAGAGGATTGTACTGTCATGATCCGGTAACATGGAAAGACAGGACTCAAAACCCAGTCTGGTCATTTCAGGGGGTAACTTTTCTCAGCTTCAGTCTGGTCTCAGGTTTGCTATTTAGCTCTGCTGCATCCTGCAGGCTGTTTCAGCTATAGTTCTGCCTTCGGTGTGTGTATCTGACTCTGGTATATCCTGATTTGCCCTGCTGTGATCCATGACTTTCCACGTGTCTGTTTATTCCCTCTGTCTGTCCTGACTCAGTGTTTCCCTGTAAGTTTGTTGACTCCCTGGTTTTGACTTGGCTTGCATTCGGACCTGCTTCTGTCTTCGTCTTATCCGCTTCCGACCGTTGCTGACCCCTGGCTTGTTTCTGACCACGTGTACAGCTGTGACCTCTGGTACTTCTGCTCCTGACTGTTTCTGACTTGGCTTGTCTGACCACTCTATCGCCACCTGGTGGCACTTGTTCTGCTGCTCATTGTTGCTACGCTTTGTGTGCAACCTTTCTTTCCTCACCAGCTCCCCTTGTGGAGGTTGCACTATACTGCACTGCAGTAGCATGACAACAGTAATCTTAAACAATACAAGTCATGACTGGTACAGGAGGAGAAAGGACCCTGCTCACGAGGGCTCACAATTTACAAGGGATGGGTGAGGATACAATAGACAAGGGCAGAGCTGGTCATGAAGTGGTTTTGGTGGATCGGTGGTTACTGCATGTTGTCGCCTTGTCAGAAGTATGGAACATGTCATCAATTTTCTAAGTAAATATATTTCTAAAGGTGCTATTAACATGAAATTCTCACCAGATGTGGGTAATAATCCATCCAATCCACACAAGTTAAGAATTCAAACCATAGATGTGCAGAAATTAAGCTATGAGTAATAATGAGAAATAACACAGAGAAAAAGTATTGAACACTGTTACTGAAACTCATTTAGTACTTCGTACAAAAAATCCTTTGTTAGTGATAACTGCTTCAAGACTCCTCCTATATGGAGAAACTAGTTGCATACATTGCTCAGGTATGGTTTTGGGCCATTCTTCCACACATGCACTCCAAGGCTATGTGCACACGTTGCAGAAATGCTCTGTAATTTTGTGGAGCATTTGCGCAACTCCCCGCCGCGGGTAAAATGCATACGTAATTAGTATGCATTTTCCCGCAAAACACAAGCGTTTTGCAAGCGTTTTTAGCTTGCAGAATGCTTGCGCTTTTCCAAGCGATTTGAAGCATCGCTTGGAAAAGTGATTGACAGGTTGGTCACACTTGTCACACATAGTGCTTGACAAGTGTGACCACCTTTTTAGTAATGAGGAATGTTATAAAAAAAATAAAAAATATGGATATACTCACCCTCTGGCGTCCCCAGGAGTCCTCCCCTCCTCAGCGGCGCTGCCGGCAAGTTCCGTTCCCAGGGATGCATTGCACGAATGACCTCTGATGACGTAGCGGTCACGAGACCGCTATGTCATCTGGGGTGATTCTCGCAATGCATCCCTGGGAATGGAACTTGGCGGCAGCTTCGCTGAGGAGCGGGAAAACTCCGGGGGGCCGCCAGAGGGTAAGTATATCCATATTTTTTATTTTAATTCTATTTTTTACAGGAATATGGTACCCAGGGCCTGGAGGAAAGTCTCCTCTCCTCCAGACCCTGGGTACCAATCGCACATGAAGCGCTCACACTTCACGCATGGTGGGCATAGCCACATGCGTAAAGTCAGTGTTTCAATGCAATCCTATGGTGGCGTAATCGCCGTCATTACGCAAAAAAATGAACATGCTGCTTATTTTTACGCAATGCGATTACGCTCCGCAAAAATACGCAGCATGGGCACAGCAATTGCTTAATCCCATAGGATTGCATGGGATGCATTTTCTTAGCGTTTTTATAAGCGTTTACGCCGCGGAAAACTGCGGCAAAAACACTTATAAAACCCAACGTGTGCACAAAGCCTTAAAATCATCCTGATGGTTCAGTGGGCTCCTTTTGTGAATACTGAGCTTTAGTTTCTTCTAGAAGTTTTCTATTGGATTCAGGTCACATGATTGGCTAGGCCATTCTAGCAGCTTTGTTTTCTTTATCTGAAACCAAATGAGAGATTACTTTGCTGTGGGTTTGGGATCATTGTCTTGCAGAAATGTCCACCCTCATTTCATCTTCACATCCTGGTAGATGGCAGCATATTTTTATCAAGAATGTCTCGGCACATTTTTCCATTCATCCTTACTTCAATTACATGAAGTTTGCCAGTGCCGTATGCTGAAAAACAGCCCCACACCATGATGTTCCCACTTCCAAACTTCACTGCTGGTATTGTGTTTTTGGGGTGATATTCAGTGCCTTTTGGCCTCCAAAGATGGTGTGTATTTTGGCATCCAAAGAGTTCAATTTTGGTCTCATCTGACTAGAATATTTCCATTTTGTTCAGCAATGGAGTCTTGCGTGGTGAGCATTCATACAGGGCATGGAGGTTGAGTGCATTATTTATAGTTTTCTTTGAAACAATTGTACTTACTGATTCCAGGTCTTTCTGTACCTTTCCACATGTGGTCATTGACTCTTGGACAACTTTTCTGATAATTCTTTTTACTCCTGTATCTGAAATCTTGTGGGGAGCACCTGGTCATGGTCGGTTTATGGTGAGATGATGTTTTTACTACTTCCGGATTATGGGTCTAACAATGTTCACTTTAACCCCTTTCTGCCATCCGACGAACTATCCTGTCCATGGTACCTGGGCCCGTATGACCAGGGATGGGATAGTACGTCGCATGCGATCGGACGCGCTCCCGAGGGAGCGCGGCCGATCGCGGCCGGGTGTCAGCTGATTATCACAGCTGACACCCGGCACTATGTGCCAGGAGCGGTCACGGACCGCTCCCGGCACATTAACCCCTGGCACACCGCGATCAAACCAGGGGCACAGGGAAGCATCGCGCAGGGAGGGGGCTCCCTGCGTGCTCCCCTGAAACCCTCAGAACAACGCAATGTGATTGCGCTGTTCTGAGGCCTTCCTCCCTGCAAGACCCCGGATCCAAGATGGCCACGGGGTCCAGGAGGGAGGCGGCTTCCTCAGTGCCTGCTGAGAGGCACTGAGGAAGCCTGCAGCACTGCCTGTCACATCGCTGGTGTGACAGCGTGCTGTGCACACTGTCACACCAGCGATCTTACCCTATACTGTGATGTCCCACCCTGGGACAAAGTAAAAAAATTAAAAAAATAAAAATCACATGTGTAAAAAAAAATTCCAAAATAAAGGAAAAAAAAAATATTCCCCAATAAATTAATTTCTTCCTGTAAATAAAAAAAAAAACAATAAAAGTACACATATTTGGTATTGCTGCATCCGTAACGACTCCTATAGAACTGTCCCACTAGTTAACCTCTTTAGTGAACCCCTTATAAAAAAAAAAAAAAAAAAAGCAAAGCAAAAAACAATGGTTTATCATCATACTGCCGAAGTGGAATAACACGCGATCAGAAAGACGGATATAAATAAACATGGTACCGCTGAAAACATCATCTTGTCCCGCAAAAAACGAGCCGCCATACAGCATCATCAGCGAAAAAATAAAAAATTTATAGCTTGCAGAATAAAGCGATACAAAAATAATTATTTTTTATATAAAATTGTTTTTATTGTATAAAAGCGCCAAAACATAAAAAAATATATAAATGAGGTATCGCTGTAATCGTACTAACCCGAAGAATAAAACTGCACTATCAATTTTACCACAAGCAGAACGGTATAAACTCCCCCCAAAAGAAATTCATGAATTGCTGATATTTGTTAATTCTAACCTCCCAAAAATCGAAATAAAAAGTGATCAAAAAATGTCACGCGCTCAAAAATGGTACCAATAAAAATGTCAACTCGTACCGCAAAATATAAGACCTCACATGACTCTTTGGGCCAAAATTTGCAAAAATTATAGCTCTCAAAATGTGGTGATGCAAAAATTAGTTTTGCAAAAAAAAGCGTCTTTTAGCGTGACAGCTGCCAAACATAAAAACACGCTATAAATAGTAAATCAATCCACCCTTTATCACCCCCTTAGTTAGGGAAAAATAATAAAATTAAAAAAATTTGTTTATTTCCATTTTCCCATTAGGGTTAGGGTTAGGGTTGCGGCTAAAGTTAGGGTTAGGGTTGGGGCTAAAGTTAGGGTTAGGGTTGGGATTAGGGTTAGGGGTGTGTTACGGTTAAGTTTGTGGTTAGGGTTATGGTTAGGGTTGGGACTAGGGTTAGGGGTGTGTTGGGATTAGGGTTGGAGTTAGAATTGGGGGGTTTCCACTGTTTAGGCACATCAGGGGCTCTCCAAATGTGACATGGTGTCTGATCTCAATTCCAGCCAATTCTGCGTTGAAAAAGTCAAACCGTGCTCCTTCCCCTCTGAGCTCTGCCATGCGCCCAAACAGTAGTTTACCCCAAATATAGGGTATCAGCGTACTCAGGACAAATTGCACAATTACTCTTGGGGTCCAATTTCTTCTGTTACCCTTGGAAAAATAAAAAATTGGGGACGAAAATATCATTTTTGTAAAAAAAAAAATGATTTTCTTGTTTTTACGGCTGTACGTTATAAACTTCTGTGAAGCACTTGGGGCTTCATAGCGCTCACCACACTACTAGATAAGTTCCTTGTGGGGTCTATTTTCCAAAATGGGGTCACTTGGGGGGTTTTCACTGTTGAGGCACATCACGGGCTCTCCAAATGCGACATGACGCCCGCAGACCATTCCATCAAAGTCTGCAATCCAAAATGTCACTACTTCCTGTTATGAATGTGCTAGAGATGGTTTCTGAGCAGAGGCTCCCTCTGGTGGTTACAGACAGTACTGAACCTTTCAGCGAAGAGTGGCAATCTGGAATCATGGACTGGTCTGATATAAGGAGGTTCCCTCCCATGATGGTTGCCGGTGATCAATTGTTCTTGTCTCAATTGTGGTTCCTGGTTCATTTGGAAGTTTGCTGGAGTCCTGCCTGCATCTCCTGCTTTCAGATAAGATATTTTTTGCTTTTCTTTTTGTGCTTGCTTTTTGCATTGTTTTCTGCACTTTTGTGAAGGTCAGCCAGGTCCCCTCCTGGGGCCTGAGCTCCTCACAGTTTTTCTGCAGCCACTGTTATTTGCTCATTTGCTTTTTCCTGTTTTTTCAGCGGCTGCAGCTTGGTTTTGTTCACACTGAGATCTGATTTAGTGGGTGGCGAGATCGTGTGATCTCAGTATTTTTGTAATCAGAATTGTTGGATTTTTGTAGGGTTTTCTGGGTTGCAGAAAGTAATCTCTCCTGTCCTATCCTATTTAGTCAGCTTGTGGCCCCAGCGTTTGCTCAGTCTATTTTCTGCCTATGTTTGTATTTTCATCTTGTCTACCGCCATTATATGTTTGGGGGCTTCCTATTTTCTTTGGGGATCTGCTCCGGGGCAGATAGCTTTCATCTTTCTGCCTTTAGGTGTAGTTATCTCTCAGGCTGTGACGAGGCGTCTAGGATCAACGTAGGAACGCTCCACGGCTACCTCTAGTTGTGTCGTTAGTTTAGGAATCTGCAACCCATCAGTTACCAACATCTCAGGTGTTCGGCTGCCCTGCTGTTGTTCCTGTCCTCCTCAGCTACCGAAACATAACAACTTCCCTTCCGAGCCCCGACGTGTGCCCATACAGTAGTTTTCTCCCACATATAGGGTATCAACGTACTCAGGACAAATTGAACAACAACTTTTGGCGTCCAATTTCTTCTGTTACCCTTGCAAAAATAAAATATTGGGGGAGAAAAAATAATTTTTGTAAGAAAAAAAAAAGATTTTTCATTTTTACGGCTGTACGTTATAAACTTCTGTGAAGCACTTCGGGGTTCAAAGTGCTCACCACACATCTAGATAAGTTCCTTGTGGGGTCTATTTTCAAAAATGGGGTCACTTGTGGGGGGTTTCCGCTGTTTAGGCATATCACAGGCTCTCCAAACGCGACATGACGCCCACAGACCATTCCATCAAAGTCTACAATCCAAAACGTCACTACTTCCCTTCCGAACCCTGACGTGTGCCCATACAGTAGTTTTCTCCCACATATGGGATATCAGCGTACTCAGGACAAATTAGACAACAACTATTGGGGTCAATTTTTCCTGTTACCCTTGGGAAAATAAAAAGTTGGGGACTAAAATATCATGTTTGTGGAAAAAATATGATTTTTTTATTTTCATGCTCGGGCGTTATAAACTTTAGTGAAACACCTGGGGGTTCAAAGTTCTCACCACACATCTAGATAAGTTCCTTGAGGAGTCTAGTTTCCAAAATGGTGTCATTTGTGGGGGTTTCCACTGTTTAGGCACATCAGGGGGTCTCCAAACACGACATGGTGTCCAGCCAATTTGCGCTGAAAAAGTCAAACGGCGCTCCTTCCCTTCCGAGCTCTGCCATGCACCCAAACAGTGGTTTACCCCAACATATGGGGTATCAGCGTACTCAGGACAAATTGCACAATAACTTTTCGGATCCTGTTACCCTTGGGAAAATAAAGATTGTGGTGAAAAGATCATTTTTGTGGAAAAAATATGATTTTTTAATTTTACGGCTCTACGTTATAAACTTGTGTGAAGCACTTGGGGGTTCAAATTGCTCACCACAGATCTAGATAAGTTCCTTAGGGGGTCTAGTTTCCAAAATGGGGTCACTTGTGGGGGGCTTCCACCGTTTAGGCACATCAGGGGCTCTCCAAATGCAACATGGCGTCCAATCTCAATTCCAGTCAATTTTGGTTGGAAAAAGTCAAATGGCGCTCCTTCCATTCCGAGCTTGGCCGTGCGCCCAAATATTGGTTCCCCTCACATTTGCGGTATCAGCGTACTCAGGACAAATTGGAAAACAACTTTTGTGGTCCAATTTCTCCTGATACCCTTGGGAAAATAAAAAATTGGTGACTAAAATATAATTTTTGTGGGAAAAAAATAGGATTTTTTATTTTCATGCCCAGGCATTATAACTTGTGTGAAGCACTGGGGGTTTCAAAGTGCTCACCACAGATCTAGATAAGTTCCTTAGGACGTCTAGTTTCCAAAATGGGGTCACTTGTGGGGGGTTTCCACTGTTTAGGCCCATCTGGGGCACTGCAAACGGAACATGACTCCCATCAACGTCTGCATTCCAAAACGTTATTACTTCTTTTCCAAGCCCTGCCGTGCGCTCAGTTTCCCCTCCCCACATATGGTGTATCAGCGTACTCAGGACAAATTGGACAACAACTTTTGGGGTCCAATTTCCTTGGGAAAAATCAAAAATTTGGGACTAAAAAATAATTTTTGTGGAAAATTGTTTTTGTTTTTTTTTCACACCCAGGCATTATAATATTTTGTGAAACACTTGGGGGTTCAAAGTGCTCACAACAGATCTAGATAAGTTCCATAGGGGGTCTAGTTTCCAAAATGGTGTCACTTGTGGGGGGTTTCCACTGTTTAGGAGCATCAGGGGCTCTCCAAACGCGACATGGCGTCCAATCTCAATTCCAGCCAATTTTGGTTTGAAAAAGTCAAACGGCGCTCCTTCCCTTACGAGCTCTGCCATGTGCCCAAACAGTGGTTTTCCCCCACATATGGGGTATTGGCGTACTCAGGAGAAATTGCACAACAACTTTATCTGTCCATTTTCTCCTTTTACCCTTGTGAAAATAAAAAAAAGTTTGTAAATGATCATTTTTGTGACTAAAAAGTTAAATGTTTATTTTTTCCTTCCACGTTGCTTCAGCTCCTGTGAAGCACCTGAAGGGTTAATAAACTTCTTGAATGTGCTTTTGAGTACCTTGAGGGGCGCAGTTTTTAGAATGGTGTCACTTTGGGGTATTTTCTGCCATATAGACCCCTCAAAGGGACTTCAAATGTGAGGTAATGTGAGGTGGTCCCTAAAAAAAATGGCTTTGTAAATTTTGTTCTAAAAATGAGAAATCGCTGGTCAACTTTTAACCCTTATAATTTCCTAAGAAAAAAAATTTTGGTTCCAAAATTGTGCTGATGTAAAGTAGACATGTGGGAAATGTTATTTATTAACTATTTTGTGTGACATATTTCTCTGTTTTATGGGAATAAATATTGAAAGTTTGAAAATTGTAAAATTTTCTAAATTTTCGCCATATTTGCGTTTTTTTCAAAAATAAACGCAAGTTATATCAAAGAAATTTTACCCCTAACGTGAAGTACAATATGTCACGAGAAAACAGTCTCAGAATCGCGAAGATCCGTTGAAGCGTTCCAGAGTTATAACCCATAAAGAGACAGTCATCAGAATTGTAAAAATTGGCCCGGTCATTAACGTGCAAACCACCCTTGGGGGTTAAGGGGTTAACCCTCAGCAGTTTAGAAATTCTTCTGTAACCAATGCCATCAGTATGATTTGCAACATTGAGGTTGCAAAAGTCTTGAGATAGCTCACTGGTTTTACCCATCATGAGATAGATTTTTCTTGTGTGGCACCTTTGTAATGAGACACCTTCTTATAGGCCACCAGTTGAACCAGCTGATATTATTTTTAACTAAATGGAAGGATTGCTTTCTAAATACTGTTAGATTTCAGCTGGTGTCATGACCTTCCATGGCTTTTTGCAACTCTCTTTGTTCATGTGTTCAATACTTTTTCCCTCTGTAATTTCTCACTATTACACAACATAATTTATAGACATCTATGGTTTGATTTCTTTGTGTGGATTGGATGGGTTGTTACCCATATCTGGTGAGAATTTCGTGTTAATAGCACAACTAGAAATATATTTGCTTAGAAAATTTGTGATGTGTTAAATACTTATTTCACTCTCTGTATAGTAGATGTGCAAGATTTATAACAGCAGCTTGTTAGGAGCTGAAGAGGAAGAGGTGAGCAGCTAACTGCTGTGTAGAAATCAATGGACTGGAGAGAGCTGACTTACATGTTAGGAGTTCACCCCTCTCTGAAATGTAACTACTGTGCACACTGCCTGGGTCTTGGCAGACACTAGCAGCCAAGCTCCATGGAAATCAGCTGTACACTATATAAAAGCTCTCATTGCAGGAAAATAACAGCAGATAGAAAAGAAAGTCAATTGCAAACTTGCTTATTTAATTACGTCTAATTAACAATGCAACAACTTGAGAATACACTTTTAACTGTGCTGTCTTGGATTGTTAACTATAATTTTACAAATATTTACTGAACTCTGATCTGTTAGGATATTCTCAACTCCCTACCATCTAAATCTGGCAACTCTTAGGGTATGTTTCCAAGTGGAGTAATACATCAGGATTTGCTGCAGATTGAACGCTGAGTACAGCCGCAGCGTTCAAATGTTACAGCATAGTGGCGGGGATTTTGTGAAATCCCGTCTCCACTAAGCGTGCAGGGCTGCATCCGGCAGCGCTGCGTATCCGGACATGCGGGCATTTTTCCAGACAGCAGCATGTCTATTTATCTTGCGGAGACACTCCATCTCCACAAGATAAATAACTCTGTCTATGGATACGATGCGGTGATTCCGCATGTGTTCAATGAACACATGCGGTATCACCGCGCGTACAAAGGGGGGCGGCGCTTTGGGTGGAGCGGGGTTTCCGCTGCGTCCAAAGCGCAGGGATTACGCCCTGTGGAAACCTACCCTGAAGAGCCCGCCCTGTACTCTATCACTTTCCAAATACACTGCTCAAAAAATAAAGGGAACACTCAAATAACACATCCTAGATCTGAATGAGATAAATATTCTCATTGAATACTTTGTTCTGTACAAAGTCGAATGTGCTGACAACAAAATCACACAAAAATCATCAATGGAAATCAAATTTATTAACCAATGGAGGCCTGGATTTGGAGTCACCCACAAAATTAAACTGGAATGTAATGTCCTTAAAACATTGACTTGTTTTAAGGACATTACATTCCACTTTAATTTTGTGCTCAGGAGTGTGTGTGGCCTCCATGTGCCTGTATGACCTCCCTACAACGCTTAGGCATGCTCCTGATGAGGCGGCAGATGGTTTCCTAAGGGTTCTCCTCACAGACCTGGACTAAAGCATCTGCCAACTCCTGGACAGTCTGTGGTGCAACTTGACGTTGGTGGATGGAGTGAGACATGGTGTCCCAGATGTGCTCAATCAGATTCAGGTCTGGGAAACGGGCGGGCCAGTCCATAGCTTCAATGCTTTCATCTTGCAGGAACTGCTGACACACTCCAGCCACATGAGGTTTGGCATTGTCTTGCATTAGGAGGAACCCAGCGCCAACCGCACCAGCATATGGTCTCACAAGGGGTCTGAGGATCTCATCTCGGTACCTAATGGCAGTCAGGTTACCTCTGGCGAGCACATGGAGGGCTGTGCGGCCCTCCAAAGAAATGCCACCCCACACCATTACTGACCCACTGCCAAACCGGTCATGCTGAAGGATGTTGCAGGCAGATCGCTCTCCACGGCATCTCCAGACTCTGTCACGTCTGTCACATGTGCTCAGTGTGAACCTGCTTTCATCTGTGAAGAGCACAGGGCGCCAGTGGCGAATTTACCAATCCTGGTGTTCTGTGGCAAATGCCAAGCGTCCTGCACGGTGTTGGGCTGTGAGCACAACCCCCATCTGTGGACACCGGGCAATTAGAACATCCTCATGGAGTCAGTTTCTAACCGTTTGTGCAGACGCATGCACATTTGTGGCCTGCTGGAGGTCATTTTGCAGGGCTCTGGCAGTGCTCCTCCAGTTCCGGAGGTAGCGGTCCTGCTGCTGGGTTGTTACCGTCTTACAGCCCCCTCCATGTCTTCTGGTGTACTGGCCTGTTTCCTGGTAGCGCCGCCAGCCTCTGGACGCTACGCTGACAGACACAGCAAACCTTCTTGCCACAGCATTGATATGTCATCCTGGATAAGCTGCACTACCTGAGCCACTTGTGTGGGTTGTAGAGTCCATCTCATGCTACCACGAGTGTTAAAGCACAACCAACTTTCAAAAGTGACCAAAACATCAGCCAGAAAGCATTGGTACTGAGATGTGGTCTGTGGTCCCCACCTGCGGAACCACTCCTTTATTGAGTGTGTCTTGATAATTGCCAATAATTTCCATCTGTTGTCTATTCCATTTGCACAACAGCGTGTGAAATTGATTGTCAATCAGTGTTGCTTCCTAAGATGGGGGTTGTGCTCACAGCTCAACACCGTGCAGGACGCTTGGCATTTGCCACAGAACACAAGGATTGGCAAATCTGCCACTGGCGCCCTGTGCTCTTCACAGATGAAAGCAGGTTCACACTGAGCACATGTAACAGACGTGACAGTCTGGAGACGCCGTGGAGAACGATCAGCTGCCTGCAGCATCCTTCAGCATGACCGGTTTGGCAGTGGGTCAGTAATGGTGTGGTGTGGCATTTCTTTAGAGGGCGCACAGCCCTCCATGTGCTTGCCAGAGGTAACCTGACGGCCATTAGGTACCGAGATGAGATCTTAAGACCCCTTGTGATACCATATGCTGGTGCGGTTGGCCCTGGGTTCCTCCTAATGCAGGACAATGCCACACCTCATGTGGCTGGAGTGTGTCAGCAGTTCCTGCAAGATAAAGGCATTGAAGCTATTGGCTCGCCCGCCCATTCTCCAGACCTGAATCTGATTGAGCACATCTGGGACATCATGTCTCGCTCCATCCACTAACGTCAAGATGCACCACAGACTGTCCAGGAGTTGGCGGATGCTTTAGTCCAGGTCTGGGAGGAGATCCCTCAGGAGACCATCCGCCGCCTTATCAGGAGCATGGCCAGGTGTTGTAGGGAGGTCATACAGGCACAGTGAGGTCATACAGGCACAGGGGGGCCACACACACTACTGAGCATCATTTTGACTTGTTATAAGAACATTACATTCCAGTTTAATTTTGTGGGTGACTACAAATCCAGGCCTCCATTGGTTAATAAATTTGATTTCCATTGATGATTTTTGTGTGATTTTGTTGTCAGCACATTCAATATTCATATATTTCATTCATTCAGATCTAGGATGTGTTATTTGAGTGTTCCCATTATTTTTTTGAGCAGTGTATAAGGATACATATATGTCTAGAGTATCTGTGCTTGGGGCCCAATAATTGATGCTTCAATGATCTCTATTTTCACAGTATCCACCTTGTGCTGATCTGGAAAAGATAGACAAAAACCTGACTGGCACATCCAGACTATGTGAACTAGGTGCAAACAAGGGAAGCTACCCCATGTAAACATACAAAAAAAGGCTGCACTCAAGCATACTAAGCATGACAATATGGAATACATGAAATTTAGAATAGCAATAGGGCTTTGGAATATAAAGAAAATTTGAGACGCTTAGTATAAACATTTGGCCAAACACTTTAAAGCCCACCAACCATCGTCAAGGTGGTCTCAATACTGGTGAGTCCCTGACCTAATGTGAACATACCTCTATTAGGCTGATATCTGAATTTCTGGGTGAATATGCACCTCTGTCAGTAATGCCTGCATTTATGGGTAAAGTAGGGACCTGGTGTAATTAAAATCACCACCTGGTGGGGGCGGAGTGCTCGGTCAGCAAGCTAACATTCAATAGACAAAAAAACCTGACTGGCACATCCAGACTAATGTGAACTAGGTGCAAACCAAGGGAAGCTACCCCCATGTAAAACATACAAAAGCCATATTGCTATTCTAAATTTCATGTATTCCATATTGTCATGCTTTAGTATGCTTGAGTGCAGCCTTTTTTTGTATGTTTTACATGGGGGTAGCTTCCCTTGGTTTGCACCTAGTTCACATTAGGTCAGGGACTCACCAGTATTGAGACCACCTTGACGATGGTTGGTGGGCTTTAAAGTGTTTGGCCAAATGTTTATACTAAGCGTCTCAAATTTTTCTTTATATTCCAAAGCCATATTGCTATTCTAAATTTCATGTATTCCATATTGTCATGCTTTAGTATGCTTGAGTGCAGCCTTTTTTTGTATGATCTGGAAAAGATGACAGCACCCTTCTATATTGGTTCTGGTCGTCTCATCTCCCTTCCACATTCTGGCAAAAAGGTTCACTGGCTCGTCTCTGCCAAACAATATGGTGCATTCTTTCTTCAACATCACAGAATCAATACCTCTAGAAAGATAAAAACTCCACTTTTGGGTATAAAATATATGCCATCATGATGGTAGCCCAGGTCTAATATCTGATGTTTTTACCAACAAGTATGCCTATCCCACCATAACTTTCCTTTTTTTTTTCTCTCTCCTATTCTTTTCTTTCCTTTCTCTCTTGTCCACCCACTTTCACCCAATGAGTCCATCATTTTGTTAAGAAACCACCACCTATATGCCTACAGACCACACTAAGGTAACTTATTAAGTTTCTAAAACGTTTCTTATTGTGTGGATGTTACTGCTATGTTGCATGTTACCTCAAGACTTAAACGGTTTCCTAAATTGTGTAGAAACTTTAGTTTGTTTTCTGAAAACTAGAAAAAAAAAATATTGCACAAAGATCTGAAACTTGTAAAGTCTGCTTCTTGCTAACCATCCAAATGTGTAATGGTCAGAATATAGTTGGCAGTATCAGACTTTACAGGTTTTGCTTATTGTCCATTACCAGTTTAGCTTAGATATAATTAACCTCTTAACGACCGCCGATATGCCTTTTAACGGTGGTAGTTAAGGGTACTTAAACCACAGCGCCCCCCCCAGAGTTGGATTTTCCCGGGGATCTCTGTTGCCAGGGGTAGCCGAGATCCCAGAGAACATGATTCAGGTCGGTTTTTACCGACCCCGGGGTTGCGATCGCCGTTATTAACCGTATAACAGCGACTGCAAAAAAAATAAAATCTGATGTGCCATTTAATTTCTCTCTCCTGTGATGTGATCGCACATCAGAGGAAAGAGTCCCCGATCCCCCCGGAACCTCCCGGTGGTCCTCGGGCCCTCCTGCATCCTCCGGTGGGTGCCGCCATCTTCTTCCGGTCAGAAAATGGCGGGCGCATGCGCAGTGCGACTGCCGAGATCTGCCGGCAGGCACCCGGCAACAATAGGAAGATTTTTCCTATTGGTTCATTTTGGTCACTGTGATAGATGCTGACACAGTGATCAAAATAAAAAAAATAGTAAATAAACCCCCCCTTTATCACCCTCTTAGTTAGGAAAAAATAATAAAACGAAGAAAATAATATTTATTTCCATTTTCCCATTAGGGTTAGGCTACATTTAGTTGGGCTAAAGTTTTAGGGTTAGGGTTAGAGTTAGGCTAAAGTGAGTTGAGCTAAAGTTTTAGGGTTAGGGTTAGGCTAAAGTGAGTTGGGCTAAAATTTTAGGGTTCGGCTAAACTGAGTTGGGCTAAAGTTTTAGGATTAGGGTTGGGGGTGTGTTGGGGTTATGGTTGGAGTTAGAATCAGGGGGTCTCCAAATGTGACATGGCGCCACCATTGATTCCAGCCAATTTTGCGTTCAAAAAGTCAAACGGTGCTCCCTCCCTTCTGAGCTTTGCCGTGTGCCCAAACAGTGGTTTACCCCCACATATGGGGCATCAGCGTACTCTGGACAAATTGCACAATTTTGGGGGTCTAATTTCTCCTGTTAACCTTGGGAAAAAAAAAATGAGTGCTAAAAATTCATTTTTGTGGAAAAAAAACTGATTTTTTATTTTCATGGCTCTACATCATAAACTTCTGTGAAGCACTTGGGGGTTCAAAGTGCTCACCACACATCTAGATAAGCTCATTGAGGGGGGGGTCTAGTTTCCAAAATGGGGTCACTTGTGGGGGGTTTCCACTGTTTAGGCACATCAGGCGCTTTGCAAACGCAACATGATGTCTGCAGACCACTCCATCAAAAGCTGCATTCCAAAACGGCGCTCCTTCTCTTTGAGCTCTGCCGTGCGCCCAAAACAGTGGTTTACCTCCAAAATGGGGTACTCGCGTACTCAGAACAAATTGCACAACAACTTTGGGGGTCTAATTTGTCCTGTTACCCTTGTGAAAATAAAAATTTGGGGGCAAAATTTGATGAAATTGAAAAAATATGATTTTATTTTCACGGCTCTATGCTATAAACGTCTGTGAAACCCTTGGGGGTTCAAAGTGCTCACCACACATCTAGATAAGGTCCTTAAGAGGTTTAGTTTCCAAAATGGTGTCACTTGTGGGGGGTTTCCACTGTTTAGGCACATCAGGGGCTCTCCAAACGCGACATGACGTCCGATCTCAATTCCAGCCAATTCTGCATTGAAAAAGTCAAACGGCACTCCTTCCCTTCCAAGCTCTGCCGTGTGCCCAAACAGTGGTTTACCCCCACATATGGGGTATCGCCGCATTCAGGAGAAATTTGACAACAAATTTTGTATTCATTTTCTCTTTTTACGCTTTTGAAAATAAATAAAAATGGTTCTGAAGTAAAATGTTTGTAAAAAAAAAGTTAAATGTTAATTTTTTCCTTCCACATTGCTTCAGTTCCTGTGGAGCACGCAATGGGTTAATAAACTTCTTGAATGTGTTTTGAGCACCTTGAAGGGTGCAGATTTTAGAATGGTGTCACTTTTGGGTATTTTCCTGTCTTTTACACCCCTCAAAGTGACTTTAAGGCTATGTGCCCACGTTGCAGAAATGCTCCTTGCGGAGCATTTCCGCAACTCCCCGCCGCGGGTATAACGCATGCTAATTCGCATGCGTTATCCTGCAAAACACAAGCATTTTGCAAGAGTTTTTTAGCATTTGAAGCATCGCTTGGAAAAGTGATTGACAGGTTGGTCACACTTGTCAAGCATAGTGCTTCACAAGTGTGACCAACTTTTAACAACTGATGAATGTTAAAAATAAGATGTATATACTTACCCTCTGTCGGCCCCCGGAGTCCTCCGCTTCTCAGCGGCGCTGCCTGCAAGTTCCGTTCCCAGGCGTGCTTAGCGAGAATGACCTTTGCGACATCGCGGTCACTCGACCGCTACGTCATCTGGGGTCATTCTCGCTAAGCACGCCTGGGAACGGAAGTTGCAGGCCGCGCCGCTGAGGAGCGGGAGGACTCCGGGGGCCGACAGAGGGAAAGTATATACATATTTTTTATTTTATTTCTATTTTTTACAGGAATATGGTACCCAGGGCCTGCAGGAGAGTCTCCTCTCCTCCAGACCCTGGGTACCAACCGCACATGAAGCGCTCACTTCACGCATGGTGAGCATAGCCACACGCGTAAAGTGAGCATTTCAATGCAATCCTTTGGCGGCGTAATCGCCACGATTACACAAAAAGAATGAACACGCGTATTTTACCGCGATGCGATTACGACTCCGGAAAAATACGCAGCATGTGCACAGCAATTGCGTAATCCCATAGGATTGCATGGGATGCGTTTTCTTAGCATTTTTACAAGCGTTTATGTAGAGTAAAAACGCGGCAAAAATGCTTAAAAAACGCAACGTGTGCACATAGCCTAAGGCTGCTCGCGATGTCGCAAAGGTCATTCTCGCTAAGCACGCCTGGGAACGGAACTTGCCGGCAGCGCCGCTGAGGAGCCAGAAGACTATGGGGGCCGACAGAGGGTAAGTGTATACATATTTTTTTTATTTTTATTAGTTTTAACATTCATCAGTTGTTGAAGGTTGGTCATACTTGTGAAGCACTATGCTTGACGTGTGACCAACCTGTCAATCACATTTCCAAGCGATGCTTCAAATCGCTTGGAAAAGCGTGAGCATTCTGCAAGCTAAAAACGCTTGCAAAACGCTTGTGTTTTGCGGGATAACGCATGCGAATTACGCATGCGTTATACCCACGACAGGGAGTTGCGCAAATGCTTCGTACAATTACAGAGCATTTCTGCAACGTGGGTGCATAGATTAAATGTGATGTGGTCCCTAAAAAAAAAAATGGTTTTGTAAATTTTGTTGGAAAAATGAGAAATCATGGTCAACTTTTAACCCTTATAACTTCCTAACAAAAAAAAAATGTTGTTCCCAAAATTGTGCTGATGTAAAGTAGACATGTGGGAAATGTTATTTATTAAGCATTTTGTGTTACATATCTCTCTGATTTAAGAGCATAAAAATTAAGTTTGAAAATTTCAAAATTTTCACCATATTTCTGTTTTTTTCATAAATAAACGCAAGTCATATCGAAGAAGTTTTACCACTAACATGAAGTACAATATGTCACGAAAAAAACATTCTCAGAATCAGCGGGATCAGTTAAAGCGTTCCAGAGTTATAACATCAAAGTGACAGTGGTCAGAATTGTAAAAATAGGCCTGGTCATTAAGCTGCAAATTGGCTGTCACTAAGGGGTTGAAAGGGAATCGATCAGTAGGATCTACCCTCTGAAGCAGTCTACAGGTCCTTCTCAAAAAATTAGCATGTAGTGCTAAATTTCATTATTTTCCATAATGTAATGATTACAATTAAATTTCACATATTTTAGATTCATTACACACCAACTGAAATTTGTCAGGTCTTTTATTGTTTTAATACTGATGATTTTGGCATACAACTCCTGATAACCAAAAAACCTGTCTCAAAAAATTAGCATATCAAGAAAAGGTTCTCTAAACGACCTATTACCCTAATCTTCTGAATCAACTAATTAACTCTAAACACATGCTAAAGATTCCTGAGGCTTTTAAAACTCCCTGCCTGGTTCATTATTCAAAACCCCCATCATGGGTAAGACTAGCGACCTGACTGATGTCAAGAAGGCCATCATTGACACCCTCAAGCAAGAGGGTAAGACCCAGAAAGAAATTTCTCAACAAATAGGCTGTTCCCAGAGTGCTGTATCAAGGCACCTCAATGGGAAGTCTGTTGGAAGGAAACAATGTGGCAGAAAACGCTGTACAACGAGAAGAGGTGACCGGACCCTGAGGAAGATTGTGGAGAAGGACCATTCCAGACCTTGGGGGACCTGAGGAAGCAGTGGACTGAGTCTGGTGTAGAAACATCCATAGCCACCGTGCACAGGCGTGTGCAGGAAATGGGCTACAGGTGCCGCATTCCCCAGGTAAAGCCACTTTTGAACCATAAACAGCGGCAGAAGCGCCTGACCTGGTCTACAGAGAAGCAGCACTGGACTGTTGCTAAGTGGTCCCAAGTACTTTTTTCTGATGAAAGCAAATTTTGCATGTCATTCGGAAATCAAGGTGCCAGAGTCTGGAGGAAGACTAGGGAGAAGGAAATGCCAAAATGCCTGAAGTCCAGTGTCAAGTACCCACAGTCAGTGATGGTGTGGGGTGCCATGTCAGCTGCTGGTGTTGTCCACTGTGTTTCATCAAGGGCAGGGTCAATGCAGCTAGCTATCAGGAGATTTTGGAGCACTTCATGCTTCCATCGGCTGAAATGCTTTATGGAGATGAAGATTTCATTTTTCAGCACGACCTGGCACCTGCTCACAGTGCCAAAACCACTGGTAAATGGTTTACTGACCATGGTATTACTGTGCTCAATTGGCCTGCCAACTCTCCTGACCTGAACCCCATAGAGAATCTGTGGGATATTGTGAAGAGAAAGTTGAGAGACGCAAGACCCAACACTCTGGATGAGCTTAAGGCCGCTATCGAAGCATCCTGGGCCTCCATAACACCTCAGCAGTGTCACAGGCTGATTGCTCATGCGACGGCATGAAGGGAGTCATTTCTGCAAAAGGATTCCCGACCAAGTATTGAGTGCATAACTAAACATTATTATTTGATGGTTTTTTTTGTTTGTTTTTAAAAAACACTTATTTTATTGGACGGTTGAAATATGTTAATTTTTTGAGACAGGTTTTTTGGGTTATCAGGAGTTGTATGCCAAAATCATGAGTATTAAAACAATAAAAGACCTGACAAATTTCAGTTGGTGTGTAATGAATTTAAAATATATGAAAGTTTAATTGTAATCATTACATTATGGAAAATAATGAAATTTAGCACTATATGCTAATTTTTTGAGAAGGACCTGTATATGGGCATGTAGGTCATAGGAAGTTTAATAAAATAATACTTTGATATCTGCGATCTGATATCTTAGTCCAGAAAAAGTCATGTTTTTCTTTTATGTAAATTAATTGTTCCAGGATATGTGCCGGACACTGATCTGCATGACAATCTGCCTTCAGAGCTCATTTTAAATAAAAGGAGGCATTACCAGTGTGAGAAATGTAACTAACATTACAGGAGAACTGAACTTGGTCTCCTTACAAAAAGCATTTGCTGCTCAGCTCTCCTGTATTGTAACAACATTCAACCCTGTCTGCCTGTGACATGGAAGCTGAGAGGAACCTGCAGATGTGTCAGTTATAATCTCACACAGCTCTGCAATGAGATCAGGAGAGCAGAGATCGGCCATCACACTGGTAACTCCTCCTTCTGTTTAAAATAATCTCCGGAGGCAGATCTCATGCAGATCGGTGTCCGGCCCATAGTCCTGAACAGCTCATTTACATTTTCAGAAAAATGTGGATTTCTCAGGCATAAGTTATTGGGTCACATATATCAAGGTATCACTTTATGCAGATTCATATGACCTACATGACATATAGACGACTACTGGCAGACTCCCTTTAATGTTTGTCTACATACCAGCAATGCATAGTGATAATATTAAACTGCATTATGCTATGGTAATATTAAACGTCTTCGGTGTTCTGTGTTGCAAATGTGGTCTACCCTCGCTCGTTGCGATCTTCAGAACGGTATAAATAACATAACAGAAGAGGAAGAGAGATTACAAAACAACACGGACACACACATGGATCAGCTCCTGATTAAATTTATTGCAGAATAATTTACAGTTTGATTGTATTTAGAGAAGAATACCCTGGACTCAGTGTCTGATACAGATACTGCCAGATAGGTGCAGAGTTTTGTTGTATATATTATATTTATAAATATATATTTATGTATATATTTATATAGTCAGCCAAAATTGAACAGACCCAAAAACTGGGATCTGAATTTTGATCACAAAATATGTACCATAAGCTAGCACCACACAAGAAAAACACAAAGAATTAACAGATCAGGCTCTGTCAAGCCTTTAACAGAGAGCATACTTAAATGGCATTTAACAGCATATAGTGATATCAATACCCTCTTTCTCTGCCAAGGATGCCGGCAAAGTTTAGCTGGCAAACATCTTACAGAAAGTGAGTCAAACAAAGATATAGTGTCACTGAGTAGAAACATATAATGTGTAGATACAAAGAGCCTGTATATTGCCAGAGTACAGATTGCATGTATATTCATTAGACATCATGATTATTAGGACTTTATTTCATATTTCCAGCACATGAAAGATTCGCTTTAACTTAATTAAAATATATGTGTAGATTTCTCCTTTGCTGTATACTCTTTGTATGAAAAGTTGTATTATTAATAGTTTAACTCTGTCATATCAAGATTTCCACAAACCTGGCCTAGTATTTGGTCAATTCATGTCTCTGAGGGTGGATTACAATGAGCTGTGCTATGGTCAGTAGTTCACCGTTAGTTAACTGGTCACATCAAAAAGCAGGCAAAGAAAACATTTTTATTCAAGTATATATATTTATGTCATATGGTAATATGAAACTAGAAAAGTGCATCAGTTGGTGCTTAGGATTTATTCATTATTGGTCTGGATAAGCCTTAAAGGGAAGGTTCGCCTTTATCTGTAATGGTGACGATACACCTCCAGTGTATCGGTGAAAAGCTCATTTGGTCGGCAGCTTTTCTTCCCAACTTTACCTTATGTATGAATGTATATGTTTAAATTGGGAAGAGGGGAATAAGCTACTCCCGGACCCTAATAGGAGAAGGAAAAGATAGTTTATGGATCTCACCAATCCTATGACCACAACCTACTATGTCTCAGCACAATGACCCTTCAGAATATCTCTGGGGCTTCCATACTTCCAAGTTTTGACTCCTATTTAAATCTATAGGATTACAATGCACACTTCAATAAGATCATAACTGAAGACATTATGGAAAATCAGAAGGATGTCAAAGAGACACATTGCATAGCAGAGCCCTGTGGCCCCTTTGCTATAGTGACCTAAGGAGGTCTCTGCTCCCAATAATCCAGCCTTGTCATAATGGCAAGGCAGAGGACATATAAAGGTACACCTCATTTCATTTACTTGACCAGGCCCATTAAACATGTCATACTTGACATCTTTGAAGGCTTTTCTAGGTGTTTGAAGGTTCTACCATATATAGTTAAAATGAAGATTCCTAGAAAGAAGTGAATTTACTAATTTAGTGAATCAAAAGGATGGTTGGATGCAGGTGACTCAAATGTCAACATCAGTTCACCCATCTTTAGTAACGGCTTAAGATTCCTGTAGAAAGGTTGGATATGTTAGCTTCGTTCATTACTCACCAAGAAGAAAGCAGTAAATAACTCCTGCAGGCTATCAGAATGATGGTCCTCTCTTTTATCCCCACAGTTCTATACAATGGTTTCCTCACCATTGAGTGGCTCAATAATGTGAGCGTAAGCATTTTAGAAGTATTGCAGACATTATAAGCAGAACATGCATTAAAATGCAAAATAAGTGGGAAAACTCAGCTTATCGCTCTTAATCCACTGCAATTACATCATATTTGGCGGGGTTGGCATTAATAACTAATTGTTTGGACGTTCGGTCCCTGACCAAGGTCAGCTTTTACACGCCCCCGGGAAGACCGGAAGAAGAATCGGTGAAACGCGCGTTGGGGTGGGAGACACGGCAAACTCCTGGCTTACCACTGAGGTAAAAAACTACTAATATGCACTTTTGCCATTTGGTCCTTTCTTTTGCTGCTAGTTCAGGATACCATTCAGTTTACATGCACTGAGGCACTTTATGATTGATTGGTTGGTTTTTCTACTTGGACAGAGTTTATCTGTATACTTCTCTTTGCCCCACTGCATTTCATATGCCTAAGGTGTATATATAGGCAAAGTAAAGGCATTCTAGAAACACCAATTGCCATCTAATTACTTTAATGAAATATATTTAGGCATTTTTGGTGTTTTTTCTGCATAATTTATGTATGGAACCATTTAGGTTTATTTAAATGCAAAAACCTCGTGTTCAGTGGTAGCCGTTGTTTTGCCCAGTCTTCGTTTGTAATGAGGCATCCTTTTCTACATCTTTCCATATATGTTTAATAAAATGAATTTTGTAATATACACTCCTTTTCCTTTCGTTATGTGAGAGGGTATGTTGGTTTTATTTATAAATGTAATAATCAGAGAGTAAAAAAAAAACATTTTTTTCGCCTCATCATGCTTTTAACCTCTCTAGTAATTACTATAAACTATAATTTCCAGCAATAGCCAGTGAGTATCTTACATTTGGTCCTGAATACTGATCAGATAGAGAGGTATAAAAATATTGTGTTGTATGCATTTTAACATGTGAGACAGAAGGGTATAGTTTATCTTCAAAAAGAACAGTACTAGTTATCAAATCCAATTATTCTATCACCAGTGATTCACTGCCATGCTGAACCTATCAAAGGAAAATGTATCGTGTGTAATCTAAGCAATGCCGGAAATAATATTGTAAAGTTTGTCATAGAAAGCAATGTGTAAGGCCCTGTCTGGATGGCCGCACTCTAAACTTCGTATTGTCTGTACTCATCTGTCCCATTTCGGAAAAACGTTAAAACAAATAAAATACACTAGTATTTCACAAGACTAAAACCATCTAAGACAAAACAGAAATTTCATATTGACACAAAGAGCAGAAAAAATGTGAACATGCCGGTGTATTTTCAAGAGATAAAGACAAAGTAGGTTTATTGCTTCGACATTCAGTTATTTATGGCTGGATAACCTCTCGGAGTGGATTTATTGTATCCATATTTATATATATATTGATATATGTGGAGACATAAAATGGTTTAAAATGCAGAAACAAATGAAAAACAGAATAAACAGCTGAACAATAAAAATCAAACTATCTACAATGTTAACACTGCTAATTTTCAATGTTTCAGTGGCTTTATGTGAAGGTGCTACATTCCAGTCAGACCAAAGGGAATCTGTCACTTGTATATTGGAATCCTCAATGTGTGCCACATTTCTGGAAAAGTAAACCAGAAAAATAGAGATGGACTGCTTAGTTGAGGGCAAGGACTGAGCTATCAGCCATAAGCTGTTCCTCAAACTTTACTTTTAAAGAGGACATGTCACTCACCATAAATATGGATTTTTCACCCGAAGCAATTTTTGATCCTGTGGCTCATTGTTGGAGAGATATGGCCCTCTCGTGTTTAAATCTTGTCTTTTAACAACTGGGTGTGGTCAAGAAGCCTTCCATAGAGAATTAAGAACCACACCCACTTGGCTCAATGGACTAGATTGCAATGCCAGGAAGAAAAGGCCGTATCTGAGGAATGGAGACATGCAGGAACAAAAGAAAACCAGCGCCAGATTCAGGAGAGCAATGGCATTTACATCAGGTTAAATGACATATTTATGGCAAGTGACGAGTAATGTACTTGATACTAAGCTAGCCATATTGGCATTTTTGGTAATGGATGAGGAAGTCCAGTTCAAGGACTAATGTCACTAACCTGCTGACAAACATGTTGGAAGAGAAGATACATGTAGATGATTTTCCTCATCAAAAGTGATGACTGTCTATGGGGTGTTTGATGTTGTAATCACGTTTGCCATGCGCTTAGCTTATCCTTGTGAGGTCTTTAAACTTCCAGAAAATTTTTTATTCAACTATTTTAAACTAAACTTTCTCAAAATAAAATGAGAAAAAAAGGGAAATTCAAAATCAAGTCTAACATCCTAGAAGTTGCATCCAGCAATAAATATTATTCCCTAATCCGTTAGCGATAGGTTTGCAGTCTGTGTGTTTATATGCCTAACTGTAGATGTCCTCTCTGCTTCCCAAGCGATGTTCCATACGGTTCTTCTAAATTATATGCCTGCTATTCAGATTTGTCAGATCATACAGTGTCATATATGTGGATTACTTTCTCATTGTGCATATTGCCTCTTCAGAAAGGAAAAGGACAAGAACTGTAGCGCAATCCTAATTGTCAATATCCACTCTTTAACGAGCCTTAAGGGTATGCCACACTAAACAACATCGCTGACGGGATCGCTAAAAAACGTCACTATTTAGCGATCCCGTTAGCGATGTTGTTGTGTGCGGCAGCACCAGCGACGGGCCCTGCTGTGATCTCGTCCGTCGCTGGATCGTTCCGGACCCTATTCTGATCGTCGGCGTCCCGCTGGGTAAGTATATATCGCTGAGTGTGGCACCTTTTTTAGCGATTTAGCGGTACTTTTGTACCGCTAAAGTCGTTAAGGAGATCGCTAACCGCGATAGCGTCCTTAACGACATCGCTAAATGTGGCCGACACTAGCGATATTGTAAACGATCCCGCTAGCGATCTCATTAGTATGCGACGCTAACGAGATCGTTAGCGGGATCGTGTAGTGTGGCAGTACCTTTACAATATGACGTAGGATAAAAGCCAAAGTCATATGGCAAAGTCGTTAAAGGGTCGATATTGACTTTTAGGATTGTTACTTCCAATAGGAGGCAATAAAGTTCTAGTCCTCTTCCTCTCTTAATAGGCAATTTGCATATTTAATTTCCCAGGAAAGCATTGCAAAGCTTATAAGCCTCTTCACTCTGACATGCCAGTCATGGCATGTCACTTTCCACAAAGAGAAACGTTACTCCTTAGATCCCTACTTTCTCATTGTAATCCTATGAGAGCCTCGATGGAGAGGCTTACACTGGAAAAGCAATGAGCGGATTCTCACAGAAGACATTGTGTGAGCTTTCCAGTACAAGTAGGGGTCACCTGGTTAAGAAGAGGGACGTAGCAGCGCTGGGAACCGGAGCAGATGACGACTGATAAGTATCTAAAAACGCATATAAATTACATAGATACCGTACATATTTCTAAACGATTAGGGAATAACATTATTGCTGGGGATGTTTCTACAACCAAATCCCTATGTACCAAATTAGGCAACATCGAATATTGTGTAATTAGTTGTGCCACCCAATAACACATACAATATTTGTTACTGACATATACGTCATATTATTAGTTTAATAGGGGGCTGTAGATGTTATGGAGCAGCAGAAAAAAGTTGCTCATCCAACAGTTATCACTCCTGGTCTCTCCCATCTACATTAAATTGCCTGCTAAGCCCAACATATACCGTTTGTTATTATGCAGAATGAGCAGCTGGCACCATTGGCACCACTTATTACTGGGCAATATAATTATATGAGATCCTTATATTCTAGAGTATCCACAGATCCCATAGCTCACAGATTATCTGTTCAGATAACAAATATGTATGGGCAGCCTTAAAGTGTACACATATGCATTTATATCTAGTAGTAGTCAATGTAGAGCCAGCCACATAAAAAAGGTTATTCCAACCAACTCCATGCCGATTAACGAAACACTAGACAATCAGTTTGGTAGACCAAGCTTCTGCTTTAGCTTGTTTTCTGTAGTTTTCTGCGTAGATATTTTGCATATTTGCCCCCCCCTCAAAAAAAAAAAAGAAGTAATTAACCCTATATCCATCTGGACAGGGGAGAACTTTCTATTGTGTAATGAAGGATAACTGACATTTTTCCCTTTACAAAAAGAAAAAAAGTTTAATTGCAGGATCATGACTGCCCCTTTCTGGCATCTTCTCCAATGTGACAGCCTAGCGAGATGGATGCGTAATAATTCCCTGAGGGAGCAAGGTGTATTTATATATTTTACATATTCTATTTACATATTGCACATTAGAAGGAATGGGGGGAAAAGTGCAAACAAAATGTTTTTTTTTTTTAACAATTACAGAAGGGTTCATGGAATGTTTCAAAGCAAATACAATTCATAAAAGAGGGAAGAATGCAAAATGAATGTGCTGCAGTCCATAGCAAGGACGAGTAGACTCCGAGTGGGCAGTGTTCAAGTGCTCAGTCATCTCATACCGTTTACCTCTCCCTAGAGCCAGGTCTACAAAATGTATGTCATGCCAATAAATTAACTATTTAGAGGCTTTGATTGAATTTTACGCATGTGATATTGTAAAAACTGTTTCCCTATTTAAATATATGGGATCTTTTATTTAAAAAAAATAGATTCAGGTAGGTATTAAAATGAACAAATAGCTGAAATTTTGATGACAGTAAACCATAAACAATGTGGACTTCTTTAGGGGCTTTTTTTTTCTTTTTTATTAAATCATGTATTATTTCCAATAGGGTTGTCTTAGGCTATGTTTCCACAATTAGCTTTAGGTGACTGCGTATTTTTTAAAAAATTAAGGTAACCTATCTTTTTTTTAAATAGGTGCAGAAAATCTGCAACATCAAAAAGTCACCATTGTGGGAATGTAGCCTTGAACGTTTTATATGGTTTTGCTTCAACAGCCTGTATGGATCATAGTAAACATGAAGTTCCATTTTGATTTGATAATAAATCCACTTAAAAGGTGGTTTAGGAGAGACATAAGACTTATAAATCCTGTCATCTGAACAGGCTCAGTGATGGACTCACTGTTAAGTTATTCTGCAGCCTGCTATGTACAGTGATACATAGAGGATGTAGAAGCTGAACATTCCAAAACCGTTACGTATTGACATAGAACACACTTCTCTGTAATAAGAGACAGGAAGCATTCAGCAATTTATGAGCCTAAAATCAACGAAAAAGTATTGCCTCCCTGCCGTAAATCTATCTGAACTTATGTTATTTAACAGGTAAAAGTGCTGCTCCAAAAAATAAAGGTGATAGTCAAATCACACAAAATCACAGAGATAGATGTGATCTTACAGTTATTCCGAGTAAGAAATAACGCCAGCGGAACAGGCCTATTTAGGCATATGGTGAACAGGTCAAATTTTTCTTTAATATCTTGTGTCACTAGAATGTTAGGGGGCGCTGTACAACTAGAGTAATATGGGCATTTATTTAGGCAATCATATCTATAGCAGTCTGGATAGGATTCTATATGTGTATATGGAAATTCTAGCGGAAATTCTTTGCACTCAATCCTTGTATTAATTGCAGCATATTCATCACACCACATTAACCAAAACATTAATACTATTATAACAATATCTGAATACAGCTAAGTGACATTTTGGCTATGGCACATTTAAGGAACTTAAAACAATTTTTTGTTAGCTTTTTTTTGCATTTTTTTTTTTACCAGAGACAGCTCTTGAAAATACAAATTTTAACTTTTGAATTTTTTTTTTTATAAAATTTGTACAATAATTGTTTAGTTTGTAACTTTTTCACATTACAAAAAAATCTGTTTACCATTATGACCGCTAAACAAATCACATTTTTATTGCAGGAATAGTTCAAGTGCCTTTAAATATTTATACAAGGGTTAAAAAAATATACTTTTTAATTATTATTATTATGCTTTCTAAAGTGGTCCAGGCTTTGTATTAAATATTGTAATTTTATCCCATCCCCACTTTAATTATACGCATCTTAACACTTAAAGCAGCCAGAACATACACACACAGACACACAACTGCAAAACTTACATGGACATAGCTGGGATTGTACAATCAACAATGGATCCATCTGCCAATATAGTCATGCCAGATCATTGTGTCACCAACAAACTATGCAAAACTACTAGTGGTTACAATACTATAAGGTTGATAGCGACACTGTCTAAGGCAGGGAGATAGGCAATCTGAGGCACATCAGCTGTCGTTGACTATACTAGTCTCTAATCACCACGCATGTTAGTCCTGGCAGCCTAAATCAACTGGTGCTCAGTCTTTTCTAAATCCCAGTTTTAGCTTCACCTAAAATATACTCACACTGGGATGAAGATGTACTCCTACACTGGTCAAAATAAGTCGTTTTCTTCACATTAAAAACGATTTTTTAGCTAAACATACTACATATTTAGAGACATAAGGTTGGTTTTTACGCTTAAAATGTTAAGTGGACCATAAAACCAGACAATTGCATTGTTTAACTGAGGGTTTTTCTTATAAAAGCATATTCAATTTTTCTACATTTAATGCCTTTTTATTGTCTATATAAAAAATCCTTCTCAATGAAGGGGAGTCACAATAAGCTGCCAATGTCCTTGCTTATCAGCTTTGTTGTGTAGACTGGAACAAATCCAGCAGAGCCATCTTATTATCCTTGGAGGGTGGAGATTAAATAACTGACGACTTTTGAAGGCTAAGAATGGCATAAAAATGAAAAACAACAAAGCAAAATAATGACACCTCTCCAATCTCTCAACACTCCTGTACTGATACTTCCTGCAGCTCTGCTGGGCTATACTCTATTTCCCTGGTCAAGGGAGGAACGGTTATAGGAGACTTCTGTTGTGCAATCCACACTGAAATTCTGCAAACCACATTGCAATGTTTTTAAAACCCACAGCATGTCCTATCAGTTGCAGAAATACCCTGTATTGTCACTGAGGTTTTGTTAGTTGAAATCTGGGTTATATTTACACTATGTGTAAGCCCAGGCTCCTAGAATGAAAGGCTATCCCCTGTCCACTTACTGCTCACTGGGGTTCTGATTGATCCTGAGAACAGGACTCTGCACAGCTCTGTCTTTATTGGAACGGAGGTGCACATGCTAGAACTCCGCTGTCTATGAAATTGCTGGAAAAAAGCAGAGTACAGGTCTGATTTTCTACAACTGATTCTCAAGATAAGAAGTCCCTTTCCCAGTGGTGGACCCACAGCAAGCAGTAAGTTATCCCCTATCACGGTATTTCAATTCCAGGAATACCCCTTTAGGAATGCTGAAGTTTCTAATAATTATACAATAATTGCTAAGTCTGAATAGGGAGCATATACATGGCCCATAGGAGCTTCTACACTTGATCTCCTTCCATTCTTCCTTCTAATTTTTTTTCTAAGGTAAAAACACAATGAGAAAAAAAAATGGTGGTGTCATATGAAACTTATCAGCAAATAATGGGTGCAACTCCGCCCATTCTCCCAGGTTGCTACACTGAAGCATGACGAAAAATTTTTCCACACATGAATTTCCATTCAGAGTCTTATATTAAATTTCATACATCAGTGTCCAAATTTGCAATGTATTCATTTTTTTATGTTTGTAATACTACTTGCAATTCATGGGGATTTGACGATTGTAAGAAGACAAAGGCATCAATGTCACGCTAAAGGGGTGGTCCAGGACTATATTAATTTTTTACAGGCAGTTGATAACTGCCTATTCTGCTCATCGCAGATCTCTGCCGGCACAAATCGGTCACAGACTGTTCCTGCTGGTGATTCTGAGGCTTCAGCTGACATCACATCAACAGAGTAACTACTTCTCTTCTGACCTACTCTGTTGATGGAGTGTGACTGTTCATGTCATGCTGATTGACAGCCGGCTCCCTGCTACCTAACTGCGGAAAGCTGGCTGTCAGTCAGCATGACGTCGGCAGTCATGACCAGTCAACAGAGCAGTGCGGAAGACAAACAGCTGTTCTGTTGATGGGGTGCAGCTGAATCGCCAGCAGGAACTTTCAGTGGTCGCTCTGAGCCGCCACTGGATAGAACAGGCAGGTAGTTAGCAACTACTTAGCTGTTAGTTTTTTGGCTCATAGTAACAAAATAATATAGTCCTGGATAAACCATGTAACTATCTTACTGCAGAAATCACAGTAAATTTATTGCCTAGATCCAAAATAGTGCTTCCAAATATCAACAAATTTCAAAAAATCATAGGAAGCTTTTTCCACTATAAAAATACAAATTTTATTTAGAACATTTTTAAAATACATATACGGATAAAAATATCCAAATGGGGGACAACATTATGCAAAAAATGCCTACAAAAAACAGGTACAGGTACAGTTGGTAGTGTTCAATAGTGAATATATCCGTATATCATGCTTAAAGCCACATTGACAAACAAGGGGTTATGTATATTTAATGTCTATCACATATACCACAGTGCATAGATTTTTAAGTAAAATATCCCCAAAACATATCTGTTAGCATAGGGTTAAAACGGACATAAAGATTGCCCTCCTACCAATAAAGCTAGCATTTAAATGTTTGCTATGCAAGTGCAGAGCATGCAGCAAGTGCTATAATATGTGCAGTAACCTGCATAACGATGCACAAAAAAGTTTTTAAAGTGTTGAAACTAGTAAGCTGCTGGTAGCTGCATTTAAATGTTTGCTATGCAAGTGCTGAGCATGCAGCAAGTGCTATAATATGTGCAGTAACCTGCATAACGATGCCAAAAAAGTTTTTAAAGTGTTGAAAATAGTAAGCTGCTGGTTGGAGACCGTACCTGATTGCGGCTGCAGCACCCCTGACGCACGTTTCGCGTTTAGCTATCAACTGTACCTGTACCTGTTTTTTTGTAGCCTTTTTTTGCATAATGTTGTCCCCCATTTGGATATTTTTATCCGTATATGTATTTTAAAAATGTTCTAAATAAAATTTGTATTTTTATAGTGGAAAAAGCTTCCTATGATTTTTTGAAATTTATCTTACTGCAGAGTATAGCTTATTTTTGCATACATTGTGGGTTCTGTAAAATGGAGTATTCCTTACATTCATGTATTGCTGTCATTAGTTTTATAATGATATGTATATAGTAGCATATTTCCTTACTTTTCAATTTTGTCAAAAAAATGGATTACTCAATAGAATATTGTTTAAGGGCTATATACACTACTCCTGTCAGGCGCTTTCCAAATGATTAGTTCGGGTGAGTTTTGGTAGAAATTTTGCACTACAAAAGCATTTCTGGAATAAGGTGAAGACCATCCTGACCTACGGTTGTATGGTAGATATGGTAGTCCGTATTTGTATCTCTGGTAATGACATAAATTTTAGTAGGAATAATACTTGAAAAGTTCTATTTGATAAAAAATAATTTTCATGAATTCACCAAGTTTTGGTCCTGTTATAGTAATGCACGGTGACACAATGACACATGGAATCTCTGGCAGATGTGCTTTGTCCATCCCAGTGCAGTGTTACACACCAATTGTACCTTTATATTCGAACACCTGGCTGGTTACACATCCCATTGTAATGAAACAGGGACCAATTTAAACCCTGTACCTACCATCACTATGGGAATCGTAAACAGTTTATTTGGACCAGCCTTTTCCCTAAACCAATCCCTCAAAAAACAGCAGCAGTAACCGCTCCAACACACTCCCAAAAATCTATTGCTTTTTTCACTAAGTCTCAATTTCCTGATGTGCACACAAAAATAGAAATTAAAGAGAACAAAATAAAAAATAAAAACGAGAAAAACAAACAACAACCACATTTCACTAAACAAAGGGAGAAGAGCAGTAGGAATTAGTAAAAAGGTGCAAAACAAAAAAGTGCCGTATTGAAACAGACCAGAAGAAGCCTACATCCGGCCCCTACACTTAAAGATCTCTTTAGCCATATAAATGTTCATGCCCAAGTACCCTGTAATACATATATTTATATATAAATATTACTTTGCTTGTATTGCTAGAGACCTCAAAAGTCTCATGGTTAAAAATGCAGGTGTGGTTCTCTTACCAGCCTGCCTTGTGATTGGTCCTTAAACTCTCCAAAACATCCTGTAAACAATATCCCTGGGGAGGGTTAGAGGTCAAGGACAAATGTCTCTGCATGTCACCCCTCGCCCTCTCCTCCAGTACCCAGATTTGCGTAAAGTGTCTTGGTTCCTCGTTCTCATGTTCACAGACACGAGTGTGTGCACGACTATACTTTCATGAAACTGTTGTGCATTCCAGGTGCCATCCCGCAGACCCTTCTATCCCTCCAGTTGCATGGCTGGCTCGTATTCAGAGGTAAAAAGTTCCTTGTAGAGGGGAGGGAAGTGATGTCTCACAATGTCTGGATATATTGCTTTAAACGCCATGAGTTTCTCTGCGTGACGCCCACACAACGCACGCAGGGTGGAGACTTTGCATATTAACTGGAAAAAAAAACATAAAACGACAAAGCTTTTATTATAGAAGAAACAATATCAACCCCTGGAGTTTAATTATATAAAACCATAAACATACCAGACAACATAAATAGCCTAATTACTTTCTGCCGCAAATTAGCTTTATATTACCCATGCTGACATACTGTGTCCATTATCAGCTTATTAGAAGCTTTGCTCCCAAAAGTTATTTGGAGTAAACGCCCATGGAGTAAATGTATATAATGTTACAAGAAAGCGCTAATTGCAATTATAATAGCAAGAAAAGTTGTAGTAAAGAAAGGATTCTAAGTACTACCATCCAATGCTCAGTGATTTAAGATAGCTGAGTACTTACAGTGGTTATCCAGGTCTTAAGATGAATAACCTAGTGTAATTCTTGTCTGATGCCTTCTAAGGCTATGGTCATATTTCATTTTTGACACGTCAGTGGTTCCGTCGGGGCTTCAGTCTGATGCCCCCAAAACCGGGATTCAGTTGGAAACCCCAAAGAGCCATTGATTTTATTGAGGCAGATGGAGGCACCATTTGCTTTGTCTGGCTTCTATTTCAGTAGTGTCCACCTTCATGAGGTTGGCAAAAAAGTGCGGTCCAATTGCACGTTTGTGCCTGCTCGAGAAGGTGGACACTGTTCAAATGAAGGCCAGAAAGAGAACAAAATGAGAGTTGAATCACTAAAATCAGTAGCCCCATTGAGGGTTCAGCTGGAATCTCATCTTTCAGCCTCGACATGTGGCAAGAACAAAATGTGAACCTGGCCTAAGTATAGTCAACAATGTTAAAGTCTTCAATAACTCCTTTAAAGTTTAGATTAATCATGATAGATTGTAAGCTTGCGAGCAGGGCCCTCATTCCTCTTGGTATCTACTTTGATCTGTGTTTATTGTTATGCTGTAATGTCTATTGTCTGTACAAATCTCCTCTATAATGTAAAGTGCTGCGGAATATGTTGGCGCTATAGAAATAAAATTATTATTATTATTATTAATGATGAGAACCACTTTTGGTTGAGAACCAAAGCCATGGAAACAGCTAAGTTGTTGGTCACATAAGGAAGCTAGTTAACCAGGTAAGGCTCTATTCATACAGGCAGCAGGGTTTCTATTTTTTTTTTCAGAAGGCATGACAGATATGAGTTATCAGTTATGATCCATCTTGACCCTGAGGCCAGTGTGAACAAAGACTTACTTAGACTTCATAAGTATTACTTGACTAAAGTCAGGAAGAGATTTGGACACTTAGATGCATAAACATGGAAAGGTCACATATCCATTGCCACCATCATTATTTTTGGCCTTACTAACTTCTCATAATCTGTAGCCCCAGGAAAAGGAATGAAGGCGAAATAGGAAAAAGGAATGAAGAGAGGGTGGGAGTGAAGGTCAGGTTAGAACAGTCATGATATGTGATGCACAACTTCCATTCAACTATCTGATTTCTGTTTAGAGGAGCAGCAAACCCACTGAGGAGCATAAAGATGATGGCTCACCTTTGTTAGGATTCCATCCTCACGATGGTTCTTTGAAGACGTGCTGCAGTGTGAGTTGGATCTTCTGCTGGAGTTTCTCAATCTTCAACTTCTCTTGCAGCCATGAACGATCTGATTTAAAATGTGATATATGAAACAGATTCTTAAGGATCTTGAATAGGCAGTTAAAACAGCATAACATTTGGGGGAGAATGAGGAAAATAGGTAATGAATTAAAAAACAAAAATTCATAATTTGCAAGGCTAAAAAAAAAAAAAGAAGTTTAGATACTTTTTAAGCAAGCTCTGCTTTTTTTTTTTTTTAAATAAGTCAGTGCACATCCAATTCTGGTAAGCAGCTATAAAACTAAGAATAAGGACAATTTACACTTAAACTGAACCTGTCATCAGGTTTGTGATAGTAACCTACACACAGTGTCAGGTCGGCGCCATTATACTGAATAAAATGATACCTTTGTTGATGAAATCTTTTTCAATCCTTAATTTTAGTTAATGATGATATGCTCGTGTCCTAAGACGGGGTTCATGTATGTGGTGCTGATTATATATTCATAATGCAGACTGCTGACAGGTCACTGCTCCCTCACTGACCTGCCCCCTAGTTTGCATAATGAACTACTAATGTGTGTATTTGAAAAAAGCATGCCACTTCATCAAAATGGCGGCGCCTGCGCACTATCACCTCAGTTAGTGCCTATTATCTAGTGCTGTTGAAAAGAAACAAAAAACACCATCAAAATGACGCCGTCGGCTGCGCATTCGTATGTATCGCGTACCGATAGATGCTACTGCACAAGCAACTACACCTGCCCCTTGTCACTGTAGACAAAATGAAATTACATTACATCAAAATGGCGCTGTGTGCTGCACCTGCGCATTAGTATCTATCGTGTACCAAGAGATGCTACTGCGCAAGCGCCTCCGCCTTGTCGTTGCAGCCAAAAAAATTCACACTATAACAAAATGGCGCTGGAGGCGGCACATGTGCAGTAGCATCTATCGGTACGCGATAGATACTAATGCGCAGGCGCAGCACACGGCGCCATTTTAATGCAGTGTAATTTCATTTTGTCTGCAGCGACAAGGGGGAGGCGGAGGCACTTGCGCAGTAGCATCTATCGGTACGCAATAGATGTTAATGCGAAGGCACAGCCGATGGCGCCATTTTGATGGTGATTTTTCTTTTCAACAGTGCAAGATAATAGGCACTAACTGACAAGTTATAGAGTGCAGGAGCCGCCATTTTGATGAAGTGACACTAGTATAGTCATTATACAAACTAGGGGGCAGGTCAGTGAGTGATCAGTGACCTGTCAGCAGTCTGCATTATGAATATATAAGCAGAACACCACATACATGAACCCCGCCTTAGGGCATGAGCTCATCATTAACTAAAAACTAAAAATAAGGATTAAACAAGAAGCACAAGACGGATTTCAGCCACAAAGGTATCATTTTATTTATTATGATGGTGCCGACCAGACTCTGTATGTAGGTTACTATGCATAACCCTGCTGACAGGTTCCCTTTAAATGGGCAGCATGGTGCAGCCTTGCAGCAATGGGGTCCTGAGTTCAAATCCCACCAAGGACAACATCTGCAAGGAGTTTGTATGTTCTCCCCGTGTTTGTGTGTGTCTCCTCCAGGTTCTCCGGTTTCCTGCCACACTCCAAAGACATACTGGTAGGGAATCTAGCTTATGAGCCCCAATGGGGACAGTGATGATAATGTCTATAAAGCGCTGCGGAATATGATAGTGTTATATAAGCAAGGCATAAAAAAAAAAAAAAAAAAACTTACCTCCTGACATGAGCACAAAGGCAGAGAATAGAGCAATTTCGTCCTCTGTCAAGTGCAACGAACATAGACTCTTCCCAAACTCAAAAACAAAGCTCATGAAGTCTTCACAACCTGCAGTGCAAGAAGGGGAGAGATAACAAATAGTCAGACATATGCAGACACAGATCAGTGCATTCTTTTTTTAAATGCCTGAACAGCGCTTAGTTACTTACTTAGTACTTTTCTAATATTTATAATATAGTACCGTAATATATACAGTATATATAAACCTAAAATATTCACAGATCAGTAAACAAAATACAAGGACAATATTATGTAATTGTGTAAGAAAATACTGGAGCAGAAATAGAAGGGGCGGCCATTCACAGGACTTCTATACACTACCGGGATATGACATCATTGCTGCAGGTCTCTGATGTCACTAGTTCCAGACACATGTAAAATCTTTGAGTCTCCGAATCATTAACTAAAACGCGTATCCCCTAACACCATGCTTCTGTCCTGATAGATGAGATTAATCTCATCTGAAGTGACAGCTAGATATGCATGGCTGCTGATGGGCTACGAAAGTATATGTTGCTATTAATGGAGTAGAGACCAGTACCATGGAGGAAGAAAGCGAGTGCTGTCCTTATAGGGTCTCGTAAATTGGGTACTGCTGTAGCACTAACCAATCTGAGGGCACTGAGATTTTGACTTTATGTGATGGCACAATATATAAGTAGTCCTGGGTGAGTGGATCAAATGAAAGGATAAATCCATACGGATGTTATTGTTATGCAGGCACCAATATTAACCATTAACAGGCCATGGCACTCAGTGAGTACAATAGAAAGGCTACAATTAGGATTGTTTTTTGAAGGGTCACCATGACTAGGGTGGGTGAAGATTTATTCCTCAATGTGAGATTATCTGTTGTGCAATCCATTGTCCCTCTTAGCTGGTATCCAAAGCAGACCCTAAAAACCAGCATGTGCCCCATGGACATTGAATTCCTTGCTAAACCATCCTTACTAAACCATCACAAACCATGTGTGACTATCCTAGGCATGTTGGGAAGCATGGCACAGCATGTCCTGAAGCATTACTGTAGAGTAATGTGATGTATGACCCTACTGTCGGCTGTACATAACACAGCGTAATGTAATATATTATGCAGCATTATGTGGTCAATGTAGAATGGACAACTAACGTACTAATGCCAAGTGGAAAATTTTTCTATTTTACTATTACTTCTATGATAATTATGTTCCATTGTCTGATCAAAGACCCTTACCTAAAGCTTTGAAGACCTCTATTCCTGCATATTTGCCATCAAAATACACCGTGTTGTTCTGAGAATCGAAGGCACGACACATTCTGATGAAAACAACTTCCAGTGAGCCTAGAAACGGAAAAAAGGCATAAAAGTTATTACACATATATTTTTATTCATTATAGATGATATTTACAGCATTGGGCCATTGTATAATTCCAACAATCGTGTAACACAAATGTGTGGCAAGGTTACGGCAAGAAGGAATGATAGATTTCTTGATATTATTGTATGTATACATTACTTGCTCTTCTAAGCATGAGCTAGAGTGCCAGTAGCCCGTTACGCAGATTGACTGGCCCCCAATACTTCTATTGTACCTACATGGCAGAAAGGGCTTGGGTGACCAGTTCTATGGCTCCCCAATATGCTGAATATTAGAAGTACTATTTTTGATTACAACTTTTTTTTTAAATAATTCACTTTTTAGATGTTCTCTGTCATATACGAACCTGCTTTCAGCAGCACTATCTGGTCGTTCTGACATAGCTCCATGAATCCGTCAATACGTTTGGCAAATTCTACCACATACTGTATGGCCTCTGTGATTTTTACTGCACAAAGCTGCCACATAACTTCCCGCTGCTGTATAGGGAAACACAAAGCAATACATAATTGGTTTCTCAACAGATGTGCCTTACACAGGACTGCAGTTCTGTAATCTTGGTGTAATACTCATTTTATTCCAATAGGGGGCATTAGTGTCCTACCAACTGCTGCCACCAAAACGGCTTTGGTTCAGACAAAACAGGCTGGTAGTAGTATTACATAAGTAAGTAGATAAAAAAATATGACTTACTGAATATTACTGTCAGTCTGTCCCATCTGTACCAAAGCATAGTTTGGAGTACACTGACTATATATATATATATATATATATATAATATATATATATAATATATATATATATTATATAAATATAATAAATATATAGTACAGACCGTGCTCCACGGCCTCCTTACTCTTATTTTATTTCTTGAAATCAGTCCTGATTTTTTGTGGTAGGGCCCAAAGAAAAAAATACCTGAATATAGCGTTTTTTTTTGCAGTGCTGGAGTATTGCTACTAGTAAGCTCCCTGCCCCTAATCTTATATGGCGCCGCTCCGGTTCGGTCTTCCGCAGGCTGTGATCTGGTGGATCGCTCCAGTGTTTGTTGGAGTGATACGGATGTCACAACTCATTGTAAGTCTATGAAAACCAGAATGAGGCCCTCAGACTTACACTGAGAACTTGTGACCGTTACCTCTGACTACCAGTGAGAAATTGAGGTCGCAAGATGGCGGCGCCGTATCAGAGCGGCACCATGAAGAGCTGAAGAAGACAACTGGTGAGTATAACACTAGGGTCAGGGAACTTAGATTAGAAGCATCTCTCTGACACGGACATAAAAAAAAAAAAAAAAAAAAAAAAAACCACAACGCTGGAGTGGTACTTTTATAAATTATATTCAATTGTTAATACTTTGCAATTCTATCTGGTTAGATATATTCTTAACTTTGAGAAAACCCCCTGAAGTAAGCAAATATTAAAGTTTGTACACTCTCAATTCTGTAAATATAGGGTAATCGCTTAATCCTGATAAATAGCCTTAAATGACAACTCACTATATAAAAGAACAACAGGTTTCAATAGGTAATGCACATTTCCTAAGAATCCTATTTCCAGGCTGATTTAGTGCTTCTTTGCATGTGTTTTTTTCAGTCAATTTAGGACTGGATCCACAGTACAGACACTAAAACACTAATACTTTTATTTATTTCTACTCCTTGTTTCGCTAAACTGCCCCAAAACCTCCGGTACTATTTGCCCGGTTTATGATTCCTGTGCTATAGATCACTCTATACAGGGTATTCCCCTGCCGTATAGACATTTTCTCTCACTATGTACCTTGCTCTGGTAACTTTCGATCTCTTCTTGGAGGAAGGTCTGCCATGTTATCTGCTGCAGCTCCTCACGCAGATACTGGCAGGTTTCCATGTGAGACTTAGAGATGTTCTGAGCAAGATGTTCTGACAATGACAAAAAAGGAGTCACAACATCTAAATGACAAGCATGGCTTCCTCTAATCTGTGACCTTTGAAAGTAATGGAGTGTAATGTCAAATGAAAAACACACGCTCAGTGCAGAAAAATCACTGCTTTAGATTTTCTTTAAATGGGCTTTTTGATATATTATAAAATATGCCAAAAGCCAGAATTGGTCATAAAATAACAAAACAAGCCCATCTTATCCCCCAATGCCCCAGCTGCCCATTCCTGGTCTTTCTGCCTGTCTTCTCTTTACCTGGCGGTAGCAATGACGTTCTTTGTACACCATGTGACTATTACAGCCAATCACTGGCCTCAGCTGTGCAGCATAGTGCAGAGGTCAGTGATTGGCTGTAGAGCATATCTGGGTAAATGGGACATCACTGATGCCACCGGGCAAACAGAAAACTGGTTGAAGGACCAGAGGTGGGCAGGGAGGGATTAAATGAATCCGGTTTCTTTTATTATTTTATGACTGTTTCTGGCTTTACCTTGTTTTTAAAAAAAAATGGAAAACCTCTTTAATTTTTTATGATACATGTTGATCAAAATAGGTAGAAATGAATGGAATAAATATACAAGGCACTTCAGTTTTTTAATCCCAGCGATTAAGAAACACTTTATATAATTCGCAGTTTTTACAAACAACATTTTACCCCTTTATAAGTCCAGATTTGATCAATTCCATACAGCGAGGACTGAACCAGGGAGGCTAAACCTTAATCCAAGTAATATAAATTCCTTGTGCAACTTACCAAGTTCTGCCATAGATACGGTGGGGGAAGTCTCTCCGTTAGTGAAAGAGCAGTAGGGGAAGAAGGATGATGGTGGCGTGTAGTCACAGAGAGGCTCTGGTTTGATGCCATTGACGTCCAAGCCCGACTGATCTGGGGACGGCTGGATATCTAGGTAAAAGCTGCTTACTGCCGACTCGTTCTTGCCTTCGTCTGGTGTGTGCTCTTCCATATATCCTCCCAGGTCATCCCGTAACTCTGTCAGCCCATTAGGAGTCAGGCCGTATCCTGCAGGAGTTAGTGGTTCTGCCTCCCCGGGCTGCTGCTGGTGGTCCCGCTGTTGCTGCATACGATGTTTCTGTACCTCGGCATATAAGCTATCCCTTTGCTTCTTGGACATGCGGCCAAACTTTACAGCTACAGAGAAGTAGAGATAAATGTAACAAGCAAGTTTATTAGTATTGTTGGGATGAAGACATTAATTTTTGTCTATCATGGAGTTTTTAGAAATAGTGCATGGAGAAGGTGTTCACAGATCCCTCTGTCATGCAACCCTACACATATAAGCCAGTGACAATTTCATAGAAAACTAATTAAACAATCAGTATGTTTTTGGAGAGTGTGGGGATCTGCAGCGCCTGGCGAACACCCAAACAAGCACAGGGAGAAAATACCTACACCGTGCAGATGTTGCCCTGATTATAGTAAATCCTAGGAGCCCACAGTTACATGGTAATGATAATAACCGCTAAACAAATAAGTTTTGTAAATACTTTTCCATGCCGAGGGAAAAAAAAAAAAAAAAAGCGCACTACACTAGATTATGCAATACACATTTTGGGACACGGTGAAGTGCCATACAACAAAATAAAGTGAGTAGCACCTGATTTTCTTTTTACTAGAAAGTTTGTTAAACAGTGATAGACTAAGTCCCCCCATGCAAATTCGGTAGATGTTAGCCGGTAGCTATTTTCACCATATACAGAAGTGCTCATTCTTCCAAGCGATAGTGTTCTCTATGAAAGAGCCGCTGCCAAACATCTCTGGCAGCAGCTTATTGCTTCAAGAACCAAAGGATCAGCAGTCAGAAATTGGAAAGTCTAAGTTACTTACCGTTAACGGTATTTTTCGAAGTCCATGACAGCACTACAGAGAGAGGGGATCCGCCCCTTAGGAACAGGAAACCTACAGATATAAAAGGGCGGCACCTCTCCCACACATCAGTTGGATTACAGAGCATAAGAGGACATCAAGGTTAAATGGTATACAGCAAAAAAATTTCATGCATCACACAGTAACATTAATCAATTGTTTATTACATGTGGACTACATAAGCGGAAGAAGTGCACATAAAACCTGGGTGGGAATGTAAGGGTGCTGTCATGGACTTCGAAAAATACCGTTAACGGTAAGTAACTTAGACTTTATTCGAACGTCCATGACAGCACTACAGAGAGAATTACAGAGAGTAATAACTATTTAGGGAGGGACTACTGCCTGCAGCACCCTTAGTCCGAAAGAAAGGTCTGAGGAAGCACCCAAATCTAATCTATAATGAGTGTAAAACGTGTGTGGAGAAGACCACGTAGCTGCCTTACATATCTGGTCAATCGAGACTTCTGCCCTTTCTGCCCATGAAGTCGCCACAGCTCGAGTGGAATGCGCCCTTAGCCTCTCAGGTGGCTGCTTGCCCCTCGAGGTGTATGCCAGAGAAATTGCTTCCCTAATCCATCTGGCCAACGAGCTCTTTGTTAATCTACGGCCTTTGTTAATTCCTTGAAAAGAGACAAACAATGCATTGTCCCTTTTCCAGGGATCAGTGACTGCCAAATATTGCAGCAGACATCTTCTAACATCTAAAGTATGAAGTTTCATCTCTTTTTGATTAGATGGATTAGGGATGAACGAAGGGAGAATAATTTCCTGTGTTCTGTGGAAAGCGGAAGACACCTTGGGTAGGTATGCTGGGTCCGGTCTAAGTATTATCCTGTCATTCAGGACCTGAGTGTAAGGAGACAGTCTAGATAGTGCCTGGATGTCACTTACCCTCCTAGCCGAGGTTAATGCTACCAGGAAAGCGGTCTTAAGGGAAAGAGTTTTTATTGATGCTGCTGATATAGGTTCAAAAGGGGCTCTGTTAAAGCAGTGAGAACAAGATTTAAGTCCCATGGCATGATTCTCACCTTCACTATGGGTCTCGACCTACCCGCAGCTTTAATGAATCTACTGACCCAGTAATTATTTGCGATGTTGCAACTAAAGAGTGCCCCAAAGCTGAAACTTGTACCTTAAGGGTGCTTGTGGAGAGACCTAAGTCCAGACCCTTTTGTAGGAATTCTAGAATCTGGGTTATCGGTGTTGTGTCCCCTGCTACAACCGCCGAGCTCTGAAGAAATTTCTTCCAAATCCTAGCGTAGATCCTAGTTGTAACCTCTTTTCTGCTTTTAAGGAGAGTATTAATTACATTAGCAGAAAACCCCTTATCTGTCAGCAGCGACCGTTCAAAATCCACGCCGTCAGGTGGAGGCCCGCTACTCGAGGATGGTAGACTGGACCCTGGGAGAGCAGATCGGGAATGTCCGGCAGGACCCACGGGTCGGCTATCGACATGTTTCTGAGACATGAAAACCATGCCCTCCTGGGCCAAAAAGGAGCGATTAATATTATCCTTGCCCTGTCCTTCCTGACCTTCCTCAATACTAGGGGGAGTAAGGACAGGGAGGGAAGGCGTAGGCTAGATTGAAATCCCACTGAAATAGAAGAGCGTCCACTGCCAGAGGGCGTTCTTTGGGATTCAGAGAGCAGAACTGTGTCACTTTTCTGTTGCTTTTGGTAGCAAAGAGATCTACTTCCGGTAGACCCCATTTCCGCACAATTAGGTCGAAGATGGAAGTCTTTAATGACCACTCTCCTTGGCTCAGGAGATTGCGGCTTAAGAAGTCCGCCTTGGTATTTTCTTCTCCCCTTATATGTAGAGCCGTTAGAGAAAGAAAGTGTCGTTCTGCTATCTGAAGTAGGCGCTTTGCCACTTCCATGAGAGGACCGGAACGAGTACCACCCTGGTGGTTGATGTATGCGACTGTGACCCGATTGTCGGAGAGCACTCGAACGTGGTGACCCTGTAGATAGACAAGGAGCTTTTTAATTGCTAGCTCTACCGCTGTTAATTCTTTCATATTAGAAGACATATGAATTTGATTCTGCTCCCATAAGCCCTGAACCATAACGTCCCCCATATGAGCCCCCCACCCAGAGGGGCTAGCATCTGTTGTGACTATTCGGGATATCTCATATTCCCAGGGAACCCCTTAGACAGGTTTGTCTCATTCTTCCACCAATCCAGGGATCTTATAGCAGCCTGGGACAAGGATAGCTGGCCTTCCAGGTAACCACCTAGCAAATTTTGATACAGCAAGACCTCAGCTTGCAGTGCCCTTGTGTGAAATTGAGCCCACCGAACCGCGGGAATGCAGGACGAGAGGGAGCCCAAAAGAGACATAGCCTTCCTAAGCGACATGGAGGGATTATCGGAAGCGTTTAGGACCTGGTACCGTAAACGAATTAACTTGTCTGACGGTAAACTACAGTTCTGATTTTGTGAATCCAGGATTAGCCCTAGAAACTGCTGAACCCTCATCGGATTCAAACGAGACTTTTTGGTATTTATTAGCCATCCCAGCCGCTCTAAGGTAGAAATCGCTCTTTCCAGTTGCTCTAGGCAATGCTCTGCCGTCTTTCCTATAATAAGAAAGTCGTCAAGGTAGGGGACTATAAGCATATTTGATTCACGTAAGTGGGCCATGACCTCCGACATAACCTTAGTGAATACTCGTGGGGCCACCGCCAAGCCAAAGGGAAGGGCGCTAAATTGAAAATGTCGCAGTACTTCCCCCATCTGGATTGCTACTCTGAGGAAACGCTGATGCTCCATATGGATCGGTATGTGGTAATAAGCGTCTTTCAGATCTAACACCACCATAAAGCAATTTTCAAACAGAAGCTTTATTGCTGAGCTGACCGTTTCCATTTTAAATCGGTGAATAATCAGGAATTTATTGAGGGCTTTCAAATTAATAATTGTTCTAAAAGACCCATCCAGTTTATGGATCAAAAACAGAGGGGAGTAAAACCCCTTACCCCGCTCTGCTTCTGGTACCTCCACTAAGACATTCTTAGCGCAAAGCTCCTGAACCTCCAACTCTAGAGCGGCCTGCTCCGATGGGGATGATCTGAGTGGGGTAATTTTAAAGTTATCCCGAGGTACCGAGGAGAATTCTAACCGCAGCCCTGTAGCTATGATGTTAAGGATCCAGCTACTGTTTGAGATTTCCGACCAGGCCGGGTAGAAGGCTTTTAATCTGCCTCCTACCGGCATCGCTAGTCATTGCGAGGGTTTTTTTTTGTTTCCCTAGGTGGACCTCTAAACATAAACCCTGTACCTCTTCGCCTCTTTTCATCCCATTTGGCTCGTTCCCTGGACGACCTTCGGTAGCTGAACCTCCTTCTGCTGAAAGGTCTTTTATAGGAAGGAGTTGATAGACTGGGAAACTTTTTCTTGTCGTCCCCCGCCTTTTCTAAAAGTTCGTCCAGGACCGGGCCAAAAAGATATTCGCCGTCACACGGAATGGAGCAGAGGCGAGATCTGGCTTGAATATCGCCCGGCCAACATTTCAGCCATAATGCCCTTCGTGCTGAATTAGACAGCCCTGCCGCTCTGGCAGCCATTCTTACTGAGTCCGCTGAGGAATCAGCCAGAAAAGCCGCCGCATTCTGAATTATTGGCAAGGTCTTTCGAATTGTCCCCCTGGAGGTTCCATCTGTTAACTGGGAAGCTAACTGGTCTAGCCAGACCATCAATGACCTGGCTGCGCAAGTGGCTGCAACTGCCGGCCTCAGGGCACCTGCCGACATCTCCCATGTGCCTTTCAAGAAGGAATCTGCCTTCCTGTCTAGTGGATCTTTCAAAGACCCCATATCATCGAAAGGGATGGAGGATTTTTTAGAAGCCTTCGCCACTGCTGCATCCAGCTTCGGGGCCTTATCCCATTTACCCGTCAGGGATCTTCAAAGGGATATCTCCGTTTAAACGCTTGGGGTAAGGAGCCTCTTTTTTCAGGCTTCTTCCACTCTCTGTCTATAAGGCCTTGGATGCTACTATTTAGTGGAAAGGATCTCCGTTTTTTCGGATCTAGACCACCAAACATCAGATCCTGTACTGAGGGTTCTGGTTTCGCCTCTTCTACCCCCATGGTGGACCTAACGGATTTGACAAATTTGTCCATCTGGTCCAAGGGAAAACAAAAACGGGTAGCGTCTTCCGTAGAAGACGAGGAGGAAGCCGAAGAGGAAGGCGAGGAGGGTCCTGACACAACTTCACCCCTATCATGGGCGGCAGGCGACTCTGAATCAGACAACACTGGTACATTTCTACGCCTGGAAAATTCTCCGTGTCTTGAGGACGCTTTCAACTCTGCTCTTATTATCTCCTTCAGGCTTTCGGTGAAATTTGGAGTCTCCTCCGCTATCTAAAAAGGGAAGGGGCATAGGGGGGGTTTACTATGTTATCCCATGCCCCTGTCCTTCCCCTTAACAATGCCCTACCGTCTGTTGCATGCACGGCTGGCACAACCTCTTAGGGCAAGCGTCAGGCAGAGGGCAAGCGCAAAAGGCACATTCCCTGTGCTTGCTTTTCACCGAACACTTCTTCCCCTAGTAACAGACAAAATGGGGAAAAAACTGTATTACTGGGTATTCTAAATCTGACGATCTCTTACCCAGATTGTACAGCAGTAGGTACCGGATCACGGGGAGGGGGCTTTTTCCCAGCTGCGGAACTTCTGCGGCTGGTGCTCCTGGCCATTGAAGAGGAGCGCTCTGTCTGCTGCTGCTGCTGGCTCTCCTGTTGCACCGAGGGAGCCTCTGCAGTGTCCATCGTAAAAAAATGGGGCAGAAGCGCTTTACCTCCTTCCTAGGCTCCTTATATCCTCCCCCGGATATCCGGATCAGCAGGTCTGGCCAGGGGTCCACCCCCTCCTACTCCCCGCCCCACGGCCCCCCCTGCACCTCCCCGCCGTCCCCACAGCAGGCGCCGTCCCGACGATGCAGCCGCCAGAATTTTCAAAAAACGCCGGCCGGCGTCTTACTTCCGGTTCCGGTGGTGGAGACTCCGCCCCCTTTTTTCCCCCGCTCGCACGGACCGACGGAGGTAAGCACAATCCCCCGCTACATCGCCCCCCCAAGCGGAGATCTCCCCCGACCTCAGCCGCGCCGCTGCAACAGCGGCGCACGATTGAAATTTCAAAAACCCCGCCGCGCCGTCCATAGCAGTGACGTGCGGCGGGAAATTCAAAACCGCCCGCCGCGCCGTCCATAACAGTGACGCGCGGCGGGAAATTCAAAAAACCCCCGCCGCGCCGTTCACAGCAGTGACGCGGCGGGAAATTCAAATTAAAAAAAAAATTTTCTTTTTTTTTTTTTTTTAAAAAATCACGGCTGCACCCTCAAGAGGCCCCCACCATGACAGGACCACAGGAGAGGACAGGGAGAAGGCATCGGGACCAGGGAGAGGGGGGGGAATACTTACCTACCGGCGCTGGCTGGGAGACAGAGATCCTCTGGATACTGCTCCACCTGCTCCGCACACTGCCGTGGAATCCTACCCGGACCCACCGTGGCGCTTCCAGGGGCTCCGCACCGGCCGAGGTAGGAGATTCCCCCCCGCTACCTGGGTCGACCGGCCGGCCTGGGTCCTCCTGAAGATCTTCATCTGTAGGAAACCCGTCCTTTAGGAACAGGAAACCAACTGATGTGTGGGAGAGGTGCCGCCCTTTTATATCTGTAGGTTTCCTGTTCCTAAGGGGCGGATCCCCTCTCTCTGTAGTGCTGTCATGGACGTTCGAATAAATGCTGGATCCTTATCTCTCCGTGACAATCATCGGTCGGGATGTGATCCTCATATACATTAGACTGGTGGCTGACCCCTTCGATATTGGCGAGTTTGGCCTTAAGGCCGGAGTCACACTAATGTAGAATACAGACAAGTGCTATGTGAGAAAACATCGCATAGAACTCAGACCAGTGTTAATCTATGGGGCAGCTCACATCTGCGATTATTTTCTCATGCCGAATCGGCACCGAGACTCGGCCAATTCTCGGCTCACTCACACCGATATAAGTCTATGGGTGCGAGTGACAAAACGCATATCACTCGGATATCATCCGAGTGCTATGTGTAATACGCTGATCCCGGCAATGGAGGAGATGGAGAAATTAGTTTCTCTGCCTCCTCCGCAGCTGTGCTCTGATCCGCTCTGTGCGAGAGGCTCGGAGCACACTCGCATGACACTCGGCTCCCGCACGCAGCAGAGCAGGAGCCGAGGGTCATTAGCATATCTCATCTGATGCCATACGCAAGTGTGACCCCGGACTAATATGTGCGCCGAGACTCGGCCAAGTGTTGGTGACAATTGCAGCATGCTGTGATTTCACTCGCACGTAGAATATGGCCAAGAAAAAAAAACGCTGATGGGAGCTGCCCCATAGATTAATACTGGTCCGAGTGATATGTGATGTTTTATCGCATAGCACTCGTCCGTATTCATCGCTAGTTTGACTCCGGCCAAAAGCTCATTGTAAGGCTATTGTCACATGACTTTTCTCTCCATTCAATAAAATTGGGCTGATTATGCTAATCAGAATTTGATCAGCGTGGGATCTGTTTTTTTTTCAGCGGCTGAGAGAAAAAATTTTTTCCCTATCTTTTTCATTCAGTCAGTCCATCAAAATTAGACCATTCTCAGATGTCATCCAAGTGCGGTCCGATATTTTCCACAGACCAATAGACTTGCACTGACTATTTTAATCCGACACGCTGATCAAAAATCGGACTGGTCAATGATTTTTTCCTCGAACCACTCGATTTGATGAAAAAAAACAATCGGACATATGCCCCACAGAATAACACGGGTAGGAGTGTGATACGTCAAAATCACGGATAACATTTGTCCAAGCCCTAAACTTGACCTTCAACACAACAGCTACGAAAAGCACTCTCAATTCTGATTTTACAGCTCATGGCTGTATCATATATCTGACTGCACATTCCATTTGTCTTTTCCATTTCAGAAACAGACAAACGTAATTCATGTGCAAAAGTTACCCATTGCTTAAGTTATGCAAACAGAAGAAGAGGGATCCCATTGATTATTATGGGGGCTGTCGGAGTTCCTTTGGTTTCTGTTTTACAGAATGTAAGAAAAGTTTCTGCATGCAGTAGAAACAGAATGTGCAAACAAACATGTGAACAGTAGCCTAACTTTTGATTATTTGTAAGCACAGAAAATCTATTACAGCTGTCACCTACCGTCACGTGACATGCCCACAGCAAGGCATTTCTGCAGCCGACAGTGTTGACAACGATTCCTACTTGTCCTGTCGATCAAACAATTTTTCTGCCTTGGACACGAATACGTGGCGTTACTCTGTTGGCTTCGTCTGAAGAAACCCTGAAAGGAAAAGCAAAACTAAAGTCCTACTCGTATTGTGAAATCACAAAGTATTACATTTATCCATCCATGTAATATCTATCCATCCATGATGTGCATGCTCATACGTAAGGGAGGTAAACTTGTATACTTTGCACCTGTTGTGCACTATACGCATAAGAAATCAGCGATCAGTTCTTGGTGTAATCTTCCCTTCATGTCCGTCCAGTCCCACGGCATCAGTGTGAATACACAAGGCATGGATAAAGCAGGCCTCCCTGCAGTCTTCTGACAATCCCTGCCTAATGAATAGACTTCTTCATTACCATATCCACTTCCACTCCTGTATACACATATGTCTTAATTAGCTGCTCATTGGCTGTTTAATTACAAGAAAGCAGCTGCCAGCTGCCAGGCCTCATGTACCAGCGGCCATGCTGAGAAGTCTCCGCTCCGGTGGGTGACAAGGAGACTCTCTGAAAGCTCTGTGATTTATGGCTGGCTGTGGCAGAATCCTCTGGCTCATTAATCTCTCAAATAGGACCAGCAATTAAAACATAGGCCTTTTTGACGGGTTTCTTCATCTTTACCAACCATGAGGACTAGTTCCAATCTCAATGGTTAAAGACACAGAAAGTTCTAAATAAGAGGTTTTTGGAAATCCATCATCCTTGTCAGCCCCAGTTTCATGTACATGGCAGTGAAGGTCAACAAGGTGAGAGTCAGGGGTACTTCATTAACATAACACATTTATACCAATGCACATAGCTAATGTTTGCTGTTATGGACCATGATGGCATCCATAGTTTGGATAGATTTGTCCTAAATGAAAGTAGGACCTAAAAAGTCATTGATAGAATATATTCTGGCATCAGTCACCCAAAAATCAGCCTTCTACATTTTACTCTGACCTTCAGATCACTTGCTCAAACAGGAGAAATAGGTAGTATTTTTAGTAGAGAAGAGCGAACCTAAACTGTAGAGTTCGGGGTTCGTAGGCTCTGAACACTGACTTCTCCTGGAAGTCCGTTTTATAGTTCGGGAGTCGGCGAGTGAGAGAAAAATCAGGTGTGTGTGTTTTGACATCCATTTTTTAACATCCATACTTAAAAAGGAGCAATTTGCTTAATTATGTAAGGTCCAAATCAGTTTTCTGTGTCATTTATGTTACGCATCTGTGAAAAAAGGATATCAAATAAATAGCCTCTGTATTGATGCCGTTTTTTGTGCACTCATTAGGTACAATGGTAGAGTCTTATTGGCAAATGAAAATGAGAAGTGTATATTTTATTTACGCAGATCTCGTTTCTATGCGAAAAAAATAAGTTTGTCTAAATTGTACCACTGACCTCTGTGGGTCCATGTACTGTTCACTGCGGACATGGCGAGCACACAGAATGAAAAATACAATCCTCTGAATATAGTCTTACATATCGGTCCTTTACAAAGGTAACAAGATACAAACCACTAACTAAAGGCATGATCTACAGGCGTCATTAGATTTTATTTTCATGAACTATGGCTATGTATTTCTTTACGGCAGGGTATTTGCTCACTTTGTTTTTGTCTTAGGTTTTAGTGGCCAGTGTGAACATGGCATACCAACTTATATTCCAGTTCATTTCTTTAGATTTTTGCTGTAGGCGTCATTATAAGGAGATATTTACGCAACCATACTTTCGACGCGGTCAGTGGGAAAAAAAATGACATCACTAGGAATGGTATTATTATTATTGTGCTGTTCAGATGGCTGTTTTTTTTTTTTCATTTTACACGGACTGAATGTCCACGGGGGAAAAAAAAAAAAAATTTGCATTATGCACTAGTATCTGACGTATTTCAGTTGCAAGTCTCCTATTCAAAGCTATGGGTGCGCAAAGAAATCTGATCACATACAGACCAAGCGCATAGCACCAGATTTTTATGGACACATCAGTTCTTCAAGTATGAAACTATATTTGATCTTATACATTTTAGTAACTGCTGATATATAAAAATGGATGAAAAAAACAACCCATGTATGGATGGCATATGGATGACAATACAGACCAAAAATTGACATTTTTTTCTGGTTTAAAGTGGACAATTTTTTTTAGGACTGTCGTGTGAGTTTAGCATTAGACTTTGTGCAGAACCTGCAAATAGCATCATTATTACTGCTGTATGAAGGGGAAAAGAACAGGCCAGTGTGTTACTAAAAACGACATCAGTAGCAACACAACTATGCAGCATGCACATAACACACAGATGAGGCTTCCGGCTTTATAATGCTTGCTATTTTAAGCAACAACCTAATGTTACATGGATCTGATCAGAAATCATTTACATCTGTACAAATAATTTGCATGCTTCTCTCACACTTTCCTTTTTCATCATATAGGGCATGTAATATCTAAAGACAGTACTGCTGACACATCTTCCTACACATCTCTCATGTCTCCATCTGATTGGCGGGTATGTGCTCTTCTAATCTCTCCACTTCATTCTCTGGTCAGACAGCACGGCTGCCGCTCTGACGGTAGATATGTGTGGGCAGATGATGTGATACAGGACTTCCTCTACTACCCACCATCGCAGGACAATGCAGACAAATCTCATAGGTTAGTCTGTCCAGAATGCAGCTTTCAAGGTAGGGGTCTTGGGTGAGGTGTAACCGACTGTATTTTCTGCACAACTTATTCTGGCCACCATTTTGAGCAGAGTAGGGCAACCTTGCAATGTCCGCTCAAGAAATGTTCTTTAGTGCGGGCAGTACCCCTCCTGCGCGTGGGCAGTACCCCTCCTGCACGTGGGCAGTACCCCTCCTGAGCGTGGGCAGTACCCCTCCTGAGCGTGGGCAGTACCCCTCCTGAGCGTGGGCAGTACCCCTCCTGAGCGTGGCAGTACCCCTCCTGCGCGTGGGCAGTATGATATACAATAACTGGTAATGGAGGAAATGTAAATAGAACCTAGAACATCTATTGGCCACTGAAACAGTGTGCGGATTGGTCCACTGACTGGCCGGTCAGAAGGATCATCACGATCACAGATAGCCCTGTCAATCATGTTGGTTGCCTCTATGGGAGAAGGCGTCACAGTCACCGTTGCCAGGATGCCATCAGGATTGTTGCCATTGAGTCTGACTACAATTACCAAGAGTCAGTAGGGATGGGTAAGGATATTACATTATCTTAATGCTTCTGAAGCATCACTGGTTACCCACAAACTTTTTATGGTATGTAGTAGTTGCCTCCAGTTTAGATCATTTACAGGTGATCTAAAATGAGTAGAAAATGTCATTAACATCTTTTTCTGAGTGTATTTCCTAGTCATTTGTTTAGTATATGGATTTTTTTAAAAATTGCTAAGTAAATTAAACTCTGGTTCAACCCTAGGGCCACCTTAGGATAACTATTATTCCAAACATGTGCCCAGTAAAAAGGACAGTAAATGATTTGTGTATAAAGTCCTCCCTCATAGAAAAAGAGCCGCTTTCAATCAAACAAAAGATTAGGAAATGATTAATGTCACAGATGCCCCTGCCCTAGCAGAAATGACAGATAAGCAGATGGCAACGCACAGCAACACATTTATGTTTGTGCTACAGAGATTATCGGTTCCAGCAAAACTGTGTAACAGGTTGGCGAGGAGAGCTATATGATAAAGGACAGAAAACGGAAGACCTCTTCCCCCATGATGTCAGTAATGTCATACATCAACATTCACATAAAAAGATTTCGATCACTAAACAGAGTGGAAATTGTGAGGTTATGCACTGAAATACTCTCTAAATGTACATTAAGAAATACAAAGCAGAGCTACAGTATGTCCTGATGTGACAGACCCATACATCATGAAAGCTCCAGTCTACCTGTAATATACAGGCATATCTACAGGACACAAAGTTGTCTTTTTAACCCCTTCACCCCAAAAAATTATTTTTACCTTCATGACCAGGCCAATTTTTTCAATTCTGATCAGTGTCACTCTATAAGATAACTCTGGAACGCTTCAATGGATCCCACCGACTCAGACTGTTATCTCATGACATATTGTTCGATATCTTTGCGTTTAATTGTAAAAATATCAAAAATTTGGGTAAAATTTCACAATTAAATTTTTATGCTCTTAAGCCAGAGCGTTATGTCACACAAAATAGTTAATAACATTTCCCACATGTCTACTTTACATCAGAACAACTTCGGAAACATACGTTTTTTTTGTTAGGAAGTTAGAAGGGTTAAAAGTTGACCAGCGATTATTCAGTTTTCCAACAAAATTTACAAAACCATTCTTTGTGACTCTAAGGGGTCTATATGACAGAACATACCCAAAAGTGACACAATTCTAAAAACTGCACCCCTCAAGGTGCTCAAAACCACATTCAAAAAGTTTAACCTTTCAGGTGCTTTACACTAGCTGAAGCAATGTTAAAGGAAAAAATGAGCATTTTAATATTTTTCACATGTGAATACTTTTCCATCCAATTATGACAAGAGCATTCTTAAGGTGATACCTTTATTGGCTAACCAGAAAATTATATGTTCGCAAGCTTTCAGAGCGCAGAGGCTCCTTCTTCAGGCAAGATTACATTTGGAATAATAAGAAAGACACATTAGATGCTTACTATAGTAAGCATCTAATGTGTCTTTCTTATTATTCCAAATGTAATCTTGCCTGAAGAAGGAGCCTCTGCGCTCTGAAAGCTTGCGAACATATAATTTTCTGGTTAGCCAATAAAGGTATCACCTTAAGAATGCTCTTGTCATAATTGGATGGAAAAGTATTCACATCGATTTTTCTGGCTAACACGGTACCACAATATAATTTATTATTGTACACCAATATTTTTCACAAAAATTTTAATTTAGGCCCAATTTTTTTTTATTTTCACAAGAGTAACAGGAGAAAATGGACCCCAAAATTTGTTGTGCAATTTCTCCTGAGTACGTCGATGCCGCATATGTGGGAGAAAACCACTGTTTGGGCACACGGTAGGGCTCGAAAGCGAAGGAACACTGTTTGACTTTTTGAACGCAAAATTGGTTGGAATCGAGAGCGGACACCATGTTGCGCTTGGAGATCCCCTGATGTGACTAAGTGGAAACCCCGCACACGTGACCCCATTTTAAAAACTAGAGCCATCAAGGAATTTATTTAGATGTGTGGTTAGTACCTTGAACCCCCCAAGATGCTTCACAGAAATTTATAACGTTGAGCCGAGAAAATATAATCAAATTTTTTTCCATAAAATGTTCTTTTAGCTCCAATTTTTTTTTTTTATTTTAATAAGGGTATGTGCACACGTTGCAGATTTCGATGTATTTCCACAGCATTTTTGGACGCGCAGAATTGCATCAAATCTGCAGTGTAGTGCACAGGCAATGTAATTCAAGGTAAAATGAAGAATTGCTGTGCACATGCTGTGGAAAAAACCACGTGGATTTGCAGCGGTTTTGCAGAACTTTCCGCAGCCTAATCTTCAACATGTGCACATACCCTAAGGATAACAGGAGAAAATGGACCCCAAACCTTGTGCAATTTCCCGAGTACGCAGATACCCCATATGTGGTGGAAAACTACTGTCTGGCAGCTCGGCAGGGCTTGGAAGCAAAGGAATGACAGTTTGGAGTGAAGACACACATGCTTTGAGTATGGTTTTTTTTTTCTGATGTTTTTCTCATGGGTTGTTACAAATGTCACAAAATGCGAAACTCAACTAAAATTACTTGAAAAAAAACAGATGCTTAAAAGAGGACCTGACACCTTGTTAAACGCCATTTACCAGCAGATCAAGGGTTAATCTGCAAGTAATAAGCATTACTAAACAGTGACAAGTGGCCTTAATTATTCCATGGCACCCTGATTGACATCTCGCTCTGCATATATGCACTACAGAGTTGGCTGTCAAAGTGCCGAAGCTGCAAGTGACTGTCAGCCACTACATGCACTCCCATACGACAGAGCCAGCGCTTCTGGGGGGGGGGGGGGGGGGGGGGGAAATGAGTAACTTTTCTTTTGGTAGCTGCATTTTTTTCAGTATGGCCGCTGGGCCGCATTCTAACCCTATTTACCTGAAGATTATCCTGTACAAGGGTTAATCAAACAGAGAGGTTCCCTTTAAAAACTCAGAACTTTTCATAGAATGTTGTCTCAGGACAGGTTACAAGCTTTTAGATTGTTTTGTAGTACTGGTTGCTGGCAGTTGTGGAGATGCAGGTGAGCACAGCCTAGGTTTGTGTAGGCAGAAACTCCCTTCAACCCATAAGGCCACGTGCACACATTCAGTATTGGTCAGTATTTTACCTCAGTATTTGTAAGACAAAACCAGGAGTGGGTGATAAATACAGAAGTGGTGATGTGTTTCTATTATACTTTTCCTCTGATTGCTCCACTCCTGGTTTTGACTTAGAAATACTGAGGTAAAATACTGAACGTGTGCACATGGCCTACAACGGCCCTTTCCTTTTGCATCCCTTTCAGGCTCTGTAAGTCTACTTTAATTGCAGAATCAAGATAAATTTGCAATAGAAAATTAATCCCTGTCCTGATTCTTATGAGAGTACAAAACACCCTGTAATAAGTTTCTATTCGGCTTAGCTATTTTTGTGAAGCACTTTATTAATAAATTACGTTAATACCACATCCTCTGAGGGAACTTGTGCATTTCTGCAGTTTTGTTGCAATTTTTTGTTTGATCGCCACTAAACCACCAAATGTGATGAAGCAAGTATATATTGCAATCATCACATTGTATAGCACTGTGTACGTACAATTGCTCATTTTGCCTTGTTACCCAGCTAATTATTCTCATTTCTCTGCTCTATGTAGAAACCGGAAGTGCTTTGCGCCTGCAGCAATCATTCCCCTCTTCCAGTCCTTACCCAGCTCCTCCCCCTCTCCCCTGCCATTAAATTTTGCAGTGACTGATGACTCACATTGTGAAAATTGACCTCCTGTTTCTGCATAGAGCTTAGAAGGATTCAGCTAGTCTGTTTTTAATCACATGATGTCATATACCTAAAGGGAAACAGAAGCATTAACTGGGTAGAAGAGGAAAATGAGCAATTGTAAGTACACAGTGCAATATAATACTGTAATATATTAAGAGGATAACAATTTTGATGGGAGGAGGAGGAGTGCTACTTTAACCTTTTCAAATTTTTGGGTGAAAGCAGATACGGTATATACATTAAAATTCCCCTCATTTAGTTTATTGTACAGCCAAGACATTTTGGCCATCAGCATCTGATACATTTTATGTACTACCCCCCCCCCAATATACGAGTAGTGGTTGGCAAAATATATTTGAGAAAAAAAAAAGCATTGAAGTGGGATATACCCAACTAACTAGTAGAACCCACAATAAATGTATGTGACAGCAAAAAGTGAGTAGTAACATTAAAACATAACTTTTACTAAGGCCATTAAAAAAAACAAAAAAAACACAATTTTTCAATGCTGCCTAAAAAAGAAGAAATTCCAAACTTGTTTAAGTGCCTATTGCAGCCAGTGGAGATCCCTTCCCTCTTATATGGGGTTAAGAGACTGACACTCAGTGGGAGGGGACCCATTTCCTAATCCACAGTTGAACAAGTCAGTGGGATCAAATATTTGATCGGCAATTGAGCGGGTGTCCGAATTTAATCTTGTAAAACGCCAAAGGTTAATCCACTTCACAAGAATCTGTCTTGTACACAATCCAAAACTGAATGGTGCTGGACAAAAATGAATGTGGTTGATCCTGACATAAGTAGTCTGACAATGGGCAGAGCATGGATAACACCAAGCCATGATTCATGACCACAGTAACCACAGGATGCAAATAATAGTGTATACATATTTAGACGGCGTCCTTACAAATGTTGGTATGTAAATGAACATTTGTTAAATAGAAAATAAAGGAACGTCCTCCTCACCCATTTGATGCTGATTCACAAGTGGAAGGGAGGAGAATTATTCAAATTCTTGTTCATATCCAGAGATCTGGGACAAGGAATATAGCCCTATAAAACCCTAGGAACGGCTACAACAGGGGTGGGATTCAGCCGGTTCTCCCCGGTTCGGTGGAACCGCTTGTTAAAAAAGCAGCCGGTTCCCCGAATCGGGGAGAATCAGAGCGGCGATCCGGTACTACTTTGTTGCAGCAATGCAGCACCGGCGCGCCGCAACACCGGCGGGCCCCGGCGCACGGATATCTCTGGAGACAGTGCAGTGCGACGATTGGGTAGCGTAGCGGCGCGGCCATCTTCTCAGTCACGAGGCAGAGCCGGAGTGTGAGGTACTGTATAGTGCGCGGCTCTGCACAGCCGCTCCTCCTCCTCCCTCCGCCGATGACAGTGCCCGGAAGGAGGGCTCGGAGGAGGCGGCGCCTGCACATCCCTGCACCGGAGCGCCATGTGATGGGGAGCCGCCCGGTGTGCGCCCGGTGATGGAGCTGCCAGATGGCCCAGGCTAGCAGCAGCGGCGGGGGGTCGCGGGGAGCTGTCCCTGGAGGTTATGAAATCCTACGAGCAGCCGATCAATGAGGAGCAGGCGTGGGCCGTGTGCTACCAGTGTGCCCGTGGGCTGGTGGAGGGGCCCCCAGGATCCGGACCCGGCGTCTCTGCTGCTGCACCGGGATGGGACGGTCACAGCGGTGCCGGAGAGCCCAGGTGAGTGCTGCCCAAGAGCTGACAGTCTGATGGCAGGTGGAGTGACTGCAGCCATATATATCATAGCTATGTCACATATCATCTATATATCATATATACACCGCAGGTGTCACTATATATCATATCAGGTCACACATCATATATATCATAGTCATCTATATACACTGTGGGGGGCATCTGTCTACATACACTGTTGTACATGTTTGAGGAAAAGGTGTGTGTAAATGGGTGTAGCTTTAAAAATGGGTGTGGCTTATAAATGGGTGTGGTTTTCCGACGCACAAACACAGAACCTGTTGTTAAAATTTTGAATCCCACCCCTGGGCTACAATATCCTACAGTCCCCAACCGCTCCCGCTCTGACTAGGGCAGTCCACAGCAAGCCCTACTATGAAGATCCTGCACCTTCCTTGTGTGTGTCACCCACTATCTAAGAGTGCCGGATTCATTCTGTAATGATTTACGGGGTTGGACTCTATCCGAGTACCTGTATATCCAAGCATTACTGTATTTCTGAAAATAGATCACATCCTATTTTGTCTGTGTCACTTTTCGCAATCCTTGTTACATGCAATTTTTTCATTTGAAGAAAAAAAAAATGTCTTAGCTTCTCCTAACCATTAAACAGTATCATTCAGACAGCACACGGAAGACCTCCGCATGCTTTTTGATGGGGCCACTGACTTGCATTGGTGAATTTGATCTGTAACACGCATCAAATAAGGACATGTGAAATGGCTCATTGATTGCAATATGTCTGTGATCTATTCATAAAAATTATGCTTAGCACACAGCAAAAAAAAAAAAAACTGATGTGCGAAAGGGCCCTAAGGTGGGATACACTAGTTAACGCTAATTCAATAAAGTGAGTTACTAGCGTATTAGAGTAGAGGTTTTCAGAAATATGTCCCTAAGGTCTTGGCATGGCATGAAAAATTACCTGAAGCAGTCATGAAAAATTAGCAAATGAGAAAACATTGCCTGCAGTAAAAAGAATCCAAAAATCCACATCAAAACTATGTTCACACATTACGTTTTTGCAGCGTCTTTTTTTATGCATTTTTTAATAAAATTTTCAGCTGCGTTTCACAGTACCAGCAAAGTCTATGAGATTTCAGAAATCTTTTGCACATACCTTGTTTGTTTTTTCCTGTCAAACAGCTGCATTTCTGCACAATGCAGCATGTCAATTCTTTTAGCGTTTTTTGCAGCGTTTTTCACCCATTGAACGCAATGTGCAAAAAACGCAGGTATCAGGTTTTGCTGTGTTTTTGGTAACAAAACCTGCTGAAGTTGAATCAGATTATTTTTTTATGCACTAAACTTTATCAGCATGCACAAGAGACAAATGTATACTGACAAAAACGCAGTAAAAAAAACACACTTAAAATGCAGAAAAAACTGATACCCAGCAAAACCTGCTTTGTTGACGTTGATTCTTTATTGCCAACAGAGAATTGCCAACAGAAAAACGCATCAAAAACGCAACGTGTGAACAAAGCCTAAAGTGGAGGCATTATCCAGAATTAAAGGGGTTGTCTGATACCTATAATGTCCTTTATAAGCATCTATCTTTATGCCCTACACACTTTTGAAACTTGCTTTATTATTAGATTAACTACCATTCTCCCAATCCTGCCATTTGCTATACATGTTTTTTTTCTTTATTCCTGTGAAGTTTAATTTGAGGGGAGTCTCAAAATGAGACGTCAAAGAAGGATGACCCTGCAGTCATTGCTCAGCAGTTTTTATCACCCACCATGAAACAGGATGTCATGAGGGGGTGTCACTGCTGTCCCCTGAAGACATCCTATTTCATGGGGGTGATGGAGAATTGACCGTAGATTCAGTCTACATCACCCGTATCTTCACCCGTATCTTCAGGCCTCACTTCTTTGCTGCCACTGTAGCGGCTTCTGACAATGTTGCCTGTTTCGCTGAAACAAATTGTCATCAGGGATTGGTGATAGAAGCAAGGTGAGTGACATTAGAACCACGACATGATGATAACTAATCTCAGGGTTGTGACAGAACCTGTGGGGGCGCTTGTGTCACCCTGTTTTTATCATTGACCCCTGATAAATTGCTGCGGAATATGTTGGCGCTATAGAAATAAAATTATTATTATAATTTGTATTGGGGAAAAAGGTAGTGGTATCAGAAGCAAGGACTTTGATGGAGGCAACAGTGTGGCAGCGGTCACTGAAGATGTGGGTGGCAGAGACAGAAGATGAGGTCAATTCTCCATCACTCACCCTGAAAAAGGATGTCATCAGGGGATGGCGGTGATAAAAGCTGTGATAAGTGGCGGCAGCACCATCGTCTGAAAACGTCCTGTTTCAGTGGGGGTAATAGAAGCTGTGTCCTGTTTGAAACTCCCCTCAAATGAAACATCCCAGGAATTAAAGAAAAAAAAGCACATATAGGGAATGATAGGAGATTTTATAACAAAGCATATTACAAAAGAAGTTAGGGCTTAAAAAAAGATCTTTATAAAAACCATTATAGGTATGGACAACCCCTTTAAGGTTTAGTCATGTGTACTAGTATCACTTATATCATTACTATTATGCAGCTTCCTGGCATAGCTAACTATTAAATAAGTTGCATATCAATACATTATTTTCTGATCAAAGTGTTTTGATCTACACCCAAAAAACTTATCAGAATCTAAACCAGAGACTTGTTCTCTATCCGATCATAGTCATGGCTTATGTGAAATAAAGACAGTGTTTCCACTATCACATACTGTACCTTACAACCCTCGCAGGTGATGACCCCGTAATGGATCCCTGATGATTTGTCTCCACAGATTTTGCACGGAATTATTTCGATTTGAGCTGAAGAATAGAGGAGAGAGCGGAGTTAATTACCTTCCATTTTAATAGATGTACTAGATGAACCCATGCTAAATATTCCAGGCAGCGACGTGAGCCTGCTCCCCCCTTAGGGCTCCCATCTAAAATTATAGTTGCTCATTATCAAAAGGCTTTTGGGTAATTAAAATGGGTCAAATGAGGTGCCAAAAGATCTAGAACATACACATTTGTGCATAAATATACAGATGTAACTGTGTGATAATGCAAACTTTTGGGTTGGTTCATACCAGGAAGTACCTAAAAGTTTGTTTTCCCAATCTGACAACATCTAAATGAATCGGTATGAGTTTCCTCAAAAACAAAGAACTATCCTCAATCAAGCATAGATAATGTATCCGGTCATAGAACAGGAGATATGTAGAGGAAAGTAGTGATACTGGAGGCAGATATTGTTTGGACTGACATTAGTCAGCTCCTACACTGGCTGAAAACAGGGAACACAGGTTCTATTATTTTGTTCTGTGTGTCTTTAAATCTCCATCTTCATAGTATTCTTCACCAAGTACTTTTTCCTATTCTAAATTATTGGCAAATAGTTACAAACACATCCAAAGCATATATTTACCCCTACATATACCAGGAACTGACGAGAACATCTCCGCTATTGTCTATTGTTGAAAAAGGCAACAAGAAATTCAAGGTTTAACAAATCTAAGCCAACTCTGAGACTGGCAGATAAAGGAGAACCAAAATTATACCGGACATCACTATGCAAACAACAGAGCAAATATTACATTTGCAAGCCTAATAGATCGCTGACATTAAACCAAAAGAGCTCCTTATAGGCATGGACTCCACAACTCCTCTAAAGTTGCCCAGGTATCTGGCACCAAGACAATATGCAGAGGACTCTATACGTCTTGTAAGCCATGAGGTGGGGCCTCCATGCAACGGATGTGTTTTTTCTATGAATACTTCATCAGTTTGAGATTTGGTACGTTTGGAAGCCAAGTCAACACCTTGAAATGCTCATTTTATCTTCTTCAAGCCTCACCTGAACAGTTTTTGCCGTGTGGTAGGGCACATTATCCTGTTGGATGAGACCACTGCTACTATATAACACCACTGCCATGTAAGGGTCTGCAGCAATGTTTAGGAAGGTAATACAGGTTAAATATGTGAATGTCACATGACTGCCGTCATACGGATGCCAGGACCCAAGGATTCCCAACAGAACAGTGTCCAGATCATCTTATCGGCTCCACTACCTTTCATTCTTACCATGGGGCATTTTGGTGGCATCTTTTCCCCAGGTAAGGGGCAGATGCACACCTGGTCATTCACATGAAACATTCATCAGACCATACAACTTCTTTCATTACTCAATGGCCCAGCTCTGATGCCCATGTGCCCAATTTCGGCACTTTCAGTAGTGAACAGGGGTTGGCATGGAACACGGACTAGTATGTAGCTACGCATCCCCATAAGCAGCAAGCTGCGAAACACTGTGTTCTGACTCCATCTATTATAGCTATTAAGAACTTTTTGATCAATTTTTGCTAAGTTAACATTTCTTTTGGATTGTACCAGACGGCTAGCCTTTACAATGACATCAATGAACCCTGGACGCCGATGATGCTGATGTAAGTTTGCAGTTTCTCCCCTCTTTTTAGGTACTATCTAGGGATGGGAAGATCGATTTGCGGCACTCCAGTCCATTGGCCAGGTCAGTAGACTCTGGGGGCTAGATGGGAAGCTTGTAAATCCCTTACCGTCTGGGATTCTTTTAATTACCCGGGGCTGTGCATAACCTTGCAATGACTACATCGAGCCAGCTGGGCTTATCAACCGATTTGCCTGGGTTTCTTGAAGGTAAGAGATGGGCCAGAGTCCCGTGAATCGATACGCCCTTTTTTAGTACTAAACACTACATATCAGTAACACCCCATATCTTGCTCCGACCCAGTCTAGTCAACCCAATCTGGCCACTGTCAAAGTTGCTCAGATTCTTAAGCTTGACCATCTGGCTTTCAACACAAAAGTAAAGAAGTGACTTCCCTGGCTGCTAAACATATCTTATCCCATGATGGGTGCCACCATCATCCTGGTGAGATAGTGCATCAATGTAATTCGCTTCACCTATTATTGTAATGGCTGATCAGCTTGTATAAATATATATACATATGCATTTGTAGAAAAATATTTAGACTTGAGAGTCCTCAGTGGTTGATACCTTTTAATGGCTAACTGAAAAGATGGTAACAAATTGCAAGCTTTCGAGACTACTCAGGTCTCTTCATCAGGCAAAGACTAAAACAAAAACTGAAGAATCACAGTTTTTGTTTTAGTCTTTGCCTGATGAAGAGACTTGAGTAGTCTCGAAAGCTTGCAATTTGTTACCATCTTTTCAGTTAGCCATTAAAAGGTATCAACCACTGAGGACTCTCAAGTCTAAATATTTTTCTAGCTACTGGCTAACACGGTACGAAGATATACATCTTTCCTATATGCATTTGTAATGTTTTATGCCTAATACCCTAGTCCCTGAAGGCCGCATTTATGGCCAGTAATCCATCATGTACATGACTGTCATGGTGAAAATGTATGATGTGTTAGCAGTCACACTGCTCTGTGTGATTACATCTACACACCGATGATGAATACGCTCTTTACGCTGATGCTGAGTATCTTCATACCAATATTAATGACACTGCTCTCTAGGATGATGCAAAGTTACACTGGTAATGAAGATATCTATTTGTATAATGATCCAGAGTAGGAGAACACAAGACATAACACGGCCGCTGCCCCCACATAAAATAATGGTGCAAAGTATGCTCAGAATGATGAATGCTCGTGCTCCATGTACAATATATAGAGCAATGAGACCGCGCTCCACCTGCACCGCGCACTGTACTGGGACTCCGATTACCTTGTGGCATTGGATATTGTGTAAATGCACAGAGTACAATGGATTTCATTACTAATACATAATGATTCCCTACTACACATTAATACTCTTCAAGTCCCTTATCTTGCCTTTATCGCTACAGCTGGAAATGAAACCTTCGTCTGCCACCGCCATGCATAGAGGTGAACACAGATCTTTACTTTCAGACAAACCATATCCTGCAGGCAAAGTAAAACAGTGCAGTGGCTCATGCAAAGCTCCTTAATGGAGATGAGCGAATCTCCCAAAATAGGTTTCAGGGATAGGAGCTCTAATGGCTGGCAGATTCATTTTGACCCAAAACAAATTCTGAATTTTTCAGCAAATTTGTAATGAATTTGGTTAGTTCAACTGTTCTCCTTTATCATTTTGTGCCAACTGCACCTGCTTTTTGCATATGTGCATGGTTATGGACATTTATTGAGACAGGAGAGGACAAATTTGATTTGATTTTATATGAGAATACTATGTAAAAGTGATAAATGAACAGGCCTTTGAGCATTTATGGAGATCTTCTACTACCCATATGTCAAAGTCAAGGCCCGCGGGCCAGATCCTGGATGATATTTAATTACTATTAGATCCGGCCCGCAGGCCACAGCCGCCTGCTGGTGTTTTGCACGCACCAACACTACATTTCCCACAATGCACCGGTAGCAGGGCCGGCGTCAGAACCCGGCACACCCGGGCAAGTGCTGAAGTCACTTTCCGGCAGGCAGAAGAGAGCAGAAGATCTGATGTAAGTGCTCCTGCCTCGTGTGTCTGTGGAGCTGCAGATTCAGCGTAGAAGGGGGATGATTTATTGTTTGCTTGTGTGTGGGTGGAATTCCTTCTTTGTGGAGGGGATCTATTCTGTGGAGGGGGTATTTATTATTTGTGTGGAGGGGGGGATCATTCTGTGTGGAGGGGGTATTTATTATTTGTGTGGAGGGGGATTATTCAGTGTGGAGGGGGTATTTATTATTTGTGTGGAGGGGGATTATTCAGTGTGAGGGGTATTTATTATTGTGTGGGGGGATTTTTCAGTGTGAGGTATTATTATTTGTGTGGAGGGGGTATTATTATTTGTGTGGGGATATTCTGTGTTTTGGGATATATTCGTGTAGGGATTTATTATTGTGTGGAGGGGGATTATTCAGTGTAGGGGATTATATTTGTTGAGGGGATATTAGTGAGGGTATTATATTGTTGAGGGGATTATTCGTGTGGAGGGATTTATATTGTGTGAGGGGGTATTTATTATTTGTGTGGAGGGGGATTATTCTGTGTGAGGGGGTATTATTATTGTTGGAGGGATTTTGTGTGGAGGGGGATTTATTATTTGGTGAGGGATATTGTGTGTTGGGGATTATTCAATGTGAAGGAGATTTATTATTTGTGTGAAGGGGGTATTATTCAGTGTGGAGGGTGTATTTGTGTAGAGGGGGGATTATTCTGTGTGTTGGGGGATTATTCAATGTGAAGGAGATTTATTATTTGTGTGGAGGGGGTATTATTCAGTGTGGAGGGGGTATTTGTGTAGAGGGGGGATTATTCTGTGTGTTGGGGGATTATTCAGTGTGAGGGGGATTTATTATTAGTGTAAAGGGAGAGGGGGCGCAAAACTGAGTTCTTGCCCTGGGTGCCAGAAAACCTAGATACACCTCTGCCGGCGCCTGTTAGCGGAGGAGAGCGGTGTTAGCGCCGCCACTGGCCCCCCCCGCTTGCTCAGGGCCCCGGCAGCCGGCACAATACTTACCTCTCCCCGTGCCTCCGCAGCTCCGGTGTCTTCTGCAGCTCTGCACTGTGATGTCTCAGGTCAGAGGGCGCGATGACGTCTTTCCACAGTACCCTTTCCTGAGCCGTAACAGTGCAGAGCGCAGCACAGTGCAGAGGAGAGCTCCATATTTTGTATGGAGCATTATATGGGGACCAGTATCCTGTATGGAGCAATTTATGTGGTCCAGTATTCTGTATGGAGCATTATTTGGGGTCCAATATTCTTTATGGAGCATTATATTTGGCCCATAATATTGTATGGAGGACTATACTGTCCGGTCTGTACTGTGTGTTGTGAGGATTCGGCAGTTTCTGAGCTATTGTAGAATTTACAATAGATATCACTCGTGTAATTATAAGAAGTGAAATCAAAATATTGCCATATTCATTTAATCATTAAATAATGTACACTGTGTTAGGTCTTGGTTCAATAGGCTATGTGCAATCATTTCGATATGTTTTAATAAACATTGAACCAGTCCGGCCCTCGGCTTGTAGCAAATTTGTTTTTTTGGCCCTCGGTGTGTGTGACTTTGATATCCCTGTTCTACTACATCAAACTTGACTCCTTTGCCACAAAGTGAATTTCCTCCTACTGCACATGTCAAGTTCATCCGGTTATTAAGTAATTTTGAAAGTTCTCTCACAATCTGGCACCTTCAATCTCATGATCAAGATGTAAATAGGTTTCTACAATATTTTGGAAAGCCATTTCTAGCCTCTATTCATTAAAGACACTATCGAGAATCCAAAAATAGTAGTGATCCAGTTCTTACATCTGCTTGCTGATCTAGAGTTTTGAGACCTCTTTTTAAAAGAAATCCATTTGGGCATATGGACAACTCATATAAGGATAAGCTCCAAATTAAAAATTAGTTCTGAAAGTTGTATGTACAGTAAATAGTAATTTTTAAGGGATTATTTTCCACATACTGTAAGATACAAAAGACGAACAATGTCAAAATCTTATTGAGGTCCATTTGACTTGCTAAATCTGATAATGTGGCTCATAAAAGCCGTGCAGCCCTACTCTAAAGAGTCATTATAAAATATGGCACTGCACGACGCTGAAAACAGATGCCTTTTCATGTTTATGACCTAAAAGTGTTATTTTTTAAATTACCTCCTAATCTGTTCACACCAATTTCCAACACCAAGGTTTTACCTGTCAAGCAATAACTGGAACATCAACAGTTGTGTTGCAATTCCTTGTATCGCAGGCAGGGGGCACTACTGAATAGAAGAACTGCCCAAAAAATGGGTATTCATAGCAGTAGTATGCGGAATGGGAATGAATATATAGATTTCATTTAGCGTCTTAGACACATGTCTGTTTTCATTGTACATGGATTGGTTTAACACCTAGGAAAACACAGACAAATGACATATGTCTATACAACTGCAGATGAGTAGGTAGAGATGAAAGAAGGACAATATGAATATTCACGCTGATTTGTTATCATGAAACACACATCCCCAGCAGATTAAAAGGTATATGAAAAGAATAATATGAAGATGTAACAGTGAGTCACACTGTGCCCTATAATCAGAATGTAATTAATTACACGTACACGTAATCAGACAAAATATTTCTCCCTTCCTATTGTTTATTCGGTGGAGTGGAGATAATAATAGTCAAGGCCGACGCTTACACATAAAGGTGTTTTCTGATTTCATGCAATAAACCAATTCAACAAAACATGGATTGACTGATACTAATTGTCTATTTACTGAATGTTACATCCCAGGGTCACTTGGGGAACCAAGGCTGCATTCACACATTGCTGCAACTGTGATGAGAATTCCACCTGTCGCAATACTCAAATATGGCAAAAATGTTGCGGGTTTTACCAAAGTTTGGGGAAAATAAAGGCACACAGCCGCAACATGTGAACACAGCTTAACCAAAGGATTAACAAATTTCAAATTCTCTTTTAATTACCGTAGACGTTCTGCCCTCAAACCAAAAGTGATTTATCAGACTCCTGCTATTATATTAAAAGGTTCCAATTTCAATATATTTAATATATTCGTCATAGACACCCTTTCAGCAGATATTTGCATATGGAAAAGGTGGTAAGGCATGTGTCTTTTACCGTAATTGAAAATGCCGATGCAAGAAGCAGTTAAAGTGCATCGTCACCTCCCAGTGCACTTCCAGGCTGATTTGTATGTGGCTTCTGCACTAAATTTCGCATGACCGACGTATGGGATCAAATAAAAATGGAGGACAGTTCCTGTGCATTGATAGTAGTGACTGGCCGACAGCTATTCATCCCAACCACTCGTCATATATATTCATTCTCAGTACAGTGTGCAGGTTTTTTCAATACAGACCACAGGATATTAAGGTGCCAGACAGCAGACTATCTCCCTTAAAAAAAAAATGTAACATGCCTAACACTTTTTTTCTCTAAGCATCTGTTTACGGAATGTCAGGACATCACCATACAGATTTCATGGTCAACTAGTCCCTCCAAAGTGAACAAGTCTGACTAACACCCACTTAAAGGGGTTATCCGGGACTATTTTATTTTTCTCTTATAGGCCTAAAAACTTACGCACAGTTATTTGCCAACTACTCGACTGTTGTGAATATCACCGATCTCTGCTGGCTCATAGCTATCACGGACTGCTCCTGCCAGCGATTCTGCGGCTTCCGGTGACAGAGTAACTGCTTCTCTTCCACTCTGCCAGGCGATGTCATGCTGATTGACAGCAGGTCCCCTGCTGTATAATGGCAGGGAGCTGGCTGTCAATCAGCATGATGTCAGCAGTCGCACCTCACTGACAGAGCAGGCCGGAAGAGGAAGAGCTGCTCTGCTGAAACGAAGCTGCAGAATTGCCGGCTGGAGCGGTCTGTTATCACTCTGGGCTGGATAGAACAGGCAGGTAGTTAGAAATTATCTACCTGTACATTCTTAGCTCCACGAATAACAGATGACCTCTTTAATGGTGTATGGGCTAGGACAAGAGAGAAGACGGTAATAGGAAGGCAGAACCTCTGGAAATATACTCATGCCCATGATATATAGATATGTCAGAGCTTAGTAAAAACTAGCATACAGTAAATAAATTGTGCAACAAATGACATGATATACATATTATCAGGTTAATAGCTTAATATAAGCTGTGCAGTTTGAGAAGAATTTTATTTTAGGAGATATCATGCTAAGTATACCCTAAGACAATTACCATTAATAGAAAATAATAGAACTATATTGCAATGATTTTCACAGGCCACAAATCTTTGCACACATAAGGCTACTGATGTAACTGTGAAACGAAGTTGGATGTAAAAGTATCCAATGCTAATCATGACCAAACCGTAGAGTATCCTGAAACTGGGAGCCGGCGCAGATCAATCACCTGCTTATTGCTTGGAATTCGAGATTAATATAACTAACAATCATGGAAAAGTTTCTTATATTTAGCAGCTAATCCGGTGTGTGTCAATGCCAGGCAAACACGTAAGTCATATGAATGCTGGCACTACCCACAGTCTACGGTAACACCCATACTTTCCATATAATAGGGCAGAATTACATAGACTATAATTACAATTGCATAAGGATAACATGTATCAGACACAATGTAACAGGAAAGAGAAGCATGCTCAGACTAGCGAACATCCTACAGAATAGATTTACTGATGGATCTACCCACTGAATATACAGCATACATGGGCCCCATACCGCCTTTTACTTTTTTGACAAAACTACCAGAAGAGGAAAGTGGGAAACACTCTTTCCTTTCTGTGTTATTGGCAGAAGGTGTGTAGCCCTGGTACACAATACCAGGAGGATGAGTGGAGAGGTAAAGGTTAAGTGTTCTTCATGTCATCATGTACCTTCGAACACGCCCAGTAGGGGTGTGGAAGGGAGTGTCGGTAGGAGAGTGTGTCCAGACTTAGGAGAGACAAGACGTCTTAGGGACTCTGCTCTATCTTCAGCTTCAAATTGTGGAGTCTAGTATAGGTACTTTAACGTACCCGAGCCTAGTCAAAGCTGTGCCCCACTGGAAACAGGCTGAAATATCTCCTGAGAACTGAGCAAGTCGAAGGGCAAAAGTGGAAGAAAGCAAGGAAGTGCTATAGGTGAAGAATACCTGCACGAATCTACCGGTTACTGGGGACCGAAGGATCATCTTTGTTTCAAGCAAGGTGACAATATAACCAGAAATCTACCGGACCCTAGGTCGCGGCGGATAAGCCCAAAGAGTCAGTACGTAACTGGGGTCAGAGGAAGTGAGGACCGTGAGTCAGTGCACGACAATATAGGAAATCATCTTTCTCACAAAAAGGCTCCAACCACAACACTGATCGGGTAGAACAGCTAAAGATTAGCTGGAATTATAGAGAGGACTACGCTTCAAGCTGGTCGTACTCAGCTTCATTGGAGTTAAAGGAGGCCCCTAACTTGCTTAACCGTTTGCCTCAAAGCTCATCCTCCATCAACCCCATCAGCCTCCCTGGGACCTGCTTTACCATTCTGCAAGTAAAGGTATGGAAAGACTTTGACTGTGTGAGACTGAGTTATTACTGCATGCCTGCACAATCCCTACCTAACTACCGACCTGAGGGAAGAGTCCCACCTGTAGGGGACCCGACATCTAGCTGCATCACCATCCCCTCAGAGATCTACAGCAGCGCTGGTACTAATTACCAGAATACTACAGGTGGCGTCACGAACTGTATATAGTTATCCCCTGTAAATATTCCCCAACAACATACGCCAGACCGCCAGGGCCACAGACCGAGCCACAGCTACCTGTGACAACAATCCCCATAGACTTCTACGGGCTCGGCTCTGAGTACCCCATTGCCCTGGTAACCCACAATTGTGGTGGCGGGTCGACACAACAAAACTTGGCGTCACGAACAGGATACGAAACTCGCAGAATTGCGAGCCCTGCGTGCCTATGTAACTGTTTGAGTGAAAAAGACTGTTGCTGTTGTTTGGCGCCAAATACCGCCATATTTGCCGCCAGATTCGCGCCTAAAGCGTTGGAGAAGAAGGAGGGCGTACCTGAAAGAGCGCGCAGAGTCTTGGACACGCCCCCGGCTCTGACTCATCGGAAGGTCCTGCGACAGGAAGTGAACGCTCTGACATCAGAGCGCCTGCGACGAAGGTCCTATTCCCACTGCGGTGCCTGTGAAGAAGCAGCATCTGAAACCGGTAGGCTCCGTTTAACCAAGGGGGAGCAAGGATGTCACAACAACAGGCTGACAGTGCGGCCCCGGCCGGAGGGCTTAATCCCGCACCGTCTGGTATTGTAGCGCCAGATGGAGGCGCAGGCCCAGCACCTAGTCCGGTAGTCCCGATCATGCCACTAACGCTTCCATATATGCCTGGGGCGAAATGGCTTCCCCAGTACAGCGGTGAGCCAGGCACATTATCAGGCTTCAAGCGGAAGTTAAGCAGCCTATTGGAAATGTACTCCATGCCTGAGAAACAAAAAGCTGCTGTGTTAATAGGGCAGTTAACTGGCGCTGCTGAGAGGGAAGTGGAGACTTGGGATACCGTTGATCTGGAGTCGGTACCTGCGATTTTCCTTAAACTAAATGCCATATTTGAAGACCGCACAGAAACGGATCTCCGGATGGCCTTCTATCACTGTTCACAACAGCCAGGTGACAGCATCCGGGACTATGCTTGCCGATTGCAAGGAGCCCTGAAAGCACTCAAGCAAATTAACAATTTAAATGCTCTCCATGAGAATAAAATGTTGAAAGAACAGTTTATACAGGGATTGAGATCCCCAGAGGAACGCAGAACTGTAAATTGGTGGTCCTTAGATCATCCGGATGCTACCTTTGATGCCCTAAAGGACATGGCAATAAAAGGGCTGCGGCCCCTGGGCAAACCTGAGGTGGCCACCCAACATCATCAGGGTGAAGTCACTCCGGAACCGGCAGTAACCCCCTGTTCCCCGCTAGTGGCTGAAGCCAAAGCGCAGGTGACATCTCCTAGTGAATTGGACTGTCTGCGCTCAGAGGTGCGCCAGCTGACTAAAAATCTGGCTGCTGTTATGAGTGCCCTGCAACTGCGGAAAGAAGAGGAAGGAAAAATCTTGCTAGCGGACTGCCCAGAAGACGTCCCGTGGATGCACCGGAGAAGAAAGAAGACGTCGCCCCCCCGGAGGAGGACAACGCCACCCCCAGGAGCAACCTCTGATCAACACCCTTCTCGTCGAGAGATCGTCTGTTTTCGCTGCAACCGAAAAGGTCATTTGTCTCCACAGTGTCCTTTAAACGGGCAGAACCTGGGTCCAAGGGCCAACACCCAGGAGAATACCCGCCAGGCCCCCTAGACTGGAACCGCAGGTATGTGGGCGGGCGACCCTACCTGTCCATTATTTTAGATGGGATTGCTGTTCCAGCATTGCTAGACACTGGGTCTCAAGTCACCCTCATACCTGATGCCCTATATACCAAGTACTGGTCAATGGACGATCTTAAACCCCCGAGCCTTGACTTTACCGTGTATGCTTCTAATGGTCTTCCTGTAGAAGTACTTGGAACAAAATGTGTAGATGTAAAGGTGGGAAGAGAGGAGTTGAAAGACCAGGGACTTCTGGTAGTGAAGACTGTAAATGAGGAGAATGGTCTAAATATAATATTGGGTACTAATGTTATTGGTAATTGTTTGGAAGAAGTTGTGTTCTTACTCCAACAGCTCGCTGAGATTGCCCGACCAAGGCAGAGAGGAGTCATCCAAAGAGAGATCCGGGCCCTGGTGTGTCAGCAACAAGCGAAGCTTACCGACGGCGAAATTGGTAATGTACGGGTCACTGACTCGAATCCTATTGTGATACCCCCAATGAGTGAAATGATCATTTGGTGCAGGGCAGCCATAGGTCTGAGAGGACAGAATTACCAAGCTGTAGTAGAACCCCACCATTCAGAACATAGACCTACACTTATGACTGCTAGAGGAGTAGTAGAAGTGGTGAATGGGAGAGTACCTGTACGGCTTCTCAATTGGGGAGATGATGAGGTAAATTTACCCCGTTATGCAACCATTGCTAAACTTCATGCTGTCGACAATAATTCCATTCTCCCGGCTGAGTCCTTAGACTCCTGTCAAATAGAGGAGGACAATGACCCAGCAACCCAGGTGGCGGAATGGTGTCAGCAACTCCATGTTGGGACGGACACCACTCCCGCTCACCAGAAGCAAGGGGTATTACGGGTGGTGCAAGAGTACGCCCAAGTGTTTAGCAAAAATCCACTTGATTTTGGGATCATTAAGGGAGTACAACATCATATCCCTACAGGCAATCATCCTCCCATCAAAGAGCGGTATAGGCCCATACCTCCAGCTCATTATCAGAAAGCTAAAGAAATGTTAAATGATATGAAGAAAGCTGGGGTGATAAGGGATAGTTGTAGTCCCTGGGCAGCCCCTCTAGTTCTGGTTAAAAAGAAAGATGGTAGTATGAGAATGTGTGTGGATTACAGGCAGGTGAACCGCATAACACACAAGGATGCATACCCGCTACCACGTATAGAGGAATCATTAGCTGCTCTGAAAACGGCTAACTACTTTTCTACCCTTGATCTGACTAGTGGTTACTGGCAAGTGGCTGTGGCTGAGGAGGATCGTGAGAAAACGGCTTTCACCACCCCAATGGGGCTCTGTGAGTTCGACAGAATGCCGTTTGGACTCAGTAGTGCCCCAGGAACATTTCAGAGAGTGATGGAAAACTGTCTGGGACATCTCAATTTTGAAACCGTGCTGCTATACCTAGACGACGTTATCGTGTATTCCAAGACATATGAGGACCATCTGAAGCACCTGGCAGAAGTGTTTGAGTCCCTGTCCAGGTACGGGATGAAGTTGAAACCCTCAAAATGCCATCTACTCAAGCAGAAGGTACAATACTTGGGGCACATCGTCAGTTCGGAAGGAGTAGCGCCGGACCCAGAGAAAGTCACTGCCATCCAGAAGTGGCCGGAGCCGAAAAACCTTAAGGAAGTGCGACAGTTCCTGGGACTAACGGGTTACTACAGGAGATTCGTGAAAGATTACACGAAGAAGGCAGCTCCTTTACAGGACCTCCTGGTAGGACAATCCTTAAAGAGCAGAAACCCTCCCTTTAACTGGGGAAAGAACAGGCTGAAGCATTCCAAAAGATGAAAGAGATCCTTACAGGTGATGAGATCTTAACCTATCCTGATTACAGCCAACCGTTCCTGTTGTACACCGACGCCAGTAATGAAGGGTTGGGAGCCGTTCTCAGTCAGAAGCAGAATGGACAAGAAAAAGTCATCGCATATGCCAGCAGAAAACTCAGGCCAACTGAAAGGAATCCGGAAAATTATAGCAGCTTCAAGCTAGAGTTTCTGGCGCTGGTCTGGGCCATTACCGAAAGATTTAAGCACTATCTGGCCTCCAATAAGTTCACTGCGTTTACAGACAACAACCCGTTAACGCACCTGGAAACCGCCAAGCTGGGTGCCATGGAGCAGCGATGGATGGCTCGGTTGTCCAATTACCAGTTTACTATCAAGTACCGGGCAGGTCGAAAGAATGCTAATGCTGATGCGTTGTCCCGAATGCCGCATGACTCTGATACGGAAGAAGAATCGGACGACCTGGAAGAAATTGAGCTACCCGCGTTCCATCGAAATGGGGTAGTCCACGAGCATCAAGTCCACAGAAAGCAAAATGGTGCAACATTAAATCCTTTACCCCATCACAGCTGGAAAGAGACTCAGGACAGTGATCCAGTGGTCAGCCACATCAAGGAGTTGTTAAAGCAAGAAGGCTCCTCTTTGGAAAAGGATGCACCTATGCCCGCCAAGCTCCTGTGGAACGAGAGAAGCAGGTTGTTCCTGTACCGTGAGAAGTTGTGCAGAAGATACGTTAACCCCAGAACCCATGAGATGGTCTGGCAAATCGTGGTCCCCAAGGCAGACGTCCCTATGGTGTTGGAAGCATACCACGATCAAGCAGGACACTTTGGCTGGAGGAAGCTGGAGACCCTGTTGAGATGCCGGTTCTACTGGGTAGGGATGCGCAGCTCCATCGAGAGGTGGTGTCGGAACTGTGGACCCTGTGGTCTCAGAAGAAAGGACTACGGAAGTCAGAAGGCCCCCCTGCAACCTATCCGGACGACTCGTCCCCTGGAGATTGTGGCCCTGGACCACGTCAAACTGTCACCGAGTAGATCTGGATACTCATACGCCTTGACCATGGTGGACCATTACTCCAGATTTCTGGTAGTCGTTCCAGTGAAAGACCAGACTGCAGTGACGGCAGCGAAGACCTTTCAAGCAAGCTTCTGCAGACCGCATGGGTATCCCGAGCAAGTCTTAACCGATCAGGGACCTGCTTTTGAAGCCGATTTATTCAAGGAATTCTGTCATATGTACGGGTGCAAGAAAATAAGAACAACACCATATCACCCTCAAACCAACGGTCTTTGTGAAAAGATGAACCATATTGTCCTTGACTTGTTGAGATCCATACCGTTGGAAGACAGGAATCGATGGCCGGATTTACTACCTGATTTGGTTGATTTGTATAATCATATACCTGTAAGCTCAACTAACTGCACTCCAGCCTATCTTATGAGAGCAAGGCCTGGAAAACTACCAATGGATCTAGAACTTGGAGTGGTAGAACCGGAGGCAGACGACGCTGTTGAGAACTGGGACGTCAATCGGCAAGAGCAATACAGAAGAGTACAAATCTGTGTGGAGGAAAGTCTTAATAAGGCACGGGAGAAACAGGAAAATGTTTACAACCGAAATGCTCCTGCCAAGCCTTTGATGCCTGGAGAGGTAGTATTAAAAAGAAAGAGGAAAATGCATAAACTGGATAATCAGTGGGAGCAAGAACCCTACGTCATACAAGATTCTAAGTACGACAACGGAAAAGTTTGTGTCGTCAGTAAAGACGGAGGAAAAACAATAACCACTGTGTCTAGAGACCATTTGAAACTATGTCCGGAACCCTTGAAACGTTGCGACAAGAACCCTGTCTTCAATCAAAGAGAGAAAAAGGAAGAGGTTATACACACAGATCTGGGAGATTTTCCTGCGGATTGGCCCCGACTGGGAGATGCTGTGATAATTCCAGTGTTGCAGTTTTATAAGCCACAAGAGGACGTTCTATCTCCAGTTGTGCCTGTAGTGCCAGTTGAACCCGCTCAGGAGTTACCCCTTCCAGCAACACCTCAACCTGTAGAACCTCAAGATGGACCATCTGAAGCAGCGCCCCATACTATGGGATCTCCTGGTGAAGCTGACTCACACCGCCCAGCCATCAGTACACTTGCCAGATCCATGGAAAGATTAAGGCAGTTCTATGGTTTACCGTTTCATAGTGCAGACAGATCGCAAATTGATTTACCTGAAACTACACCACGTAGGTCAGAGAGAATCACAAAAGGGAAATTACCCATTAGATATCAGCAATAGTTATGACGAACTGATGTAAATATATTGTGAAAAGTCTATATATATAAATGTGTTTTTCCCTATTAAGCTTCGTTTACAATGGACTCAGAGGCTGAGGACTGAGCCAGCCCAAAAACTGTATCCTGTAAATAGTTGCACTTTGTGCCTTCTTAATGGTTTCATATGAGACCTTGACTCACCTCTGAACCAAAAACCCGTGTGGTGTGGCACTGAGTGAGGTCTGCATTTGGATGTCCTGCAGCCCACCCAGGACCCACGTTGAAGGTTTGGTGCGGGTCCTTCACAAGTATCTTGTAAATTTATTTATTGAATACTATTTGTATTTTTCTATAAAGTTTGTAACGTTTAAGGTATTCTTACCTCCCGGATGGGAAGATGTTATTGTTCCAATGTTATTGCATAAACAAAATGTCTTTTGTATTCCACAGCCCGGGAGTGCTGTCGTTTACCATGGGGGAATGTGTAGCCCTGGTACACAATACCAGGAGGATGAGTGGAGAGGTAAAGGTTAAGTGTTCTTCATGTCATCATGTACCTTCGAACACGCCCAGTAGGGGTGTGGAAGGGAGTGTCGGTAGGAGAGTGTGTCCAGACTTAGGAGAGACAAGACGTCTTAGGGACTCTGCTCTATCTTCAGCTTCAAATTGTGGAGTCTAGTATAGGTACTTTAACGTACCCGAGCCTAGTCAAAGCTGTGCCCCACTGGAAACAGGCTGAAATATCTCCTGAGAACTGAGCAAGTCGAAGGGCAAAAGTGGAAGAAAGCAAGGAAGTGCTATAGGTGAAGAATACCTGCACGAATCTACCGGTTACTGGGGACCGAAGGATCATCTTTGTTTCAAGCAAGGTGACAATATAACCAGAAATCTACCGGACCCTAGGTCGCGGCGGATAAGCCCAAATAGTCAGTACGTAACTGGGGTCAGAGGAAGTGAGGACCGTGAGTCAGTGCACGACAATATAGGAAATCATCTTTCTCACAAAAAGGCTCCAACCACAACACTGATCGGGTAGAACAGCTAAAGATTAGCTGGAATTATAGAGAGGACTACGCTTCAAGCTGGTCGTACTCAGCTTCATTGGAGTTAAAGGAGGCCCCTAACTTGCTTAACCGTTTGCCTCAAAGCTCATCCTCCATCAACCCCATCAGCCTCCCTGGGACCTGCTTTACCATTCTGCAAGTAAAGGTATGGAAAGACTTTGACTGTGTGAGACTGAGTTATTACTGCATGCCTGCACAATCCCTACCTAACTACCGACCTGAGGGAAGAGTCCCACCTGTAGGGGACCCGACATCTAGCTGCATCACCATCCCCTCAGAGATCTACAGCAGCGCTGGTACTAATTACCAGAATACTACAGGTGGCGTCACGAACTGTATATAGTTATCCCCTGTAAATATTCCCCAACAACATACGCCAGACCGCCAGGGCCACAGACCGAGCCACAGCTACCTGTGACAACAATCCCCATAGACTTCTACGGGCTCGGCTCTGAGTACCCCATTGCCCTGGTAACCCACAATTGTGGTGGCGGGTCGACACAAAGGCATCACATCCCACCCAGGCGTGTGATAAAGAAAATCTGTTCTTCCTTCAATGAAAATGGAAAATGAGTGCTTTTAGCTCCCGGTGTCCATGCAATAAATCAGATTGGGGCATCTAATAGTTTCTTCTGCTTCAAGGGCATCTTCTGACGGGTGGATCGTATAAAAGGACAGAAGTCCAAATGTTTGTACACAGATCCCAGACTGGTGTTTTCTCATAATAAACACATCACTCTTTATGGCTTTACTTCGAGAGCAGGCAATGATAATAATCAGGCAGTATATTAATAATTAATGTCTGTACACCGATAAAAAATACTCCAGGGTAAATTCACCACGTTAAATAGCTGCCCAGAGCCTTGAAACTAATTACAGTAATGCAATAAACTGTTCTTTATATCTGATATGTGCGGGACTGCAGAGTTCGATTAACCTTCAGCAATCACCAGCAACAGCGTGAGAAAATATTATTAAGGATCAAAATATGGATGGCATAAAAAAAAAAAATCTGCACATTTTTTGGGGATCCGGGCTAATGCTTTTTTTCTGGTTCTGACATCTTTCACTCTCATACTGGAGATGATAATGGGAAATACGGCTAAAACAGGCACAAATGTGGCTAAAACTCACATTTTGGAGACCTGATCAAATAATGTCTCCGCTGGCCTAATGTCCTATATTGGACAGTACCCTGAGCAATATGGCTCGAAAGTATCTTTCACCAATTTGGTAAAAGGTCCTCTTGAATTAAGTACAAATTTGACTAAAATCCCAATTTTTGGGATCCGGTCTAATAATGCCTTTGCTGGTTCTGACATCTTTTAGTTCCGTATTGGAGATGACCTTGAGAAAGTAAGAAATAAAAAATAAATAAAAATGGCACATCAATCATGTTATTATTGATTTAGATTTGCACAAGGCAGAACCAACCTGAGAATAGGCAGGAAACGTTGTCATGAGGACATGGTAGAAACACTGATAACTTATCAAAGAAGGTATAAAATCTGTTTAATATTAATTGTTATATTCATACCTGGTCGTTTTTTGTAAAACTATTGAATGTCGCTTGTGCCATAAGTAAAGTAACTAGTGGTAAAACCGGTCAGGTCCTACACCCTGCAGCTTTTAGGAGGTCAGAATTACTTGCTTAGCTATCATTTCACTAGGAATGTATTGTTATCTACAGGTCATGTAAGGTCTGCAACTTTTAGATTGGCTTCAGCTTGTTACATTTAACTAGTAAATATTCACATGGTATAATAAAAACTCCTTTAATAGTGATGAGCAAACAGACTCGGATAAGGTGTTATCTGAGCATGCTCTAGTACTAACCGAGTGTCTTTGGGGTGCTCGAAATATATGTTCAAGTCCCTGCAGCTACATGTCTCGTGGCTGTTAGATAGCAGCAACATATCTAGGGATTGCCTAACAAACAGGCAATCTAATCCCTGCATGTGTTGCAGCTGTCTAACAGCCACGAGACATGTAGCTGCAGGGACTCGAACATATTATTCAAGCACGCTGGAGACACTCGTTTAGTACCCGAGCATGCTCAGATAACACCTTATCTGACCACATTCACTCATCACTAGTATCTAATAGACATATTAGGTATGAGATTACCAAATATTCTAGATTATAAAATAGTTATAGACAAGTATATACAATTGTGTTTTTATAGACAGAGAATATGGAGTCACATGCCCAAAATAAAATATGCACCAATACATGAAATGTATTACTTTGTTTCCCCTCCCCCCCCCAACAGTCTTAATCAGTTATGTTTGCTCAGCGTTCTGCGTCTGGTCCTAGGAGATTCCAAATTATCTGTTGTTTCTGCATTATCGGTTTCAGGAGTAAAAGGAATTTTATTCACATTGAAATTCTTTTGATTGCTCAGAACTAAAGCCATTAGCATCATGGATAGGAGTAATAACTTGTAAACATTTTAAAATCATTTGATGGCCCATTCTCTGTCCATGGTGCTGATAGAGAATGTGAAAAATCCCACCATTTATCAGCAAAGAACACTTTCCCTGAAAATAACAAATATAGAAAACAGACCAATAAAAAAGCAAAACTGTGCTGGATACATGTACTTATGTCAGGTTGTTAAAAATTCAATGAAGAGGTTTCTGGAAATTCTAGATGAATAGGCACTAGTGATGAGCGAGTATACTCGTTGCTCGGGTTTTCCAGAGCGTGCTCAGGTGATCTCCAAGTATTTTGGCGTGCTCAGAGATTTAGTTTCTGTCGACGCAGCTGCATGATTTGCGACTCCTAGACAGCCTGAATACATGTGGGGAATGCCTGTTTGTTAGGGAATTCCCACATGTATTCAGGCAGTCTAGCAGCCGCAAATCATGCAGCTACGGCGACAAAAACAAAATCTCCAAGCACGCCCAAAATACTCGGAGATCACCCGAACATGCTCAGGAAAACCTGAGCAACGAGTATACTCGCTCATCACTAATAGGGACCATTATTTCTGCCAGATTCCCAAATAGCAAGCCAGTCTGGTTATACAACCATTTGGACATGTTTGGGCTCCATCATGTAGCAGCCTCCAATGTGATGCAGCACAACTGGGCACTCTACACTATTCCCGTGGCATGGATGTTCTTCTTCACTTCGAATAAGTGGCATGCCATATTATTCCAGTAGCTTTAATGATGGCGACTGCTACATTTAGTTGCCATTAAGAATTTTTGGAAAGCAAAATAATTATTCCAACAGAGGCTACGATTACAGCCATACTAACTGTTAGCTGTTCTAAACTACCTAAACACTTCAGAATAGAATGTAAAAGTATTTACTAAATATTTTGAGTCTTTACTTTGTAGGGACTTCTTTACTGTAAGTCATATCTGTATTTTGTATGTAACTCCTTCTCATGTGAAGCATCATGTAAACAATGGTGCTATATAAATAATAATAATAATAATAATAATAATAAAGGGACGATGTGCACTAATTTACACTATGTGCTGTGGGCTGTTCAAAAATAAAATTAATTAATGCCTCTTAGAAATGAAAAAAATCCATCGTCATCATTCACAATGAGGTCAGGGACGCATGTACGTTGGCTTACAGAATGTGGTGTTTATATGTTTTGATACACAGCACCGAGTGTGCCAAATGGAAGAAAATACCACAATGTACAGAAAGAGGGCGCTCTGAATATTTGCTGCTTACATGCAAGAATATTACTCAAATCACCAGCTTAGCTCATGAACGCTAATCCTTCCAAGTGATCATGATAGGATTACGTATCTGAACTATGCATGTTGGGGAAGTTAAGCAAGTCGAACACAGAAAATAATCATAGACTATGAGGTTGAAAGGGAACCTGTCATGTTCTACATGCAGTCCGATTTGTGGACAGAACGTTATTGAGGATGAGAAGCTGAGCAGAGTAAAATATAGGTTTATTGGAAAATATTCAATATAACTTTTATTTAATTTATTGAAATTCCTGCATAGAAGTCCAGTGGGAGGTCTTTGCTGTGATTGACCACTATCAGCATTCACAGTCCCAGCGGAAGACTGTCAATCTCTGCTTAGGACCGCCCACTGGGCCAAGGATTACAATGACTAAATTATAAGTTTTACTGAAACTTTCCCACAAAATATATAACATTCTGATAACAGAAGATATAAGATTTTAAAAAATATCCAACCTATACAAAAACTATTTTTTTTTTACAATATTTACTTATCTCTAATGATTGCTGCAGCTTTACCCAATGGGAAACGCTTAATTTTTGTGTCCTAAAGCAGAAAAACAGTCAGAGGAGGGGAGGCTCCTGCTGCAGTTAGCAGGCATACAGCCAGACAGCTGTAGATGATCTTTGTGTACAGGAAGAAATTATATATATTTATAAATTTTATCGGAGTCAAAAATGATTGGATCACCCTATCTCACAACCCTAAACAGCTCTTCAACACTTTTAATTCTCTACTCCGTCCCCCAGCACCTCCTCCTTCTCCTCTCATTTCTGCTGAAGACTTTGCCTCTTTCTTTAACCCCTTAACAACCAAGCCATTTTGTAGGTTAAAGACCAGGCCAATTTTTACATTTCTGACCACTGTCTCTTTATGAGGTTATAACTCTGGAACGCTTCAACGGATCTTGGCGATTCTGAGATTGTTTTCTCGAGACATATTGTACTTCATGATAGTGGTAAAATTTCTTCAATATAACTTGCGTTTATTTATGAAAAAAACGGAAATATGGCAAAAATTTTGAAAATTTTGCAATTTTCAAACTTTTAATTTTTATGCCATTAAATCAGAGAGATATGTCACAAAAATTAGTTAATAAATAACATTTCCCACATGTCTACTTTACATCAGCACAATTTTGGAACCAAAATTTTTTTTTGTTAGGAAGTTATAAGTGTTAAAAGTTGACCAGCAATTTCTCATTTTTCCAACAAAATTTACAAAATCATTTTTTTTAGGGGCCACCTCACATTTGAAGTGAATTTGAGGGGTCAATATGACAGAAAATACCCAAAAGTGACACCATTCTAAAAACTGCACCCCTCAACGTGTTCAAAGCCACATTCAAGAAGTTTATTAACCCTTTAGGTACTTCACAAGAATTGAAGCAATGTGGAAGGAAAAAATTAACATTTAACTTTTTTTCCCAAAATTTTTCTTTCGACACAATTTTTTAACATTTTGTCAAGGGTATCAGTAGAAAATGAACCACAATATTTGTTGTACAATTTCTCCTGAGTACATCGATACCCCATGTGTGGGGGTAAACCACTATTTGGGCGCATGGCAGAGCTCGGAAGGGAAGCAGCGCCATTTGACTTTTTTGGCTGGAATTGAGATTGGACGCCATGTCGCATTTGGAGAGTCCCTGTGTGCCTAAACAGTGGAAACCCCCCACAAGTGACCCCATTTTGGAAACTAGACCCCCCCAAGTAACTTATCTAAATGTGTTGTGAGAGCTTTTAACCCCCAAGGGCTTCACAGGTTATATACGTAGAGCCATAAAATTAAAAAATCATGTTTTTTTCCACAAAAATGATCTTTTCATCCCAATTTTTATTTTGCAAAGGATAAAAGGACCCCAAAAATTATTGTGCAATTAGTCCTGAGTACGCTGATACCCCATATGTGGGGGTAAACCACTATTTGGGTGCATGGCAGAGCTCGGAAGGGAAGCAGCGCCATTTGACTTTTTTGGCTGGAATTGAGATTGGACGCCATGTCGCATTTGGAGAGTCCCTGTGTGCCTAAACAGTGGAAACCCCCCACACACAAGTGACCCCATTTTGGAAACTAGACCCCCCAAGTAACTTATCTAAATGTGTAGTGAGAGCTTTGAACCCCCAAGGGCTTCACAGAAGGTTATAACGTAGAGCCGTAAAATTAAAAAATCATATTTTTTCCACAAAAATGATCTTTTCATCCCAATTTTTATTTCCAAAGGATAAAAGGACCCCAAAAGTTATTGTGCAATTAGTCCTGAGTACGCTGATACCCCATATGTGAGGGTAAACCACTATTTGGGTGCATGGCAGAGCTCGGAAGGGAAGCAGCGCCATTTGACTTTTTTGGCTATAATTGAGATTGGACGCCATGTCGTATTTGGAGAGCCCCTGTGTGCCTAAACAGTGGATACCCCCCACAAGTAACCCCATTTTGGAAACTAGACCCCCCAAGGAACTTATCTAGATGTGTGGTGAGAGCTTTGAACCCCCAAGGGCTTCACAGAAGGTTATAACGTAGAGCTGTAAAATTAAAAAATCATATCTTTTCCACTAAAATGATCTTTCCACCCCCAATTTTTATTTTCCAAAGGGTAAAAGGACCCCAAAAGTTATTGTGCAATTTGTCCTGAGTACGCTGATACCCCATATGTGGGGGTAAACCACTATTTGGGCGCATGGCAGAGCTTGGAAGGGAAGCAGCGCCATTTGACTTTTTTGGCTGGAATTGAGATTGGACGCCATGTCGCATTTGGAGAGTCCCTGTGTGCCTAAACAGTGGAAACCCCCCACAAGTGACCCCATTTTGGAAACTAGACCCCCCAAGGAACTTATCTAGATGTGTGGTGAAAGCTTTGAACCCCCAAGGGCTTCACAGAAGGTTATAACGTAGAGCAGTAAAATTAAAAAATCATATCTTTTCCACAAAAATGATCTTTCCACCCCCAATTGTTATTTTCCAAAGGGTAACAGGACCCCAAAAGTTATTGTGCAATTTGTCCTGAGTATGCTGATACCCCATATGTGGGGGTAAACCACTATTTTGACGCATGGCAGAGCTGGAAAGGGAAGGAGCGCCTTTTTCAAATGCAGATTTTGATGGAATGGTCTGCGGGTGTCATGTCACGTTTGGAGAGCCCCTGATGTGCCTAAACAGTAGAAACCCCCCACAAGTGACTCCATTTTGGAAACTAGACCACCCAAGGAACTTATCTAGATGTGTGGTGAGCACTTTGAACCCCCAAGTGCTTCACAGAAGTTTATAACGTAGAGCCGTGAAAATAAAAATATCATATTTTTTTCCACAAAAATAATCTTTTTGCCCCCAAATTTTTATTTTTATAAGGGTAACAGGAGAAATAGGACCCCAAAAGCTATTGTGCAATTTGTCCTGAGTACGCTGATATCCCATATGTGGGGGGGAACCACTATTTTGACGCATGGCAGAGCTCGGAAGGGAAGGAGCACCGTTTTTAAATGCAGACTTTGATGGAATGGTCTGCGGGTGTCATGTCGCGCTTGGAGAGCCCCTGATGTGCCTAAACAGTAGAAACCCCCCACAAATGACCCCATTTTGCAAACTAGACCCCCCAAGGAACTTATCTAGATGTGTGGTCAGCACTTTGAACCCCCAAGGGCTTCACAGAAGTTTATAATGTAGAGCCGTGAAAATAAAAAAATCATATTTTTTTCCACAAAAATGACCTTTTTGCCCCAAATTTTTATTTTTCTAAGGGTAACAGGAGAAATAGGACCCCAAAAGCTATTGTGCATTTTGTCCTGAGTACGCTGATACCCCATATGTGGGGGGAACCACTGTGATCGCCTTACTGCGATCTTTGGGAGGCACAATGAACAAATCCACAAAAGGTGAAGAATTGGTTTTCTTTTTTACGCCGTTCCTCGTGCGGTATTAGTGATTAGGCGACTTTATTCCTCGGATCGGTGCGATTACAGCGATACCAGATTTACACCCTTTTTTCATGTTTAGCTTCTGTCACACACTAAAAGATGCTTTTTCTTGGAATAATTTTTTGTAAGAAATTTTTGCATCGCCGTATTTTGAGAGCTATAATTTTTCCATATTTCGGCCGCCAGAGTTATCTGTGGGCTTATTTTTTGCGGGACGAGCTGACGTTTTTATTGGTACCATATTCAGGCACATAACATTTTTTGATCGTTTCCTATTCCGATTTTTGTGGAATCAGAATGAACAAAAACCAGCAATTCAGGAATTTTTTTTTTTTTTTTTTTTTTTCTCCGTTCCGTGTGTGGTAAAATTGATAAAGCAGCTTTATTCTTCGGGTCACTACGGTTACGGCGATTCCTCATTTATATATTTTTTTTTATGTTTTGGCGTTTTTTACACAATAAAAAATTTTATAGAAAAAATAATTATTTTTGCATCAGTTTATTCCGCGAGCTATAACTTTTTTATTTTTTCGCTGATGATGCTGTATAGCGGCTTGTTTTTTGCGGGACAAGATGACGTTTTCAGCGGTACCATGATTATTTATATCTGACTTTTTGATCGCGTGTTATTGCACTTTTTCCAAGCGGTATAATGATACCGCTTGGAAAAAGTATAATTTACTACTTTTTTGTGTTTTTTTTTACGGCTTTCACTGAAGGGGTTAACTAGGGTTACGCTTTAATAGATGGGATTCTTACGGACGTGGCGATACCTAACGTGTATGTTTTTTTATTTTTTTTATTACATAAAAATGTGTATTTTTTAGGGGATTTTTTTAAATTATTTTTTAATATTTTTTTACAATTTTTTTAAAAAATGATTTTTTTTAACTTGTCCCTTTATGGGACTTTCACTTTTTTTACTTTTTATTGCAGTTACAATGCATTGCAATGCTCTGGCATTGCAATGCATTGCAACTATAGTGGAAGCTGCTGTGACAATGATCACAGCAGCTTTCCGTAGCTAGATGACCCGGAGGTTGTCATGACAACCCCCGGGTCATCAAGGCAGAGATCGGGCCCTGCAAATACATTGCAGGGTGCCGATCTGAGGCAGAGGGAGCTCCCGACCCTCTGCCTCCCCCCCTGAGCTCTGCGATCGCGCTCGATCGCAGCAGTCAGGGGGTTAACAGCCAGGGGCGGTGGGGCTCCGCTCCTGGCTGTCAGTGCAGGAAGCCTGGCCACTGCAGCGCCGGCTCCTGCACTGATCGCGCTGGGGAAGCTGAAATTTCAGCTTCTCCTGCACGATCGCTGCTGTGTTTGGTCAGTCAAATTGACTGACCAAGCACAGCGCTGTAGGTGCGGGGACCGACGGCAAAGGTCCCCGCACCGCTTGCCGTGCCTGTCAGCTGTCTGTGACAGCTGTCGGCACTGATTTACCACTGCGTGTTTACACGCAGTGGTAGATCAAAGCCATGACGTGCAGAGTCCGTCCTGGTGCCGGAACTGACACCTTGCCATGACGGACTCTGCACGTCAGTGGACATTAAGGGGTTAAGCAGAAGATTGATACGATCAGAGAAAGCTTTGGCCCACAGCCCCCATTGCCCCTCTTAGCTGCTCAGCCATGTTCCTCCAAAACCAACTTCTCCACCATGACAGATCAGCTCTCCACCCTCCTATCAAGATCACACCTCACCACTTGCATGCTTGACCCGCTCCCATCCCACCTCATCCCTAGCCTCGCCACATTCTTCACCCCTACTCTAACACACCTCTTCAACCTCTCACTTACAAATGGTGTCTTCCCCTCATCCTTCAAACATGACTCGATCACACCCATTCTCAAAAAGACCTCCCTTGACCCATCCTCTGTGACTAGCTATCGCCCGATATCTCTTCTCCCTGATGCCTCAAAACTACTGGAACAGCATGTCCATCTTGAACTGTCCTCCCACCTCTCCTCCTGCTCCCTCTTTGACCACTTACAGTCAGGCTTCCGACTGCATCACTCAACTGAAACTGCCCTAACTAAAGTCACCAACGACCTACTAACCGCCAAGAGCAAGCGTCACTACTCTGTCCTCCTTCTCCTGGACCTGTCTTCTGCCTTCGACACTGTGGACCATTCCCTCCTGTTACAGATTCTCTCATCTCTTGGCATCACAGGCTTGGCCCTATCCTGGATCTCTTCATATCTAACAAACCGAACATTCAGTGTCTCCCTCTCCCACAGTAACCTCCTCACGTCGCCCCCTGTCTGTCAGTGTTCCTCAAGGCTCAGTTCTAGGACTCCTACTCTTCTCCATCTACACCCTCGGCCTGGGACAGCTCATAGAATCCCATGGTTTGCAGTATCATCTCTACGCCGATGACACGCAGATCTACCTATCTGGACCTGACCTCACCTCCTTACTGACCAAAATCCCACAATGTCTGTCTGCTATTTCCGCTTTTTTCTCTGCTCGCTTTCTAAAACTGAACATGGACAAAACAGAATTCATCATCTTTCCCCCATCTCACTCTACCCCCCCACCAGACCTATCCATCAATGTCAATGACTGCTCACTTTCCCCAGTCCCGCATACTCAGTGCCTCGGTGTGATCCTCGACTATGCCCTCTCTTTCAAGCCACATGTCCAAACCCTTGCCTCCTCCTGCCGTCTCAAACTCAAAAATATTTCCCGGATCCATGCATTCCTTGACCATGAAACTACAAAAACACTAGTGCATGCCCTCATCATCTCCCGCCTCGACTACTGCAACTTCCTACTCTCTGGCCTCCGCTCTAGCACTCTGGCACCACTCTAATCCATCCTGCACTCTGCTGCCCGACTAATCCACCTGTCTCCCCGTTATTTCCCAGCCTCTCCTCTCTGCCAAGCCCTTCATTGGCTTCCTATCGTCCAAAGGTTCCAGTTCAAAACCCTAACTATGACATACAAAGCCATCCACAACCTGTCTCCTCCATACATCTGTGACATGGTCTCCCGGTACACACCCACATGCAACCTTCGATCCTCTCAAGATCTCCTCCTCTACTCCCCTCATCTCTTCCTCCCACAACCGCATACAAGACTTCTTCCGTGCCCCCCCATACTCTGGAACTCTCTACCCAAACACATCAGACTCGCGCCTACCATGGAAACCTTCAAAAAGAACCTGAAGACCCACCTCTTCCGACAAGCCTACAACCTGCAGTGATCCTCAGTCTACTGAACCACCGCACGACCAGCTCTACCCTCTCCTAGTGTTTCCTCACCAATCCCTGTAGACTGTGAGCCCTTGCGGGCAGGGTCCTCTCTCCTTCTGTACTTGTGTGTGCCTTGTATTGCTCACATTTATGGTACTTGTCGATATTTGCCCCTTTTCACATGTAAAGCGCCATGGAATAAATGGCGCTATAAAAACGTATAATAATATAATCATTAGTAAGTAAAGTATGAAATGAGCAAATACCGTGCATATTTTATTTTTTAAACTTTATATTTTCATTTAACATCATTTGGTATTTATGTTCAGCCTATGAACCAATCTATAATTTATATGTAGTTCACAGCAAGATCAAGGACGCAAGTAAATTGGTTATAATATACACTGCTCAAAAAAAATAAAAGGGAACACTCAAATAACACATCCTAGATCTGAATGAATGAAATATTCTCATTGAATACTTTGTTCTGTACAAAGTTGAATGTGCTGACAACAAAATCACACAAAAATCATCAATGGAAATCAAATTTATTAACCAATGGAGGCCTGGATTTGGAGTCACCCACAAAATTAAAGTGGAATGTAATGTCCTTAAAACAAGTCAAAATAATGCTCAGTAGTGTGTGTGGCCTCCACGTGCCTGTATGACCTCCCTACAATGCCTGGGCATGCTCCTGATGAGGCGGAGGGTGGTCTCCTGAGGGATCTCCTCCCAGACCTGGACTAAAGTATCCGCCAACTCCTGGACAGTCTGTGGTGCAACGTGACATTGGTGGATGGAGCGAGACATGATGTCTCAGATATGCTCAATCGGATTCAGGTCTGGGGAACGGGCGGGCCAGTCCATAGCTTCAATGCCTTCATCTTGCAGGAACTGCTGACACACTCCAGCCACATGAGGTCTGGCATTGTCCTGCACTAGGAGGAACCCAGGGCCAACCGCACCAGCATATGGTCTCACAAGGGGTCTAAGGATCTCATCTCGGTACCTAATGGCAGTCAGGCTACCTCTGGTGAGCACATGGAGGGCTGTGCGGCCCTCCAAAGAAATGCCACCCCACACCATTACTAGCCCACTGCCAAACCGGTCATGGTGAAGGATGTTGCATTCAGCAGATTGCTCTCCACTCTGTCACGTCTGTCACATGTGCTCAGTGTGAACCTGCTTTCATCTGTGAAGAGCACAGGGCATCAGTGGCGAATTTGCCAATCCTAGTGTTCTGGGGCAAATACCAAGCGTCCTGCACGGTGTTGGACTGTGAGCACATCCCCCATCTGGAGTCGGTTTCTAACCATTTGTGCAGACACATGCACATTTGAGGCCTGCTGGAGGTCATTTTGCAGGGCTCTGGCAGTGCTCCTCCTGTTCCTCCTGGCACAAAGGCGGAGGTAGCGGTCCTGCTGCTGGGTTTTTGCCCTCCTACGGCCCCCTCCACGTCTCCTGGTGTACTGGCCTGTCTCCTTGTAGCGCCTCCAGCCTCTGGACACTACGCTGACAGATACAGCAAACCTTCTTGCCACAGATCACATTGATGTGCCATCCTGGATGAGCTGCACTACCTGAGCCACTTGTGTGGGTTGTAGAGTCCGTCTCATGCTACCACCAGTGTGAAAGCACAACCAACTTTCAAAAGTGACCAAAACATCAGCCAGAAAGCATTGGTACTGAGATGTGGTCTGTGGTCCCCACCTGCAGAACCACTCCTTTATTGAGTGTGTCTTGATAATTGCCAATAATTACCATCTGTTGTCTATTCCATTTGCACAACAGCATGTGAAATTGATTGTCAATCAGTATTGCTTCCTAAGTGGACAGTTTGATTACACAGAAGCTTGATTTACTTGGAGTTATATTCTGTTTAAGTCTGCAATGTGTGTATATATATATATATATAATATATATATAAAATATATATATATTTCAATAAACTCTAACGCTCCAGCTAACGGCAGACACTTTTGCAATTTAATCCTATGTAAATGCAGGTCTGAAAATAACTAAAAAGACAAAGCATACAGGGAAAACTCAGACTCTTATTGCAGAATCAAATAGGATATAGTGTTGGTCTTTAGACTAAGAAAACTAAGTGTTTAGGTGTAAAGAGTCACTTTAAAGTTTGCACCAAATTTCTAATGCAATGCGTGTCAGGGAGGTGCAAAGGATGTAAATTATTCATAACTATTCAGAGTTAGATAATATGTAACTTATATGCCATTACTTTGTGGATAGAGGTCCCTGTGGCATTTAGTGACTGCTATTACTGGTTTTCATCCAACCTTTTGCTAATGCAGATAGCCATACAATTGGGCCACGTTCACACGTTCAGTATTTGATCAGTATTTTGCATCAGTCTTTGTAAGCCAAACATACGCAGTTGTTAGATCAGTGGTATAACTTAGAGTTCCAACTAATTAAAGTATACCCAAAGCACCAGGATCTGAATTTTGACATGACCTCTGCCACCTACACACCAAAGTCAGCAACCCGTCTTCTTCTTACACAGGATTATACATGAAGGTGTGATGCCTTGATACCAATGTAATGCGTACGTTGGTGTATAAGTACAAGGGTGTGTATGAATTTATTAAGCTGTATGTACTGTACACATAATTATAAGGATGGTATACTAAACAGGCAAGAACAGCTTACATAACTGCATTATTCCTGGCACGTCATCACAACCACATTATATCATAAACGCATTGAGACAAGAGCAGCTTGCACTTTAGTGGGACTGGTATGCATCACAAAGGTGAAAACACAAGCTGCGCAACACCTTTCCTCAGCCCACCATATATTCTGAAAAATAGGTGCATAAATCCACCAGCAATGAGAAATTACATTGGTTCGGTTGGATCCAAGTCATTACCCTTTTTTACCACTATATCTACTGCATATATTTCCATTTGTTTGGTCTTAAATTCTTTAGTATTTTCTATTCTGTCATATATTGCATCTCTTTACACAGACTGTAAATACCACATCAGTTCCTATAAGGGATCAAAGTCTATTAAAGGGATTGTATGGAAAAAAAAGAAGTTTCCCAGGGCTTGGATCCGTAAAAAAGAATCTCCCTGGATCTAGCGTAGGCTGCTCCACATTCTGCACCAACACATGAAGAGGAGTCATCACCTTTCTACCAGCAGCAGGACCGCTGCTGCCTGTGACTGTCAGCAGTGGTAAGGTGACTTGAGCAGCACATCATCAGAAAAACATTAAATGATACACTAGTCAAGGAACCTGACCGCTGCAGCCAATTACAGGCCGCAGCGGTCCTTGTGCTGGTAAAGCGATGAGGTCTCTTTTTCCAGTGTCATATCCACTTTAAAGGTGTTCAATAATTTCAGCAATTTATATAAAATACTTGTCTTAAACAACCCCTTTAAAATTAATAGCAGACATATTGTCATATATCCAGCTCTTGAGATACTGCAACCATTTTTAAACGTAGGAAAGTTGTCACTGGTTGATCCGTAAGGATAACGTAGTATTACATTTACGTAGATGACTGGGCGTCTTGATAATACATATATGTTAAGGGACTGCTGAACCTGCTAGTGACTATGTGACAGGTTATATAGGGGGTCATAAACTGGTGACATTTTAATATCCAACTGAGGATATATTGTACCTGTGAACTAAGTCCAGGAAAATAAATTTATGCTGCCACTGGCTTACCTGTATTTTCAAGAAAAAAAAAAAAAACCGTAGTTTCCAGTTCACATTTACAGACAGCAAAATATACTGATTAACCATCAGTCTATCACTATAAAAGCATTCTGCGTCATCCGGACTTCTCACCGGAGGAATTCTCTTAGGGTGTGTAGTTTTGGATATAATTAAAATAAAATATGTATACATGCAACATTAAAATTAAGTGGTAACTCCACCCAAATATTTAATTTATATGGCAACGACTTGGCTACACTTCATCTTGCTGGGCAACCATTTTCCACTTCAAACATTCATCATGAGCTGTAATGTCTATAAAGTGACCATGCTGGCTAGTATATAGGAGAAATGACGGCTACATTCAACCATCCATGTGTATTTTTACATCCTTATACAACAGATCATATTGCTCTCCTGTGTAATCCGTATTGCCTTCATGTTGTATGTCTGAACTTTATCTACTAACCTTAAGTTTGTCGGGGTGTCACGTCCCCATGGAAGACCTGGAGATAGATGGTCACGTCGGCTAATGAATCACAGGTTTTCTTTAGAGATGCTGTGATTTGTGTTGCATATTAAATGGATTTAGCTTCTTCTGGCGCTGAAGGGGTTAACGGCCCTTTCTATGCTGGTCACAAACATGCAGCTCCATTTCAGCTGCTTCTGATCTGGTCATTACTTCTTCCTATATAAACTGGTCAGACCTTCTTGTCCCTGCCGGTGAAAGATTCATCTTCCAGTGCTGTGTGCTAAGTTAAGTGGTTGGAGTACAGTTGTTGTAGAAGTGTTCTGTAGCACATGTGTGTTTATCTCCTGGTCCCTGTTCCCATTTAGTATATTTCTCCCTGTCCCTATCCTCCTCCCTATTGTTGGTTAGTGATTTTGCATGATAGAGATTATCTGTTATCTCTGTTTTATCTTTGTGTCCTGTTTATCTTACATTTCTGTTCCATGCCTCATGGGGTGGGGGAGGGACAGGTCAGGGTTTAACAGGAGCATAGTAAGGTCGGAGACTTGGGCATTTCTACTTTCAAGAGTACCCCCAGGACAGGGATAGTTACGGTCCCAGCTCCAGGGACAGTTTGAGGCCCCCTTTCCTTACTGAAGACTGTCACAGCATGACACGGGGTTCTCCAGGACCAGGAGGAAGAGGTTATGTGTCTGCAAGTATGCAATATGCATATTCCTGGCCACAATTCAACTAGACATTGCCATACTCTGGATTCAAACCCTTGATTCTGTGATCGGTGCCTCTTTCCGCTGAGCCACAGCAGATACCCTTCCTTTGGGTGTTTTATTTCTGTTATCTCTTTTCCTGTCGGTTTTGGGTAACAGGTGTTTTTCATTTACTCTGTTTGTCTGCCCTATCACCTTTCCAATGCAGCTTTATATACCTTTCACTGCTAGTGTTAGACTTTGTTAGATGCTTTCACTTTGCTGTAGTTTAAGTTGGTTGCATTTGTTTTGTGTGTGATTAGGTTATTCCTTAGGGAATTGCTACTCTAGCAACACTAGAAGCTGTTAAGGATATTCAGGGTAAGCCGCTATCGAGTGGGGTGCCATTGCGTTATCTTAGGGTACCAACTTCCACGGTCAGGCAGGGACAGACCAGGTTCAGAGAAGAGCTGTTCCTTGTCTGAACAGGTTTCTTTGAGGTTCAGGTATTTGTCTCCCTAGTTTGTAAGCTATCCATGTGAATGTGCTTTAGAAGTCATAACAGACATGCGTGACCTTGCTTAATGCAAGTGAATTGAGCAAGACCGCGCACGTCTAGTCAGCATGTCTTCCATTATTTATTAGTGTTTAATGGATCCTCATAGACTTAAATGGCAGAGTCTGAACTGAAAAATGGATGTACATCATATTTCTGCCTGTAGTCTAAGGTTGTCTGTCACATAGACTTTAAGGCCGGCGTCACACTGCCGAGTTTGATGCGAGTTAGTCGCACGACTTTCTCGCATCAACACCCGGCACGGCCGCCCGCTTTCGGACCCGAGTGCGCGGCGGCATAGAAATACATGCAGCCGCACACTCGGGTCCGAGAGTGGGCGGCCGTGCCGGGTGTTGATGCGAGAAAGTCGTGCGACTAACTCGCATCAAACTCGCCAGTGTGACGCCGGCCTAACAGTTACAATCTGTTGTAGACAGAAATCTGAAAGACATTAAACGGAGCTCACCACCGGTGTAAAAGCATACATCTTTTCCTTACTGTGGTGTCATATCATGATAGGGACCAAAAGATGCATGAACTGCTCTGATCTTGCTGAAAACCAGACCTGCACCAATATGACAAAGAGGCCATCAATAAGGTCAGCCATTTGTGAGCGTTTATGTGAGTTATGGAAAAACCAAGCATTTCACATTCCTCATAGACTATAATAGAGGCAGCCACACTCATACACAATCATAACTTCCTCTTCCAAATTGTGCACCCCTAATGTACAGTCTCCATAGAGTGAAGCTACCATGTGATATATTGTAACATTTTATTTTTTGGAAAATATCAATTTTTCCTTTATACTTTTCTTTCTTTTTTGATCCACTACTGTGTTTGGCACAATTACTATACATTTTATTATAGCCATAGGAAAAAATAAATATTGGATTTGAAAAACAAAATCTCTTTGTTTTCTACTTTACCTCTATTTTTAATCAATTCAAGGTTGTGGCAAAATACAGTTTGCATACAAGTGATGCCAAAATCGCGCTTTGTGCAAGTAATGTCTCAAAAGAACATCAATGAAAACTGCGCTCTCTTTTCAGATATTATAAATATACAGAATATTACGTAAGGAGCAATAGGTTGTGCAGGCACATAACACCCAGAAGCACTTAAGGATAGCTATGAGACTGTTCTTGAAATACACCTGAAAAGGCAGCTGCCCTGCAAGACAAAAAGAAATCCAAATACTTCTATATCATTTGTTATGTGACTAACACCAGACATCATTCCAGAAATCAATAAGAAACCATTTGGATCACGGATAAGATTTTGGGATTAGTATAAGAGCACAGGAGTAACGCCTAGTTCATATACTGCAGTACATGTAGGCTTTTGGAGTTGGGAGTTTTTCATTTACTTTAGTCCACTGCAGGTTTTGCCTTGTGAAAAAAATGCACTAAAAACATAACTAACATCTGCTCTGAATTCAGCTGAATGCTTTGGTGTGCTATTTCTGGAATAATAAAAACTGCTTTCTTTTTAGGAGACGCAGAATACATTTTATCTAGGCAGGATTACATCAAGCTAAATTGTAATAACAAAATTCCAGGATTGGCAAATTCTTCCTAACAATTATGTTACACACATACCCACTGTTAGAATTTCCATAGGAGATCTGCTCAGTCCGCATATTTAGAAGTTGGTTACTAACAAACAGGCAATCCCTGCATACGTTGCGGCTATCGAGCAGCCACGACACATGAAGGTGCAGGGACCCAAACATTTTTCATGCACATCGAAGACACTCGGTTAGCACCCGGGTATGCACTGATAACACCTTATCCGAGCATGTTCGATCATCACTAATCACCATGCCTTAATAGATTTTCCAGTATGACATGGAGTTGGGACAAATGAGGGTCAATGCATCCTTTTCTCATGCACAACGGTTCAGATAATACAGAAGTGACCTAGAGAGCAGTAAGTGTTCTCAGAGCCACTGTAATTCATACACTTCAAAGTGCATTTCTGTCATCGAGATCTTGTTGGTGCTGTCATTACCCCTAATTGGTGGAATTGGTGGCAGAAGGAGGACAATATTACAGTCCTGCTCCTGCCATAAATGCTGGTATAGGAGACAAATCAGATCCTGGAATATTTCACTCTTTAGGTGATGCGATCCTTGCCAATTGCAGTAGCTAATGTGTTTGACAAAAAGAGGGTGCTCCCTGTCCAACCATTGGCCTCCCATGGCATAATCTGAACTGATGGGTTGTTGATGTAATCTAAGTACAAGTACTTGACTCTGCAACCGGTAGTATGAATGTCAGCATTATGCGAACAGGCATAAACATTGCACTACTGAATTAGTGAAGTGTATTGGAAAAGTGATTTGCGCAAGTTTGTCAGTTCAAGTCCTGTATGAGACACGTAAAAATAAAAAGTTTAATAAAAAAACATTTTAGAGTATTAAAACTATTTGCCCATTAAAATGATGATTTAAAAAATATTTTTTTTATTTTAATTATAGAAATCGGTTTCACCGTGTCCATAACACCACAAGTTATAGTCGCACGAAATGGCTGCACAAAATCCGGAATAAGAAGTGAATATAAAGAAGATATCAGGGTCTGTGCAGCAGGAAGCTGATGCAGGTGTGTGCACTGTGCAGTTATGCTACAATATTGTTTTTTAGGATAGAGAGGTGCTGCTCCCAGTTGGGGATGTGGAGGGGAGGTTGATTGCAGACAGTCCGTGTAAGGTGCCTAAAATCCTGAAATTGGCCTACGTAATTGTTATTCCTGGGTTTCTCTATCATGAGAGTTGTTGTGGGTTAAAGAAAATTGTCCATCATGAAAATGTTAGTAGGCAGGCTTGCTCATCATAAGAGATGAAGTAAGCTACAGGGAGAAACTAGCGCTCTATAAAAATACTACACAGCAGATCATCCAATGTACTTTTGGGAGGGCAGTTGGACAATAGGTGCCATAGTGTCAGCTAGCAAAATTTGGAAAATATTTAAAAGTTTCACAAAGGAGAAGATGGTGAGCTCACAAAGGGAATCCCTATACAATAGTGGGCTAGTGGAGTTCGGTATGGCCAGTCTCTGTGACACTGTGGACTGGGTTATGTTATAAGTGGAGAGAGTTTTGGCAATTATGAGTGACCTAACCAAGTGAAAGGAAATAACTGGTTCAGGGAGGACTTAGCAGAGTTTCAGCTTAGGAGGAACTAGTGACCAGTGTGTAGTGGAAGATTGGAGAAAAATGTTGCTAAACAAAGGGCTCTCTGGAATAAGGCCAGGTATGGATGTGACCCTTGCCCTGTGCAACTAACCAAAAGTTGAATTGTGCAAATTGAACTGTGAGCCATCATTTACCTATGTCATGCTCCAGAGCTGTTTAAAGGCAACAATGAGCTGAGATGTGTGTGGAGGTAACAATGACCCTCTCGTAGTTAAGAGTTTATTTGTTCATAATACTTTTAAAAGACCTAAAATGTTCAAAAGTTTGGATCACTAGGAGTAAATAGTAATCAACAAGCATAAAAGTGCCTCATTGTGTATGAGTGTAAGGAGGGTCAGGGTTTAACCCTTTAAATGTCTTTTGCTGCTATGTGTATGTATTTGTATATAATTGCTATGTACTTGGTAGGGACTTATTCCAGTGTCTTTCGTATAGTATTTCATATAGATTTAAATAAGGTAGTGCATCCTTTCGGAACTGTAGAGGAGGGCACTTGTAGTATAGTATTCATATATTGGGCAAATGTAGTTCTGCAAAGGGCCACTAGATGGGGGCATATTAGTGGACCCAATTAGAGAGTTGTGAGATGTGTAGTATAGGTCAGTGGTAGGCCACTGGGTGGGGGCACTGAGCACATTCAGTGTAGTGGAGACTTGTCAGGACACCAAGAGGTTTTAGGTGAAGTATCGGTCGGGAACTAGTGTGAGGGATTTCCCAGATAGTCAGTCGGGGGTGGACCCTGTTGCTGCCTGGATGTCTCTGGTCCTGAGCTGTGTAATGGACAGGAAGAGAAAAGTGAATAAAGGTACCAGCAGTCGTGTAGCCGGTGAAGGAATCACCGTGGGACCGTCAGCCAGAGTCGGTGGGCCGAAGAAGTAGTAGTGCCAGTGGTAGAGCCACTGTGGGAACGCTCAGCAGAAGTGTGCGTGCTGTAGCAGAAGCGAGTGGGCCACAAGCGAGTACACGGGCAGTATAAAAAGAAGGGGGTGGATAACCTAGTAGATGTGTATTTCCGTGACTGGATTGAAGGGACTCCAGAGAAAGAGATCGAAGTGCCGTTTCCACCGGGCTCCTTGTCCCGCAGTTACTTTGTGGTCCATTCTGGTGTAGCAGAAGAAGTGAAGCGGAGTTGTAGAAGATGCATTGCTGGTACCGTGTCAGGTGTGCTAATGGTGTCTTGGATGTGCTGTGTCCGGAGGAAAATAAAGCTGAACTGTTTAACGCTGTTCTGGCCTGACTCAGATTATTTATACTCTGAATCGGGAGAGAATTTCCCCAGGGATGAAGCAGCCGCCAGTGCGAAGAATGCAGATAGTGCTGGTGAGTCCACCACCCGGCCAGTGCTTTACATGAGAACCGCCAAGCTTGGAAGCACTGGGAGTGAATAGTAACCAAGAAGCCTAAAAGTGCCTCCTAGTGTGTATGAGAACCACCAAGATCCTGTGACTTATATAAGATTTGTAATCATTAAGAGTTTTGTACCACAATCATGTGAAAAAAAAATCCTTTGGTTAAGCAATAAGCTCTGTGACAAATGTTTAAAGGGAAACTCTTGACAACCATCTTACACATTATTAATAAATGTGCTGTTGAAACCACTCGTTTTAATCTCATCCAGATAATATATGCACGGAATTTTAGTTTGCTGTTATTTTAAATAGTTTGCAAATCAAATTTCCGGTGTCCGAAACAGAGAAATTATATTATGAGCCCACTGGGGTCAGGCATATTCCTGTGCCTCTTACGACGAAGCAGAGTTTGTTGCACTGATTTAAGAAGCACTCCTCCCATCAAAGTTTCATTCCTCTTAAGAATTATGTAGATTATGTAGTCATCATATTATATAGCACTATGTACTTACAATTGCTCATTTTGCCTTTTTACCCACTTAATTCTTCTCTTTTCCCTTAGGTCTAAGGCTAAGTGCACACGTTCAGGATTATTTGCGTTTTTTCGCGGCAAAAAACGCATGAATAAAGCATCCTATTATTTAGAATGAATTCTGCAATTTTTGTGCACATGGTGCGTTTTTTTCCACAAAAAAAAATCATTGCGGAAAAGAAGCAACATGTTCATTAATTTCGCGCAATTCTAGCGTTTTTCCCGCTATATTATTGACCTAGAAAGTTCAGGGAAAAATCACAGTAAAAACGTGCAAAAAAACACGCAAAATCCGAGCAAAAAATTGCGCGTTTTTACCGTGAAAAAAGTCCGGTTTTGCTCAGGAAAATTCTGCACACATTCCTGAGCGTGTGCACTTGGCCTAAGACAGCAAATGTTCAAAAACAGATTAACTGTATCTTACTAAGTTCTATGTAGATACAGGAGGTCAATTTCCATGTAGGAGTCATAAGTTACTGCAAACATCCATGGCATGGGGGGGAGGGGGAGCAGGTGGGTAAAGACTTGAAGAGGGGAATGATAAATGCTGGGACAAGACTTCCTGTTTCTACATAGAGCAGTGAAAAGAGAAGAATTAACTGGGTAGAAAGGCAAAATGAGCAATTGTAAGTACAAAGTGCTATATAATATGATGATTGCAATATATTAAGAGGATAAAAACTTTGATGGGAGGAGGAGTGCTGCTTTAAATATTACATAATATTATAATACATGAACATCACATCATAAAGGCAGATGAGAAAACCACTTTCACGTGGTAATATAATATTCCATTTTTCCCCAGAATCTGTAAGCCAGAACTAGGAAAGGAACCTACAAATAGAAAGTATAATAGAGGATGTACACATTAGACCCACTAGTGGTGCTGGCTTACAGATCCGATGCAAAATACTGACCTAAATACTGCGATGTGAAAGTTGCCTTAGGGAAGTACTGGAAAAACTTGTAGTGTTTCAGGTTGAGTCCATTACAAATACCATTTATTTTCAAGAAAACGGCAGTATAAATCTATGTATCATGTAGATGGTATTCAATACAGGGCAATGCTATGGTCAGATTTCTAGAAGTACTGTGTTTACTGACGAATGCCAATAAGACAAAATAATTACATTCAGCTGATCATAGTAAAAGCAGAGCGGCAGTGATCTGAGCAGAATAAAGTAAGTTTCAGTATTAATATTCATTTCTACTAAATATAGACCTTTCATCGTAATCCCTTTCTCCTAATTTCTCTATGAATTCAAATAATTGGAGCATGGCAAATACAAACCACAAAGGTTTCTGCTGAGAAAACATGGAAAGGGATCTGCACTGCTCGGCATAAGTCAGGACAAATAGCCACCACGGATACAGTGATTGTTGTTTTGCATGTCATGTATATACAATAGAAAGCAAATTAAAATTCAGTTGGGTTCACAGTCGTTTCTCTGGATAGACTTAAAGAGGTAGGATGCCACCCTTGCTGCAACATAACAATGCTCCAACTGCTACCAGGAGACTCCATAGCTTCAGGACATTAGCTTTAGATGTGACCTCTGTCTTGTGAGGGCATCCACACGAATTCAGGTTACCAAGGACACCAGTGACTGGTACAAAACCACAGTAACTCCTAGGATACTGGTTTTCAATGTGTAACTCAGTGGTTAGAAATAATTCTAGATCTTTAGCTATTAACGACAAAAAAAAGCACAAATTGTTCTACATTTTCATGGGCCACTTGGTTCATCGTAGGTTCTATTTTCAAGAAACACCCGCGCAAAAGCAAGAATTGCTCCTGAGAGTGGGCAGAGGCGGAAAAAGATGAACCAATGCGCAAGGTTAAACCTCAATGTGACAAGGTCCTACTTCCTGCCTTTTTACAATTTCTCAAGTATGGTGAATCAGGGGTGCTGGGTTCATATCCCACCAAGGACAACATCTGCAAGGAGTTTGTATCTTCTCCCCGTGATTGTGTGGGTTTCCTCCGGGTACTCCGGTTTCCTCCCACAATCCAAAGACATACTGATAGAGATTATAGATTGTGAGCCCCATCGGGGACAGCGATGATAATGTCTGTAAAGTGCTGTGGAATTAATGGCGCTATATATGTGAGTAAAATAAATCTAATATCCTACATATATTAATAGTAGGAATAAAGGAGCATCTGTCTACTTTCATTGATGAGGCAGTTTCATCTCTTCATGTCCTATCATATCATTAAGGTACAAATCGAAACGCAAATGTAAAATGTGTCCCAATAATAATAATAATACAGGTAAAAGACAGAAATAGTGGTGATTAATTATTGAGTCATATCTGACACAATTTATCCAATTCTATAATTGCTGACACACATACCCTCGGGTGAATACCTATAGCATAGCTGCTTGGTACCTGTGATACCAGCCATGGAGTCATCTTTCCATGTAGTAGAAATTCATTACAATTCTATCTGATTAAAACCTACTAAAAGTACATCTGTACTTGTTAGAAATAAAACTAAAATATTTCTATTTTGATAAATACTTGCAATTTTACTTAAAGGGGTGGTCCACCACTGGAAATTCCTTTATTAACTGGCCCACATAAAATGAAAAATATACTTACTACTTGGCCCGAGAGATAGGTAGGACTTTTTAAAATATCGTGGACAATCCCTTCAATATTAGCAAATTTTAGCATTTAAGATTTGGCAAATTTATCAACTTTTTTTGCTAATTATTCAACCATCGCACATATCATCTTGGATGAGAACAAATGTAATAATCATCTTTTTCAACAAATATAACCATTGGGGACATAAACGCAGCTAAACATAGCGAACAACAAATATTCAATTTGCCTATATTCTAGAAAACAAGTCTGGTCCATACCATTGTTTAGGCAATTCTAAAGCTCCAAGCTGCCAAATGATGCAAATGTGACACATGGGGAACAATTTGAAGCCGGGTCATGAATCAAAACCTGATTTTCTTAGCTATAGAATTTTTTTAACAGGCATTTGCTAAAAAAAAAAAAAAAAAAAAAAAAGACTTTAATTGCTCTATCAATTCTTGAAAATCTTGAGACAGCATATAAAAACTTTAAAACTGTCCTGCGTAAATAAGGTCTTTATGTGTAAGATCTAGAGGTACCTAGATCAGTGAAATATGTCAATTTCATACAGGATTAGATTGCAAGAAAAGCACTAGGCTTCATGGCCAAGACATTTTAGGTATATAATATGCCATAAATATGTAATATAATGGCAGTTCAAAGAAATAATGTTATTTCTCATGCTTTTATTAGGCAACAGTTGCTTTTCTCAGACTATTGCTTGGATAGAGTGACCTCTTCATCTATTCTCCTTCAGCCCATGCTGGATATATATGTTGTATATGAAGGATGGTAGGTATTTAGAGCATACTTTTATTATTACACAAACATTTCTGACTCCTGTGTAAAATGTTCCATTTGAGCAGTCATGTTCGCCGTACACATGTTAACATATCGAGTACATGGTCACCCACAACCGCATCATTATGAAGTACAAGACAGAAGGACCTACTGTAAAAGTTTAGCTGGAAAAAAGACCTACATCGCTACACGCAACTTTACAAATCTCTTACATCTAGAAATATATAATAATATGATATATTCCTGTGAAAAGATCAAGCTGTTGCTTCAAGTAAGAAGGAAAGACAGGAGTGGCAGAAACTGAATATTACCATTAATTATTATAATATTCAAAGAGAACATATAAATAGTCTTTGTAATGGACAGCCATCCAATCAGCCAATGATAAACCCCTACTACTTAGCGTCAATGTTTTTTTTTTTAAGACCGTAAAATAAATCTGACTTAAGGTTCCCATATAGGAAAGATGTGTATCTTCGTACCGTGTTAGCCAGTAGATAGAAAAATATTTAGACTTGAGAGTCCTCAGTGGTTGATACCTTTTAATGGCTAACTGAAAAGATGGTAACAAATTGCAAGCTTTCGAGACTACTCCGGTCTCTTCATCAGGCAAAGACTAAAACAAAAACTGAAGAATCACATATATTATATATATATACACAAGAGGACACAGGAATAGTGCAATAGGTAAGACAAGTGATCTATGATCTGTTCCAATCGTGTCACATGGATTCATGTCATTCTATATCAATTAAGGAATCTGCGTCTCTGACCTTCTTGGGGCATCAAAACACAACACCAGACCCCAATCAGAGGGTAATAAAACTCTCTCCTTATCTATGATCTGTTCCAATATTTATGTTCATTCCTCTGCCATAATGACAGTTCTGCTTCACGTCACTTGTCTTACCTATTGCACTATTCCTGTGTCCTCTTGTGTATATATATATATATATATATATGTGATTCTTCAGTTTTTGTTTTAGTCTTTGCCTGATGAAGAGACCGGAGTAGTCTCGAAAGCTTGCAATTTGTTACCATCTTTTCAGTTAGCCATTAAAAGGTATCAACCACTGAGGACTCTCAAGTCTAAATTTTTTTAAGGTTCCCAGTCACTCTTGTTGTTTAATTTCAGCATTCTCATTTTCATATATGATCTGGGCCTCAATGAGGAAAACACAGATGCCACAAAGTAAAAATAAGAGTAGAAAACATCGGAACAATATCAGAAATATTGTCCAAATAAGTCCTAACTACCATAAAAGTTGATGACATGTATTAAAAGATACCTTGTTCCCAGCGCATTTTTTTATGTAACTACAACCTGTTGGGAATTTATCCCAAAACCCTATTGAATTTGCTGAAATGTACTAGGTTATGGAGTAAATTAGATTAGCTGTATCTATATAAAATAAGCACAGCAACCACTACAATGTAGCGGAGAAGTTATTATAGTGTCGCCCTAAGGCCTCATTCAGATGTCCCCATTTTTCACGCACGTGCTTACTCTGTTTTGCTCATGGACAGAACACATAACCCTTAGAGTCTATGGGGCTGTTCACATGTCTGTTTTTTTCCCACCGAGTGTCCGCTACCAAACCATCCCACCCCAAAAAAAATAAAATCACAGATATGTCCATTTTTGGTCCAAGTCGTGAATCAAAATCACCCATACACATCTATGGGTCAATGAAAATCACAGACAGTACATGGCGGCCGTTTGTGTACAATGTGTGAGGTGATTCTTCTATTGTAATTTGTGGGATATGTTTTGCTTTTTTTTTTTTTTTTTAGCAAAAATCAAATATTGTAAAAACGAACCCACTAACCAAACACCAAGGCTTTATTCACACATCACTATTTTTGATCAGCATTTGCACACCAGAACCAGGAGTGTCTGCAAAACAGGTGTCAATCTTTGGACTATAGTTTTTCTCTGTAGGTTACACTCCCGGTTTTGGCACACAAAACACTCAATGCAAAAATACTGATATGTGAATAAGCCCCAATACAAATCTGATCCTGCACACTGATGATAATGGGACGTGTGAATGAGGCCTTATGTGAACAACAGGACAGAAACTAAAAGATCAAGTTGTCTTTGGTCCGTTTTACTTATCTAGATGAAATGACCGATTTCATATTCATTTCATTATTATATGAGATCACATTAACGGCATTAATAAACAGAATAAGTAAGAAAATGTTGATTCATAGAAGCGATTGTGGTAAAGATCAGGTCTACACTCTCTAGGTGTTACATCTACTATTCACAATGTATAAAAGTGGTCCACCAAGGCCAAACATCTTATATATCACATATATATAAAGCCACACGGCTGTTTTTATAGCTTAACCACAAAAATGGTCAGTGTCGGGCATCACTTTCACTTTTTAGAAATGTAATGTTTGCATGCTGTAACTTCCCCAATAGAGCACATCCTACGTCTTCAGCGGGCAGTGACAACCTGCATTTGCAGTGGACGCTGTCCTGCCTGGGAATTATGCTAGAAAATCTATTAATTTTGATCAATTTGATGTCCCCATGTTATGATATCGGGATTGTTTAATGATCCCATAGAGCGGTATGGCCATTTATACCATCTGTCACTAATATTCTTTAGGTTTTGTCAACTTTCTGGATGCCTATGGGTATGTCCAAATTTCTACTGAATGTACAACCTTCAGGACTTTAATATAGTTTCTGATTTAATGCCCTTTTTTATTTTTAATTAGTGACTATGCAGCATATAGGTATGCCTAGTTCCCTCAATACAGGTTGAACAAGAGAAACAAGTGGTTCTTGCTTTCGGCAAAATATGTATTCACAGTACTGCCTCCAATAACCCAATGTAGAATATTCTCCAGCTTCCTCATGCACAGGGCCCAAATTAAATAAAAATCACCATATATTAATAATGCAGAATACAGTTTTATACTATAGAGGATTATATGAAATTCTATATGACAAGTGTGTGGGATGCAAATATATTGGGGCACACAACTGTAGCAAAGCTCAGCGTCAGGTACAGCAGAAGCGAGCTTGTAAGATGTAGAAGAGGTCAGCAGTAATGTAAATGTACGGTAAGTTTATTATGCACGGCAGAGCTGAGTTTGTCATACGGAGGTACATGTTTGTCAGATGTAGCAGAGCTGAACTTATTATTGTTCACAAATGCGGTTAACACTGTTGCTTTGCAATGTTGGGGTCCTGGGTTCAAATCCCACCAAGGACAACATCTGCAAGGAGTTTGTATGTCCTCATCGTGTTCTCGTGGGTTTCCTCCGGGTTCTCCAGTTTCCTCTCAAACTTCAAGACATACTGATAGGGAATGTAGATTGGGAGCCGCAATGGGGACAGTGATGATGCCTGTAAGGTGCTGTGGATTTAACGGTGCTATATAAGCAAGTAAAATAAATAAAATAAATCTGGGCGTTTAGAAGTAAAACTTCCACATAATCTTAGTTCTCGGGTTTATACCAGGCATAAGTTATTCAGCCCCTGGAGTTAAAATTCAGCTTTGGTGCATCTCTCTAAACACAGGTTCACAGATTAAAGCAAACAGTCACATCATAAATGTCACTTGTCTAGTTGAAGGATTAGAAGCAAATATCTCATTAGTTTTAGAACAACTTTGTGACTTGTATACCACTTTATATACACCAGGTGTGACATACTGACACTAAATACACACAGAGGCATAGTGGACTGGTTTATCATACAATCACAATATAATGACGATGACATAAGTTATTACCATGGCTGCATTCTGCATACTTTATTGGAAGAAGAGAAACTAAAACAATCTAAACAACTGTCAAAACTATGAAGATATTGAGAAAATATCAAACAGCTGCTAAATTTACGATATGACAATATTCTATTCGGGTGTGTAAGGCTGGAATCACACATGCACTTTTTATAGCAGTATTTGATGGAGGGATGGATGATAAAAACTGTCTATGTGATCCTATCCTAAATGTCCATCATAGGAAAAGTAGAGCAGGAAAAGGGAAATATGACCATCTGGTGGGCTTTAAGGATGCACCATGGCCAAATTACCTTGGGGGAAAGGGTGAGAAAAACAAGAACTGAATATAATGATACAGGTTTACTTGTAGTCCAGTGGAAAGCAAATATTACTTTGTGGCATAACAACGTAACAAACCAAACTCTACTACATCAGAAGAGGAAAAAAAGAGACAAGAGAACATAATGTAATTATTATCAGGACGGAGATAAACCTTGGACCAAAGAACATATACTCTAGAAAATCTAAACCTCCGAAACCGCACTATATGATATCATAGGAGAAGATGCCTGACACCTCATTAACAATGGAAACAACTATAACAAATGGTGAATAGAAATGATATGTGACATCACAGACAAACACTGAGGCATATGCTACAAACGTCATTAGGTCATTAATTTAGGGGTGTTTCACTGTAAGTACAAGAAAAGGCACAAACTAAATAGCAACAAATGGAGATATTTTTGATAATAAAACACAAAGGAAGAAATTACCATAGTTACTCATTATATAGTAGAAGTCTGTGAGGAACTAAAACAGGTATTCATTTCTTATTACTTTCAAACTCTGTAGTTCATTGTGCAGCGAGTATTGTCTACAGGATAAAGCCTCATACACACTCAGATAAAGCCTAAAACTTTATTCTCAGGGGCTAGACGAGAACGGATCAATGTCATGTAAAGGCTCATTCTCATTGGAAAGTCTAAAAAATATATCAACGTTCTCTATTTGATAATATTTGACATTCGGTATGAACAGATATGAGAGTTCAAGATTTCTGCTTCCTTGTATTATGTAAGAGCACAGTTCTACAGAGTACATGCATCTATTATAATAATAATAATAATATATAATTATAATATATATATATATATATATATATATAATATATCACACACAAATATGTATTTATATGATATATAGCTGCATGCATATATAGAATTATATGCATCTATTTTAACTATATATATATAATATATATATATATATATATATATACACACTATTTAAAAAAAAAACAATAAACATTTTTGTATACAGTGCAGTATTATTTACAATCATGCACTGTCATTAATAAATAGAGAGTTCCCTCCAAAGTGCAAGAGTCTACTTGACCTTTCTCAAGGGTACTGTGCAAACTTCTGACACTTCACACCAAATAGGTTACTGCAATCTTAACTAGATTTACCACTGAACCACTGAAAGTCCCTTTTGATTGGATGATGGCAGAAGAGATCTAGACCCTTTCTTTGAACATGACCTTCCTATTTCTTATGTACCGGGGATGTGCTGCACACAGTCCGCAGCTTTCCCTTTAATATACTTATTCTGTGTCACATCTCGGGTACCTGTGGCTTTAAGTAGAACATTTTTTCAAATGAAATGGTAAATCTAGTAGAACCGAGACAATGACTGGATATTAATTACTGATGTGAAATGAGATAACAAGGACGTAAGAGCAATCAGTCGTCAGCGCATACAAGAGAAACTCATTAAGTCATTATGAAACTGATAATTATATGGCCCATTGGTAATAATGGCAGTTATGTATAAACACAGACGCAAAGACAAAGCCACAAATCTCTCAGACAAGACGCACTAATAGGCCGATGGCCTAAACCTCCCCTGCACCCTGTGTGAATGGAGGAGCTGCAAGTTTCTGCGCCTCAAACATTGCTCTCTTTTCAATGGGAACAGTGAAATCCTCCCATCAGCAGTTTGTATCTATGTGAACAGTTTTGCTGTGGGTTTGATGCTGGCATACAATGCCACAGCTCAAGAGGGAACATACTGGTGGCTGGACTTTGATTTCAGACACTATGCTGGGGGCATAGTGGTATATACTGTATGTATATATATATATATATACACACACCTACCATGGGTGAGTTCTCACCACTTGCCAGGTCTGTGGGCAGCATGGCGCAGTGACCCACAGGAGAGTGGCATGTATTGTGTACAGGAGCAGCCAGTATATGGGCACACTACACCCAGACCACGCCGGTCAGCGGGACAGGACAGCAGTCACCTCACTGCACTGTGGGCAGGGGTAGAAGATAACACGCCTGCACGGGCAGCCCCCTGACTATGCCACCACACCAGCCTGCCAGTGGTCTCCGGCTCTCACAGACAGCAGGCTGAACTTCTGCACCTGAAGGACACAGCAGAGTCTTCTCTCCAGAACATGCAGTGGCTGATAACGTGGAGCACTAGCGTGCATTCTCCCGTGTAACCATGCAGTGTGCCCCTCTGCCATGAGGCTGCCCTGTCCTCCCCACACGTCCTGCTCTACATGCCACCTCAACACTGGCAGCAGCAGCCCTGCCAACTGCACCGCGCCCGCTAGCGTGCCCGTCTCTGCCACCTCGTCACGGAGCCCGGGCTCCGCACATTTCCTTGTTCCAGTGGCTTGCCGCTGCCAGGCCGCCTTACTAACTCTGGTGCCAGCTTCCTTCTCCGCTGAGCATATGCCCTGCCTTACTTTCCAAGAGCGCCCGTGCGCTGCTGACGGACACTGATCCCCGGGCAGTCTCTCACCTTTCATGGCCGCGATCACATAATACATGGTCACCGTGCTGTGCCCCGGAGCCCCCTGCACACTCCACTGCTCTCAGTTGCCAGCTTCGCTCTGCCGCATCCCCCGCCCGCAGCTGCCATATGAGAGTCCATGTGACCCGCTCTGGACACGCCCCGAAATCTGACAGCGGGCACAGCCTACCTCTCCTGCCCTGACCAATAAGCGGAGGGGGTGCCGACAAGACACGCCCACCTGGGAGCGCACCCGCCTCACACGTGGCCGGCTGCTGACAGCGGCGAGAACATAGGGAGAGCGGGCAGGGGGCGCGGAGAGGTGTGTGCCCGTCGTGCCACGCAGCCTCACCATTCCGTGCCCGCAGCCTCACCATGCCTCCACTATCGGGTCATCCCGCCAAGCTGATGATGACATTGGGAGAACTGTCACTAGTGCACAGAGGGGTAACTTCTTTCTGGAGCCCAATGTACAATCTGTAAGGACCCCACAAGCACTGTACAATCCTGCTGGGCCATGTTACAGGGTCCTATGCTTCAGAGGGGGTTAGGTGGCGCCCCAGTCACTAGCTGGTGCCCACAACTCAATGCCATGGTGTGTAGCCCTGGTACACAATACCAGGAGGATGAGTGGAGAGGTAACGGTTAAGGGCTCTTCATGATATCATGTACACTTCGGACACACCCACCAGGGGTGTGGAGGGGAGTGCTAAGTAGTCTGAGTTCAGTTCAGTCAGTGACTTGAAGGAGTGAGGAAGTGCAGTCTTTGTGCAGTTCAGAAAGTGGAGTCCAGTACAGGTGAGCCAGTTCACCTCAGCCTGGTCAGAGCTGTGCCCCACTATTAGACGGACTGAGATATCTATTAAGAGTTGAGCATATCGAAGGGCATAGTGGAAGAGAACAGAGAAGTGCCATAAGTATAGGATACCTGCACTTTGTTACCGGTCACTGGGGACCGAAGGATCACTAAAGCTTCACGCTTAGTGGTAAGAAAACCAGAGGCTTATCGGACCTTAGGTCGTGGCAAGCATCCCTGAAGAGTCAGTACGTATCTGGGGTCAGGGAGAGTGAGAACCTTGAGCCTGATCAGCAAGAATAGGAACTCAGCTCTCTCACAGGAAGGCTCCGACCACAAAAACTGACCGGGCGGAACAGCTTTGGAATAGCTGGAGTTATAGAGGGAACTACGCTTCAGGCTGGTTGGACTCATCAACATTGGACAGTAAAGGAGGCCCCTAACTTGCTTAGCCGTTGCCTCAAAGCTCATCCTCCATCAACCCCATCAGCCTCTCTGGGACCTGCCTTACCATCTTACAAGTAAAGGTATGGAAAGACGCTGACTGTGTGAGACTGAGTTATTTACTTGCATACCTGCACAACCCTGCTTTAACTACCGACCTGAGGGAAGAGTCCCACCTGTAGGGGACCTGACATCTAGCTGCCTCACCATCCCCTCAGAGATCTACAGCAGCGCTGGTACAAATTACCAGAGACTACAGGTGGCGTCACGAACTGTAAATATATCTATCCCCTGTAAATATTCCCCAACATACGCCAGACCGCCAGGGCCACAGACCGAGCCACCGCTACCTGTGACAACCCCATAGACTTCCATGGGCTCGGCTCTGAGTACCCCATTGCCCTGGTAACCCACAATTGTGGTGGCGGGTCGACACAAAACTTTGGCGTCACGAACAGGATACGAAACTTGCAGCATTGCGAGCCCTGTGTGCCTGTGGAGTGTTTTGGCGAAAAAGACTGTTGCTGTTGTTTGGCGCCAAATACCGCCATATTTGCCGCCAGATTCGCGCCCTAAGGCGCTGGAGAAGAAGGTGGGCGTACCTGAAAGAGCGCGCAAAGTCTTGGACACGCCCCCGGCTCTGACTCAGCGGCAGGTCCTGCAACAGGAAGTGAACGCTCTGACATCAGAGCGCCTGCAACGAAGGTCCTGTTCCCACTGCGGTGCCTGTGAAATAGCAGCGTCTGAAACCGGTAGGCTCCGTTTAACCAAGGGGCGCTAAGATGTCACAACAACCGGCTGACAGTGCGGCCCCGGCCGGAGGCCCCAATCCCGCACCGCTTGGTATTGTAGCGCCAGATGGGGGCGCAGGCCCTGCACCCAGTCCGGTAGTCCCGATCATGCCACTAACGCTCCCATATATGCCTGGGGCGAAATGGCTTCCCCAGTACAGCGGTGAGCAGGCACATTAGCAGGCTTCAAGCGGAAGTTATGCAGCATCCTAGAAATGTACTCCATGCCTGAGAGACAAAAAGCTGCTGTGCTAATAGGGCAGCTAACTGGCGCTGCTGAGAGGAAGTGGAGACTTGGGATACCGTTGATCAGGAGTCGGTACCTGCGATCTTCCTTAAGCTGCATGCCATATTTGAAGACCGCACGGAAACGGATCTCCGGATGGCCTTCTATCACTGTTCACAACAGCCAGGTGACAGCATCCGGGACTACGCTTGCCGACTACAGGGAGCCCTGAGAGCCCTCAAGCAAATTAACAATTTAAATGCTATCGACGAGAATAAAATGCTGAAAGAACAATTTATACAGGGATTGAGATCCCAAGAGGAACGCAGAACTGTAAACTGGTGGTCCTTAGACCATCCGGATGCTACCTTTGATGCCCTAAAGGACATGGCAATAAAAGGGCTGCGGCCCCTGGGCAAACCCGAGGTGGCAACCCAACATCATCAGGCTGAAGTCACTCTGGAACCGGCAGTAACCCCCTTTTCCCCACTAGTGGCTGAAGCCAAAGCGCAGGTGACACCTCCTAGTGAATTGGACTGTCTGCGCTCAGAGGTGCGCCAGCTGACTAAAAATCTGGCTGCTGTAATGAGTGCCCTGCAGCTGCGGAAAGAGGAGGAAGGAAAGATCTTGTTAGCTGACTGCCCAGAAGACATCCCGTGGATGCACCGGAGAAGAAAGAAGACGTCGCCCCCCCGGAGGAGGACAACGCCACCCCCAGGAGCGACCTCTGATCAACACCCTCCTCGTCGAGAGATCATCTGTTATCGATGCAACCGGAAAGGTCATATGTCTCCACAGTGTCCTTTAAATGGGCAGAACCTGGGTCCAAGGGCCAACACCCAGGAGAATACCCGTCAGGCCCCCTAGACTGGAGCCGCAGGTATGTGGGCGGGCGACCCTACCTGTCTATTATTCTAGATGGTATTGCTGTTCCAGCATTGTTAGACACTGGGTCGCAGGTGACCCTAATACCTGATGCCCTATATACCAAGTACTGGTCAATGGACAGTCTTAAACCTCCGAGCCTTGACTTTACCGTGTATGCTTCTAATGGTCTTCCTGTAGAAGTACTCGAAACAAAATGTGTAGATGTAAAGGTGGGCAGAGAGGAGTTGAAAGACCAGGGGCTTCTGGTAGTAAAGACTGTAAATGAGGAGAACGGTTTAAATATAATTTTGGGTACTAACATTATCGGTAATTGTTTGGGAGAAGTTGTGTTCTTGCTCCAACAGCTCGCTGAGATTGCCCGACCAAGGCAGAAAGGAGTAATCCAAAGAGAGATCCGGGCCCTGGTGTGTCAACAGCAAGCGAAGCTTACAGACGGCGAAATTGGTAATGTACGGGTCACTGACTCGGATCCTATTGTGATACCCCCAATGAGTGAAATGATCATTTGGTGCAGGGCGGCCATAGGTCTGAGAGGACAGAATTACCAAGCTGTAGTAGAACCCCACCATTCAGAACATAGACCTACACTTATGACTGCTAGAGGAGTAGTAGAAGTGGTGAATGGAAGAGTACCGGTACGGCTTCTCAATTGGGGAGATGATGAGGTAAACTTACCCCGTTATGCAACCATTGCTAAAACTACATGCTGTTGATAATAATTCTATTCTCCCGGCTGAGTCCTTAGACTCCTGTCAAATAGCGGAGGACAATGACCCAGCAACTCAGGTGGCGGAGTGGTGTCAGCAACTCCATGTTGGGACGGACACCACTCCCGCTCACCAGAAGCAAGGGGTATTACGGGTGGTGCAAGAGTACGCCCAAGTGTTTAGCAAAAATCCACTTGATTTTGGGATAATTAAGGGAGTACAACATCATAATCCCTACAGGCAGTCATCCTCCCATCAAAGAGCGGTATAGGCCCATACCTCCAGCTCATTATCAGAAGGCTAAAGAAATGTTGAATGATATGAAGAAAGCCGGGGTGATAAGGATAGTTGTAGCCCCTGGGCAGCCCCTCTAGTTCTGGTTAAAAAGAAAGATGGTATGAGAATGTGTGTGGATTACAGGCAGGTGAACCGCATAACACACAAGGATGCATACCCGTTACCACGTATAGAGGAATCATGAGCTGCTCTGAAAACGGCTAACACTTTTCTACCCTTGATCTGACTAGTGGTTACTGGCAAGTGGCTGTGGCTGAGGGAGATCGTGAGAAAACGGCTTTCACCACCCCAATGGGGCTCTGTGAGTTCGACAGAATGCCGTTTGGGCTCAGCAGTGCCCCAGGAACATTTCAGAGAGTGATGGAAAATTGTCTGGGACATCTCAATTTTGAAACCGTGCTGCTATACCTAGACGACGTTATCGTGTATTCCAAGACATATGAGGACCATCTGAAGCACCTGGCAGAAGTATTCGATGTCCCTGTCCAGGTACGGGATGAAGTTAAAACCCTCAAAATGCCATCTACTCAAACAGAAGGTACAATACTTGGGGCACATCGTCAGTTCGGAAGGAGTAGCGCCGGACCCAGAGAAGTCACTGCCATCCAGAAGTGGCCGGAGCCGAAGAACCTTAAGGAAGTGCGACAGTTCCTGGGACTAACGGGTTACTACAGAAGGTTCGTGAAAGATTACACAAGAAGGCAGCTCCTTTACAGGACCTCCTGGTAGGACAATCCTTAAAGAGCAGAAACCCTCCCTTTAATTGGGGTAAAGAACAGGCTGAAGCATTCCAAAAGATGAAAGAGATCCTTACAGGTGATGAGATCTTAACCTATCCTGATTACAGCCAACCGTTCCTGTTGTACACCGACGCCAGTAATGAAGGTTTGGGAGCAGTTCTCAGTCAGAAGCAGAATGGCCAAGAAAAAGTCATCGCATATGCCAGCAGAAAACTCAGGCCAACTGAAAGGAATCCGGAAAATTATAGCAGCTTCAAGCTGGAGTTTCTGGCGCTGGTCTGGGCCATTACTGAAAGATTTAAGCACTATCTGGCCTCCAATAAGTTCACGGCGTACACAGACAACAACCCGTTAACGCACCTGGAAACCGCCAAGCTGGGCGCCATGGAGCAGCGTTGGATGGCTCGGTTGTCCAATTACCAGTTTACTATCAAGTACCGGGCAGGTCGAAAGAATGCTAATGCTGACGCATTGTCCCGAATGCCGCATGACTCTGATACGGAAGAAGAATCGGACGACCTGGAAGAAATTGAGCTACCTGCGTTCCATCGAAATGGGTAGTCCACGAGCATCGAGTCCACAGAAAGCAGTATGGTGCAACATTAAATCCTTTACCCCATCACAGTTGGAAAGAGACTCAGGACAGTGATCCAGTGGTCAGCCGCATAAAGGAGTTGTTAAGACAGGAAGGCTCCTCTTTGGAAAAGGAAGCACCTATGTCAGCCAAGCTCCTGTGGAACGAGAAAAGCAGGTTGTTCCTATACCGTGAGAAGTTGTGCAGGAGATACGTCAACCCAGAACCCATGAGATGGTCTGGCAAATAGTGGTCCCCAAGGCAGACGTCCCAATGGTGTTGGAAGCATACCACGATCAAGCAGGACACTTTGGCTGGAGAAAGCTGGAGACCCTGTTGAGATGCCGGTTCTACTGGGTAGGGATGCGCAGCTCCATCGAGAGGTGGTGTCGGAACTGTGGACCCTGTGGTCTCAGAAGAAAGGACTACGGTAGTCAGAAGGCACCCCTGCAACCTATCCGGACGACTCGTCCTCTGGAGATTGTGGCCCTGGACCACGTCAAATTGTCGCCAAGTAGATCTGGATACTCATACGCCTTGACCATGGTGGACCATTACTCCAGATTTCTGGTGGTTGTTCCAGTTAAGGACCAGACCGCAGTGACGGCCGCGAAAACCTTTCAAGCAAGCTTCTGCAGACCGCATGGGTATCCGGAGCAAGTATTAACCGATCAAGGACCTGCTTTCGAAGCTGATTTATTCAAGGAATTCTGTCACATGTACGGGTGCAAGAAAATTAGAACAACACCATATCACCCTCAAACCAACGGTCTTTGCGAAAAAATGAACCATATTGTCCTTGATTTGTTGAGATCCATACCGTTGGAAGACAGGAATCGATGGCCGGATTTACTACCTGATTTGGTTGATTTGTATAACCATATACCTGTCAGTTCCACTAACTGCACTCCAGCCTATCTTATGAGAGCAAGGCCCGGAAGACTACCAATGGATCTAGAACTTGGAGTGGTAGAACCGGAGGCAGATGACGCCGTTGAAAATTGGGACACAAATCGGCAAGAGCAATACAGAAGAGTACAAATCTGTGTAGAGGAAAGTCTCAACAAGGCACGGGAGAAACAGGAAGATGTTTACAACCGAAATGCTCCTGCCAAGCCTTTGATGCCTGGAGAGGTAGTATTAAAAAGAAAAAGGAAGATGCACAAATTGGATAACCAGTGGGAGCAAGAACCCTACGTTGTACAAGATTGTAAATATGACAACAGAAAAGTTTGTATCATCAGTAAGGACGGAGGAAGAACAATAACCACTGTGTCCAGAGACCATTTGAAATTGTGTCCAGAACCCTTAAAATGTTGTGACAAGAACCCTGTCATCAATCAAAAAGAAAGGAAAGAAGAGGTCATACACACCGATCTGGGAGATTTTCCTGCGGATTGGCCTAGACTGGGAGATGCTGTAATAATTCCAGTATTGCAGTTTTATCAGCCACCAGAGGAAGTTCTACCTCCAGTTATGCCCGTGGTACCAGTTGAGCCAGTTCAGGAGTTACCCATCCCAGCAACACCTCAACCTGCGGAACCTCAAGAGGAAGAATCATCGGAAGCAGCGCCCCATGCTATGGGAACCCCTGGTGAAGCTGACTCACACCGCCCAGCCATCAGTACGCTTGCCAGATCCATAGAAAGATTGAGGCAGTTCTATAGTTTGCCGTTACGCAGTGCAGACAGATCGCAACTTAATATACCTGAGGCTACTCCACGTAGATCAGAGCGAATCACAAAAGGAAAGTTACCCATTCGATACCAGCAGTAATTATAACGAATTAATGTGAATACTGTAAAAAGTCTATATATATATATATGTACTCAAAAATTGTCTATAGTGATAAACCCAATGTTTGCTCTTAATCATAATTACACTAACCACTCAATCAGTGCACAGCAAGGTGTCACTGATACAAAGAACAATAAATTCATGTATATCAAAAAATAACTTTATTGATAACAATATTTAATTAGATCTACATAATATACAAAAATGGACAATGATTTATATCAAAAGTGCAGGTATAAAAGAGAGATAAGGTGGCTACCGGTTCGGAATATATACACTGACTGGAGGGAATGCTGACTAAATCCACATATGCGGGTAATCAAGGAGGAACCATATGTTCGTACCTATTCAGTGCCTAAGTGGTTAATAGCGCTGCAATAAAATTCCCTTATGTCAATATAAATGCAAGTGCGAAAAAACTGATGCGCCCTGTAGTTGAATATAAGGGGGCATCATATTATAACATCAAGATAGCCGAAGCCATTACCTGAATAGTAGCAGTACGAACCGGGAGGCCACCTCTCTCACAGCCCCGACGCGCGTTTCGCCCAGCTTCTACGGGGGGCGTGCATTGCTGGGATGATGTAGTATTTAAGATGGCCGACAAAGGTGGTAATATTGTCATATGGCCTAATGACATGTATATTACACAGGCTGACAAATTGCTCAATAATGGCAGTAATTATAAACAATTAACTTATAATTCCCATGTCAATTTTTCAGCAAAAATTAATTGATATTCTCAATTCAGCCTATGATCAGGGCATTATCCCAAAAAAAATTAGTGGAGATAATTAAAAGTTTAAAACCAAAACTACCTACATTTTATCTGATCCCAAAAATACATAAAAACATCATCAACCCCCCAGGCAGACCAATAGTCTCCGGTAATGGTGGCCTCTGCGAAACCATCTGTGACATTTTAGAATTTTTTCTTAAACCAATAGTGCATGAATTGCCTTCCTACATACAGGATACCACGGCTGCTCTCAATCATCTCAATAACATACAATTAACCCAAGAGATGATATTAGTCACTGCAGATGTTGAGGCCTTATATTCATCCATAAGGCATGATGATGGTATACAAGCAGTCAAATGGTTCTTAGACACTAGCAACATACCAAAACCCATGGCAGAACTGTTAATTCTATTATTAGAATTTATTTTAAAACACAATTGTTTACGTTTAACACCAAAATTTTTCTACAGCTGCAAGGGACTGCGATGGGGGCCTCTTGTGCCCCCTCGTATGCTAATCTATTCATGGGCTACTGGGAACGACTCATTTTTCAGAGTGATTGTATCAAGGGCATGGATCGAGTCCACAATTGGATTCGATTCATCGATGATATCCTTTTCATTTGGGATGGGCCTGTTAAGGAGTTGGAGAATACCATCAAAACCTTGAATGACAATCCGTACAACATCCATCTAACTTATAAATTTGGTCGCAATATTGATTTTTTAGACATTTCAATTGCCACCTCAGACAATGGATCTTTAATTACAACTGTCTTCCGTAAAGAGACAGCTTCCAACTCTCTTTTACACGCCAATTCCTTTCACCCGAAAAATTTGATCCAAGGTATACCCATTGGACAGTTTTTAAGAGTTAAAAGGATTTGCTCTGATGACAATCATTTTGAATCAGAATCTAAAAAACTATCCCAACGTTTTGAAGATCGAGGATATAGCCGCAGAAACATCCGCAAAGGCTATATGAGAGCTAAACTAACTACGCGGGAATCCTTGTTGATTCAAACTCCTAAAACCAGTTTGGGCTCTGATAAAGTGAGATTCATTACTCCCTACCATGATCGTTGGGAAGAATTTAGGACAATAATGAAAAAACATTGGAGGGTTTTATTTACAGATCCCATTTTGGGTAAGATTCTGGACCCATATCCTTCAATAGTAGCTAAACGGGCACCCTCAATTCGGGACAAATTAGTTCACAGTCATTTCGGCCAAAATAAATCCCGCAAAAATGAGAAATTTGGCTTTTTTCCATGCGGCCTCTGCAAAGCCTGTGCCAATCTGGTTAAAGGGAACACCTTTAAAAATCATGATGGTTCGAGGATTTTTGAAATCCGCAAGCACATCACTTGCACATCCAAGGGTGTTATTTATCAGGCCTCGTTCCTCCTTGATTACCCGCATATGTGGATTTAGTCAGCATTCCCTCCAGTCAGTGTATATATTCCGAACCGGTAGCCACCTTATCTCTCTTTTATACCTGCACTTTTGATATAAATCATTGTCCATTTTTGTATATTATGTAGATCTAATTAAATATTGTTATCAATAAAGTTATTTTTTGATATACATGAATTTATTGTTCTTTGTATCAGTGACACCTTGCTGTGCACTGATTGAGTGGTTAATATATATATATGTGTTTTTCCCTATTATGTCTTATAATGGACTCAGAGGCTGAGGACTGAGCCAGCCCAAAAACTGTATCCTGTAAATAGTTGCACTAAGGTGCCTTTTAATGATTTCACACGAAGCCTTGACTTACCTCTGAACATAAAACCCGTGTGGTGAGGCACTGAGTGAGGTCTGCATTCGGATGTCCTGCAGCCCACCCAGGACCCACGTTGAAGGTTTGGTGCGGGTCCTTCACAAGCATATTGTCTATTTATATGAAAATGTTATTTAATATTGTATTTTTCTATATATAATGTTTTGTTAGCAACGTTCAAGACATCCTTACCTCCCGGATGGGACGAATTAATGTTTAATGTTGATGTTTAATGCATAAACAAAAATGTCTCTTGTATTTCACAGCCCGGGAGTGCTGTCGTTTACCATGGGGGAATGTGTAGCCCTGGTACACAATACCAGGAGGATGAGTGGAGAGGTAACGGTTAAGGCTCTTCATGATATCATGTACACTTCGGACACACCCACCAGGGGTGTGGAGGGGAGTGCTAAGTAGTCTGAGTTCAGTTCAGTCAGTGACTCGAAGGAGTGAGGAAGTGCAGTCTTTGTGCAGTTCAAAAAGTGGAGGCCAGTACAGGTGAGCCAGTTCACCTCAGCCTGGTCAGAGCTGTGCCCCACTATTAGACGGACTGAGATATCTATTAAGAGTTGAGCATATCGAAGGGCATAGTGGAAGAGAACAGAGAAGTGCCATAAGTATAGGATACCTGCACTTTGTTACCGGTCACTGGGGACCGAAGGATCACTAAAGCTTCACGCTTAGTGGTAAGAAAACCAGAGGCTTATCGGACCTTAGGTCGTGGCAAGCATCCCTGAAGAGTCAGTACGTATCTGGGGTCAGGGAGAGTGAGAACCTTGAGCCTGATCAGCAAGAATAGGAACTCAGCTCTCTCACAGGAAGGCTCCGACCACAAAAACTGACCGGGCGGAACAGCTTTGGAATAGCTGGAGTTATAGAGGGAACTACGCTTCAGGCTGGTTGGACTCATCAACATTGGACAGTAAAGGAGGCCCCTAACTTGCTTAGCCGTTGCCTCAAAGCTCATCCTCCATCAACCCCATCAGCCTCTCTGGGACCTGCCTTACCATCTTACAAGTAAAGGTATGGAAAGACGCTGACTGTGTGAGACTGAGTTATTTACTTGCATACCTGCACAACCCTGCTTTAACTACCAACCTGAGGGAAGAGTCCCACCTGTAGGGGACCTGACATCTAGCTGCCTCACCATCCCCTCAGAGATCTACAGCAGCGCTGGTACAAATTACCAGAGACTACAGGTGGCGTCACGAACTGTAAATATATCTATCCCCTGTAAATATTCCCCAACATACGCCAGACCGCCAGGGCCACAGACCGAGCCACCGCTACCTGTGACAAACCCCATAGACTTCCATGGGCTCGGCTCTGAGTACCCCATTGCCCTGGTAACCCACAATTGTGGTGGCGGGTCGACACAATGGCTATACCCAGAGGTGTATCTAGGCTTTCTGGCACCCGGGGCAAGAATTCGGTTCGGCGCCCGCCGACCCCCAAACACACATGCGATTTGCACACTTAGGGCTTCTTTCCACTTGCGAGAAATACGTCTGATTCTCGCATGTAAAAGCCCAGCTCTGGGGCCGGCATTCGGGAGTGGAGCAAGCAGCTGCATAGAACTACATGCAGCCGTGCACTCCACTCCCGAGTGCCGGCCCCAGAGCTGGGCTTTTACATGCGAGAATCAGACGTATTTCTCGCAAGTGGAAAGAAGCCCTTAGTCATGAGCTGCTCTCCCTAATGCTCTCAATGTTCAGTGAAAAACTGAGAGAAGCAGGAAGAGAAGCTCGTTGTCACAGGACCATAAGTATGAAAATGGCATATGAGTGAAGTGTCCGTGTGATGACTGCTGGAACCTGCAGAGCTGAATCCTGACATTGCTGCTTCTGAATTCTCACAACGAATGCACTGCACACTTTTAGGGTTCTCCATTACCGGTGACAAGAGTACACGGTCATGTCAGCACAAGCATGTGATTTGTGTACTTCTGGCCACATTCCGACTAGACGTGCCCGGCCTCGCTCCGTTCATTTTCATTGAGTGAGGCCACACATGTCTAGTCAGCATGTGACTGCATGTATGTAAATCACGGGCACAGGAGAATCCTAACAGCGTGCAGTGTGCACTGTGAGAATTCAGAAGTCTGCAGTCACATAGAATAACTGCAGACTCAGCACAGACCTGGACAACCCCTTTAATGTTCCTAACATACATAAAAACATGAGAAACAGTATCACAAATAATATTTACATCTAGGTACCTTATAGATGACGTCGTCTCCTTCTTTTCATCTTGTCCAGACCCCATGATGAGTTTTCTCATCCACAGCCATCTCTGCAGACTTCCATCTTCTCCGCTCTTCTGCAGCAAATCTCCACACGATGCCCTTAAAGACAGAAGAGTCATTATAATGCTCCTAAATAAAAATATCTGAAATATACTGTTACCTCACACTATTCCCCTTCCTCCTCATACTTTCTCCTCTCACATCACCCGTTCACCATACTGTCTCCTCATATATTTACCCCTCACTCTCTATACTGTCTACTCACATATACCGTGACTCCCCATACTGTGTCTGCACACATCCCATCACCCTCCCCATACTGTGTCCACATACATTCACCCATTCGCTCCCCATACTGTCTGCACACATCCCATCACCCTCACTCCCCATACTGTGTCTGCACACATCCCATCACCCTCACTCCCCATACTGTGTCCACATACATTCACCCATTCGCTCCCCATACTGTCTGCACCCATCCCCATACTGTTTCCTCATACATACTCTTCAGTGTCCTCAAATCCCCCCACACACATTAAATCCCCCCATCCCCACTCCAAATCCCCTACACACATTAAATGCCCCATCCCCACTCCAAATCCCCCCACACATAAAGTATCCCCCATCCCCACTCCAAATCCCCCACACATAAAGTACCCCCCCATCCCCACTCCAAATCCCCACACACATAAAGTACCCCCATCCCCACTCCAAATCCCCCCACACATAAAGTACCCCCATCTCCAAATCCCCCACACATAAAGTACCCACCCATCCCCACTCCAAATCCCCACACACATAAAGTATTCCCCATCCCCACTCCAAATCCCCCCACACATAAAGTATCCCCCATCCTCATTCCAAATCCTCCCACATAAAGTATCCCCCATCCCCACTCCAAATCCCCCCACACATAAAGTATCCCCCCATCCCCACTCCAAATCCCCCACACATAAAGTACCCCCCATCACCACTCCAAATCCCCCACACATAAAGTACCCACCCATCCCCACTCCAAATCCTCCCACATAAAGTATCCCCCATCCCCACTCCAAATCCCCCCACACATAAAGTATCCCCCATCCCCACTCCAAATTCCCCCACACATAAAGTACCCACCCATCCCCACTCCAAATCCCCACACACATAAAGTATTCCCCATCCCCACTCCAAATCCCCCCACATATAAAGTATCCCCCATCCTCACTCCAAATCCTCCCACATAAAGTATCCCCCATCCCCACTCCAAATCCCCCCACACATAAAGTATCCCCCATCCCCACTCCAAATCCCCCCACACATAAAGTATCCCCCATCCCCACTCCAAATCCCCCCACACATAAAGTACCCCCCATCCCCACTCCAAATCCCCCACATAAAGTATCCCCCATCCCCACTCCAAATCCCCCCACAAAAAAAGGACTCCCCCATCCCCACTCTAAATCCCCCCCCCACACACACACACACATTATGTCCCCCCGTTAATCTTCGGTGGTTTCTTCAGCTCCACAGTGGAGCACATTTACCACCAATGTTCCTCCTTCTGGGCACCGGAGAGTGACATCAGCAGCATGATCACATGACCTGATCACGCTGCTGGCGTCGCTGTGACCCAGTGGTCAGAGCTTCAGTTGTACTGGCGTGTGTATAGACGCCAATACAATTGATCCCTGGGAGTCGGCACGCGGCAGCTTCTCTGTGCCGGCTGTCAGCTTGACAGCCGGCACAGGGAACCGCCGTCTCCCAGGCCAGGGGCGGCAGAATGCAGCTGCGGGGGCACATGCCCCGGCTGCCCCCCTGGATACGCCTCTGGCTATACCGCCCATTGGCCCACAGGACATAGCTGGCAGAAGGTCGCGCTGTGGCACCGATACGTCGCTGTACAATGGGGTCACGCGAGACTGTGACGAGGTTGTGGCAACTTGTGGATCCCAACAAGCCCCAGTAACTGGCATGTTTCTGCACTGCAGCATGGCATGACCTGTGGCAGTGCCAGTGGCGGTCAGAGACGCCATATAGCCCCTGGAAAGGTTTTCTGTGACAATCTGGGTGTGACAGATGTGGTGGACTTTATACAGGCCCCTTTCTGAATTCCTATTTGTTGACATTTTTAATGTGACAAATTCTTCAATAATGGAGCGCGTGGTTTGTGAATTTGCGTAAAGTAAAAAGTGACCGTTATTTTGTCTTTAACAATTTTTTTGCACCTTTTTAGAACAAAAATGTTTCGCTAAAACGTCACAAAATCTGCACAAAAATTACAGTTGTGTTTCATATTTTCACAAAAATGTCACAATTGAGGAATCCGCCAAAAACATCTGGAAACCCAAAGCCATGCCCACAATGCCGAGCATAAAAAAGGAGCAAATTAAAGGAAGAATTACCTGCAAAGAACAAACAAGGTGAAAAAAATACCAAAGACTAAGCCCCCCAAAAAAAGAGAGGTACAAATGCAGAAATGAATCCGGCCCATAGGTTATACTGTTCCCCACTTAGTACTTGGATAAAGAGACACAGAGCACACATAAAAGTGCCACAATGTGACACAAATAGTGCCGCACATTGCTGTGACCAATTCTGAGGTCACCTAATTGTGACAGAAGAGCAGCAGCTTCACTTGCAGTCCTGGGTTTGTAGGCAGGTGAGGCTATCCTGAAGCATCTCTTCGTGCAGGTGCAGACAAGAGTATTTTCGGTACGAGTGTAATCCAACAAAGAGCCGGTCCGAGAAAAAAACTCAGCATGCCTGATTTTGATCCGATATTCAGACCGCACTCGGCCATGCAAGTCAATGAGTCCGTGGAGAACATCAGACTGCACTAAAATGACATCTGAGTGCACTCCGATTTCTGCGCACTCACAGAACGGAGGAGATGGAGACATTTTTCCTCTACCTTCTCCTCATACCAGAGAATCGGATCGCACTATGATCACGCTCTCATCAGAGTTCGATGTGCATAATCGTCCCAATTCTCTCGGATGAGAGACTCTACGGCTGTCTGCACCTGCCCTTAGTAGTAGAACAGTCCTGCACAAATGTAAGGCATCTGTACAGCACTTTACTTCGTATTTTCTTTTACAGTCTTTGCAATTGGATTTTAATCAATTTCCTTATATTATACAGTGCCATGTAAAAGTTTTCGCACCCCTGGTCAAAATTACTGTTATTGTGAACAGTTAAGCAAGTTGAAGATGAAAGGATCTAAAAGGCCTAAAGTTGAAAGATGACACATTTCCTTTGTATTTTAGGCAAAAAAAATTTCATCTTTTACGTTTAAAAAAATTACAAAATGGAAAATGGGCCTATGCAAAAGTTTAGGCACCCTGAATGGTTATTACCTAGTAGCACTCCCTTTTGAAAATATCACAATTTGTAAACGCTTTTTGTAGCCATCCAGGAGTCTTTCAATTTTTGTTTGAGGGATTTTCATCCATTCTTGTTTGGAAAATTCTTCCAGTTCTGTGGGATCCCTGGGTCATCTTGCATGCACTGCTATTTGCAGGTTTAGCCACAGATTTTCAATAATGTTCAGATCAGGGGACTGTGAGGGCCATTGTAAACCCTTCAGCTCGCGTTTTGAGGTAGTCTGTTGTGGAATTTGACATGTGTTTAGGACATGGCTGCCACCAGGAATTTCAGGGCCCTACACTGGTAAGATTTTTGGACCCCCTTGAAACTCCGCTCAGGCTACACCCCAGCTCCACCTGCACCCCGCAAACCTTCCACAGTCCCACTGCCCACTCTTAGAAAAACTCCACCAATCACACGCTAACAGTTCCAATCAAACGCCATATCACTTACATGGCCAGCAGCTTTTGTTTTGGCCAAAAGATTTTTCAAGCTACCACCACAACAAGGTAAACTCTTCTGGCAGGGCCCTACTCTACTCTAACCTGTTAAACATTTGTTAATTAATACCTCACATTTTTTATGTGTTTTTTGCACTTTTTTTCAGGGTGCAGTTGGGCCCATTCGGTCTTGTAAACTGTGGTGTCTGTTCACATGGGATGCATTTGGATAGCGCTGGGCAGCCGCCTGATGTAATAGAAAGGCGTCACAATAGGCTGTTAACCTGGATGCTGTGCATTTCCATTGTGCGAACAGTGCCACATACAAGTCTTCATTGTGCATTAATATACCAAGCACCCGCCCCCCTCTATGGATTGGTAGGCTGTGAGCGGTTGTCTCACCTGTGTTGCAGCCATCTTAACTATATGGGTTCACTGCACCCTGATAGTGCATTTGTTTGGAGTCTTGGGTAGGTAAGCATCGCTGCCTTTTTGCTGTGTTTTTATATAAAGAACAAATACCACCACACTTTAACCACACCACATATGACGACCACATAGTGACCAAATAATACCACATACAAGGAGCGAATACCACCCCACCACGACCACACCACATATGACCACCACATAGTGACCAAATAATAATACCACATACAAGGAACAAATACCACCACACTATGACCAGACCATATATTACCTCCACATAGTGACCGAATAATACCACGTACAAGGGAAAAATATAGTCACAACATGGCTAGAAAACATATTACCAGAACATAGTGACCAATACCACATACAAGGAACAAATACTATCACACCATGACCAGACCATGTCTTACCTCCACATAGTGACTGAACACTACAATACTGATAATTAATAAAAAAAAAACAATACTAATATTACCATAAGTGCCATAATACACAGGTGCTCTGTGCATATACAGTGCGTATACAGGGTATAGTGTCAGTGTACAAGCAATAGTGACTCAATAGTATTATTATATACTGGCGCTCTGTATATAGTGTCAGTGTACAGGAAATACAGGGATCATCAGTAACATTATACACAGGCGCTCTGTATATAGCGTCAGTGTACAGGTAATACAGTGATCACTGGTGACATTATACACAGGAGCTCTGTATATAGTGTCAGTGTACAGGTAATACAGTGATCACTAGTGACATTATACACAGGAGCTCTGTATATAGTGTCACTGTACAGGTAACATACTGACTTACCAGTGATGTCTTTACTTGAAGATATTCATCTTCGCTCTGCTTCTTCATTAAGCGCACACTGCCATCACTTCCAGCTAGGACTCGTCTCTGCAGAAAATAACAGTTATCTAGAGCACATTCCCCATTTTTTCTCTAACTTCTACACTACGCCAGATGAAGAGAAAAAGCAACAGTGTCGCACTGCACAGTGACAAGACCTCTCCTGCCCCCTACTTAATACAGTATCCTCAAAAATAAAATAAATCACAGTAGCAATAATATCCCTAAATTAGCCTCTACAGAAATAATGTCCTACATCCTGGCCCGCATGTGTCTCATTCCTGGCCCCATTTGTCTCCATCCTGCTCCCATATGTACTCCCATCCTGGCCCCATATGTCCTCCCATCCTGGCCCCATATATCTCCATTCTGCCCCTCATATATCTCCATCTTGGCCCCCATATGTTGTCTCATCCTGCCCTCCCATATGTCTCCATCCTGCCCCCCATATGTCTCTATCCTGCCCCCCCATATGTCTCCCCATATTGCAAATTTCAGAAAAAAAAAGTTTCTCCTTACCTGGCCGCGGTCCAGCAGCTTCTTCTTTCTCATCCATTTGAGGCACGGATGCGCCAACACATGACAGTGACGTCATACGCTGGCAATGTGCGCTACCTGCCTCTGATTGGCTGGCGGCTCCTATTGCAGTGCAACGGCTGATTCCGGCCCATGGTCCCGATGAGGAGGTGGGATCGGGCCCCATAATGCCAGTAAGTGCAGTAATGCCCTGATAATGGCCCTGGTTTAGGATCATTAGCCATTTGTAGAAGTCATCCTCGTTTCAACTGCATATTTTTTTTACAGATGGTGTTATGTTTGCATCAAGAATTTGTTGAAATTTCATTGAATCCATTCTTCCTTCTATCCGTGGAAGGTACCCTGTGCTATTGGCTGCAACACAACCCCAAAGCATGATTGATCCACTCCTATGCTTAATGGTTGGTTAGTGGTTCTTTTCCTCAAATTCTGTGCCCTTTTTTTCTTCACACATACTTTTGATCATTGAGGCAAAAGAGTTCTACTCTAATCTCATGGGTCCACAGGTGTAAGGATCCTGGATGTTCCATGGAGCCTGTTTTTGCCCTTGTCCAAGATGGAGTCTGTTACTTCGCACTGTCCTGGAACTTCCTCTCTGTCCTGCTATTTAAGTCCAGCTCGGGAGACCCTCCTTGTCTGAGTATTTTGTGGCTGTTTGCTTCTGAGCTTCCTCCTGGCTTGCCTCTGTAGTTCCTGCTGCAGCTCGTTGCTTGGTGCTTTGCCACACCACTTCCAGTTGCCTTCAGTCTTCTAAGCTGCTTCTGGATCCTGGTTGGGTTACCTACTGTCCAGACTTCTGAGACTGTTTCTGCTGCTGGCTGCTGTGCGGGACATGAGCGGGACTTCGCAGCCCCAAAGGTACATTTAAGAACCTTCTCCCTGGTATGCTCCACCCATGTATTTCTGGACTTCCATGAAAGGTGTTATCTCCACTATCAGCATAGTTCTGGACTTCTACATATAAGTGCCGGTTGCATTCTTGCTGCATACTACTGCTGGACTTCCACGTATAAGTGCGGGTCGCTACTGCTGGACTTGTTTGTATTAGCGGTCGCTCCCCAATACTACGTTTTCAGGACATTTATTTTTGTGCTGTGCACTTCATTACAATTACAGGAAAGTCTCTGTTAGTTTATGTTCTACTTCTTGCTTTTTTAAATACATTTATTTGTCTCAGCTTTGGTCTGAGAATCGTTTTATCCCACGCAATCAGATTCCATAGTACCACATAATTGTTACAACAGGACTTGTTTCCAAAATGCATCAGGCTTGTTTGGATGATCTTTAACATACTTCTGAAGCTGAATTTTATGGTGAGAATGCAGAAGAGGTTTTATACTGATGACTCTTCAATAAAGGCCATATTTGTGCAGGTGTCTCTGAACATAAAACAATGTACTGCAACTCCAGAGTCTGTTTCTGAAGGTCTTTCACAGTCAATTGGGGGTTTTGATTTTCCTCTCTAGCTATCTTATAAGCAGCTCTCACTGAAATTTTGCTTGGTCTTCCAGACCTTATCTTGATCTTCACTCTTCCTGTTAACTGCCATTTCTTAAATACATTTTGAATTGAAGAAAGGGCAACATGAAAACGCTTTGCTATCTTGTTATAGCATTCCAATTCTTTGTGGGCCTCCACCATTTTCTAATTCAAACTTATAGGCAGCTGATTAGAAGAACCCATGGCTGCTGTGTTTTGGCACAAGGTTAGAGGAAGCTGGGTCTTTAAAAAGCTGGGAAATTTGCATCACCTGGCCTTTCCTAATTACGATAAGTGAACAAGCCATAACTCTAAGAAGCTAATTAAGGTCTGAAACCGATATCTGAGTACACACATATCCAAGGGTGCTCAAACTTGTGTATTGGTCAATTTCCCTATTTGTATGATGAAAAAATGACCATATATATATCTATCTATATACCGTATGTACTCGAGTATAAGACGAGATTTTCAGCCCATTTTTTAGGGCTGAAAGTCCCCCTCTCGGCTTATACTCGAGTCATATACAGGGGGGAGGCGAAGCGCAGCTGTTCTATATATGCACATATTCATGACTTTAATGAGCGGTACCACGTGACCGCTGAACACTGGCGCCGGAGACCGCGGGAGAAGAGCAGGGCAGAGACGCGCCGGCGGAAGGGTGAGTATAAGCAAAATTTACCTGTCCCGTTCCACCGCTGCTCGCCGCTGTGTCCTCGGGTCCTCTTGCTGCGATGTTCAGGCAGAGGGCGCGATGACGTGGTTTACTGCGCGCCGCGCCCTATACCTGATCATTCACTGCTGGAGGACCCGGAAGACAGCGGCGCTCAGCGTTGGACCGGATGACAGGTAAATATCGCAGGTACCGGGGCCCTGAGCGAGCGGTAACACCGACACCTGTCCCCCATAGCGCGCCGGTGTCCCCACCTGCTCAGGACACCTGCACCTGGCCCCCAGCGACGAGAGGTGAGTATGTCTTTTTTTTTTTTGCTGCAGCAGCTGCGGCAGCATAAGGGGCCTATTCAATGCAGCATCTATGGGGCATAATACATGGGGCATAATCTATGGGGGCATAATCTATGGAGGCATAATCTATGGAGCATCTATAGGGGCATAATACATGGGGCATCTATGGGGGCATAATCTATGGAGCATCTATGGGGCATAATACATGGGGCATCTATGGGGGCATAATCTATGGGGCATAATCTATGGAGCATCTATGGTGGCATAATACATGGAGCATCTATGGGGCATAATCTAAGGAGCATCTATGGGGGCATAATCTAAGGAGCATCTATGGGGGCATAATCTATGGAGCATCTAAGGGGGCATAATCTATGGAGCATCTATGGGGGCATAATCTGTGGAGCATCTATGGGGCATAATCGGTGGAGCATCTATGGGGCATAATACATAGGGCATCTATGGGGGCATAATCTAAGGAGCATCTATGGGGGCATAATCTATGGAGCATATATGGGGGCATAATACATGTGGCATCTATGGGGCATAATCTGTGGAGCATCTATGGGGCATAATCGGTGGAGCATCTATGGGGGCATAATCTGTGGAGCATCTATGGGGCATAATCTATGGAGCATCTATGGGCATAATACATAGGGCATCTATGGGGGCATAATCTATGGAGCATATATGGGGGCATAATACATGTGGCATCTATGGGGCATAATCTGTGGAGCATCTATTGGGGCATAATCTGTGGAGCAACTATGGGGGCATAATCTGTGGAGCATCTATGGGGCATAATCTATGGAGCATCTATGGGGCATAATACATAGGGCATCTATGGGGCATAATCTAAGGAGCATCTATGGGGGCATAATCTATGGAGCATATATGGGGGCATAATACATGTGGCATCTATGGGGCATAATCTGTGGAGCATCTATGGGGCATAATCGGTGGAGCATCTATGGGGGCATAATCTATGGAGCATCTATGGGGCATAATCAATCTATGGGGGCACAATCTATGGAGCATCTATGGGGGCATAATACATGGGGCATCTATGGGGTATAATCTAAGGAGCATCTATGGGGGCACAATCTATGGAGCATCTATGGGGGCACAATCTATGGAGCATCTATGGGGGCACAATCTATGGAGCATCTATGGGGGCACAATCTATGGAGCATCTATGGGGGCACAATCTATGGAGCATCTATGGGGCACAATCTATGGCAGCATATGGGGCACAATACATGGGCAGCATATGGGGCACAATCTATGGAGCATCTTGTGGGGCATAATACATGGGCAGCATATGGGTACAATACATGGAGCATCTTGTGGGGCATAATACATGGGGCAGCATATGGGGCATAATCTCATTTTCCACCCTAGGCTTATACTCGAGTCGATAAGTTTTCCCAGTTTTTTGTGGCAAAATTAGGGAGTTCGGCTTATACTCGGGTCGGCTTATACTCTAGTATATACGGTGTATATATATAGATAGATATATATACTGTATATATATTTTCCTAAAATACAAAGGAAATGTGTAATCTTTAACTTTAGGCCTTTTAGAGATCATGTCATCTTCAATTTGCACAATAACGGTTCACAATAACAGTAATTTTGACAAGGGGTGCCCAGACTTTTATATGCCACTAGATTGGTCTAATTCCTTCTTTTACAAAGTCAAGTATTTTAGGTGCTAGAGCATAACAGTAGTGGCGGATTTAGAATTTGTCCTTCAAGAGGATCTTTCAAGGATTTTTTTTTTTAATTCAACCTGAGCGCCTCCTGCAATTTCCACTGATTCTGGAATACTTTTTCTTTTTCTTCTGTGACCCTCTGTTCTAAAGTTATTTCCTCTAGTAATATAGATGCAAATTTTTCCTATAGCCAACTGGGCGTATACCACAGAACTTATCTGTCAGCATCTGCATTCTCTCCTGTGACATTGACCAATCAAAACAAATACATACCCACAGAAGTTCTGGTGTATACGCCCAGTTGGTTGAGTGAAAAATTTGCACCTTTAGTACCGATGGGGGAGCATAATTTTGGAGTGGAGGGGCACAGAAGAAAAAGAAAAACTGTTACAGGTTCAGTGAAACAAAAGCAATTGCAAAAGGTGATCAGTTTAAATAAAAAAAATCCATTGAAAGGTCCTCTTCAAGGGTCTGTATTCTTAAAAGCATAGATATATTGATGGATTACATATTTCATGCGTTTAGTGCCTGGCATTATTTTTAGCTCGCAACCATGTTTTAAAACACCATTCGCGGCCTTTTTATTTCAGCGCTGGAGTGGTGTTACTAATCTAAGTACACTGCCTGTAGCATTGTACTAACACGCCACCATCTTCAGCTGTTCCCAGCGCCACTCTGATCGCAACTTCTGGCTAGCCGGAAGTTGGAGGAAACGGTCACAAGCTCTTAATGTAAGTCTAAGAGAGCCTCGCTCTGGCCTCATTCTGGATCTCACAGACTTATATCGAGTTGTGACTTTCAGTTCGACACGCAAAAAATTATCCAGTCGGTCACAATGTGCAGAAGACTGAACTGGAGCGGCAGTGAGAACAGATGAAGACAGCGGCTGGTGAGTATAATACAAGGGCATGGAACTTACATTAGTGACACCACTCCAACAAAGACTGGAGTGGTGCTGTAACTGGATGGAATCTACTACATGAATAACATTCTACTAGGGGCTTGTTATAGAAGGAGGATCTTCACTGAGTCTACACTTCAAAGGGAACCTGACTGTAGGCTTGTTAGTATCTTTGATTAGATTCAGGACATTACGTCTTATATAAAAAACTAAACATAATTAACCCCTTAACCCCTAAGGGTGGTTTGCATGTGACCGGGCCAATTTTTTTCAATTCTGTCGACTGTACCTTTATGAGTTAATAACGCTGGAACACTTCCATGGATCCCGGTGATTCTGACATTATTTTCTCGTGACATATTGTGCTTCATGATAGTGGTAAAATTTCTTTGATATGACTTGCGTTTATTTGTGAAAAAAAACGGAAATGTGGCAAAAATTTTAAGAATTTAGCAATTTTCCAAATTTGCATTTTCATGCCCTTAAATCAAACAGATTTGTCACACAAAATACATAATAACTAACATTTCCCACATGTCTACTTTACATCAGCACAAATTTGGAACCAACAATTTTTTTCATTAGGAAGTTATAAGTGTTAAAAGTTGACCAGTGATTTCTCATTTTTACAACACCATTGTTTTTTAGGGACCACATCACATTTGAAATCACTTTGAGGGATCTAAATGATACAAAATTCCCAAAAGTGACACCATTCTAAAAACTGCATCCCTCAAGGTGCTCAAAACCACATTCAAGAAGTTTATTAACCCTTCAGATGCTTCACAGGAATTTTTGGAATGTTTAAAAAAATGAACATTTAACTTTTTTTTCACAAAAAATTTACTTCAGATCTAAATTGTTTTCTTTTACCAAGGGTAACAGGAGAAATTGGACCCCGATGTCCGGAGTACGCTGATAACCCATATATGCAGGTAAACCACTGTTTGGGTGCGTGGAAGAGCTTGGAAGGGAAGGAGCGCTGTTTGACTTTTCAATGCAAAATTGGCTGAAGTGAGATCGGACGCCATTTCACGTTTGGAGAGCCTCCAACGTGCCTAAAAAGTGGAAACCTCCCAAATCTAACTCCAACCCTAACCCCAACACATCCCTAACACTAATCCCTACCCTGACCATAACCCTAACCACAAAGCTAACTGCTATGTTTCGGTAGCTGAGGAGAAATTGCAAAAATAGCAAAAGTAGTAATACACCAGAGAGGCTGGAAACTATTGGATTGCAGGAACCTAAACTAACCGCCACACTAGAAATAGCCGTGGAGCGTACCTACGGTGATCCTAGACGCCTCGTCACAGCCGGAGAGATAACTACACCTAAAGGCAGAAAGATGAAAGCTATCTGCCCCGGAGCAGAACCCCCAAAGAAATAGGAAGCCCCCAAACATGTAATGGCGGTTAGACAAGAAGAAAATACGGACACAGACAAAAAATAGAATGAGCAATCTGTCTAGATAGAAAAGTATAGGAAAGAATTCTGACTGCAACCCAAAAAAACCCTGACAAAAATACCAACACTTCTGATTAACAAAAAAACCTGAGATCACACAATCTCTACCACCTAAATCAGATCTCTGGTGTAACACACAGCAATTCAGCAAAAAAAGTGACAAAGAGACAGATCAAAAGTGCAAATACTAAATGAGCACAATTGCAGCGCCAGACCCCAAAAGGGGACCAGCTGAAATCCACTGCAAGCAGCAAACCAGGCAAGGAAAATCCAAC
>JARQOD010000004.1:358846572-358965918 GCA_033576555.1 Oophaga sylvatica
TCTATGATCTGTTCCAATATTTATGTTCATTCCTCTGCCATAATGACAGTTCTGCTTCACGTCACTTGTCTTACCTATTGCACTATTCCTGTGTCCTCTTGTGTATATATAATATATATATATATATATATGTGATTCTTCAGTTTTTGTTTTAGTCTTTGCCTGATGAGAGACCGAGTAGTCTCGAAAGCTTGCAATTTGTTACCATCTTTTCAGTTAGCCATTAAAAGGTATCAACCACTGAGGACTCTCAAGTCTAAATTTTTTTAAGGTTCCCAGTCACTCTTGTTGTTTAATTTCAGCATTCTCATTTTCATATATGATCTGGGCCTCAATGAGGAAAACACAGATGCCACAAAGTAAAAATAAGAGTAAAAACATCGGAACAATATCAGAAATATTGTCCAAATAAGTCCTAACTACCATAAAAGTTGATGACATGTATTAAAGATACCTTGTTCCCAGCGCATTTTTTTATGTAACTACAACCTGTTGGGAATTTATCCCAAAACCCTATTGAATTTGCTGAAATGTACTAGGTTATGGAGTAAATTAGATTAGCTGTATCTATATAAAATAAGCACAGCAACCACTACAATGTAGCGGAGAAGTTATTATAGTGTCGCCCTAAGGCCTCATTCAGATGTCCCCATTTTTCACGCACGTGCTTACTCTGTTTTGCTCATGGACAGAACACATAACCCTTAGAGTCTATGGGGCTGTTCACATGTCTGTTTTTTTCCCACCGAGTGTCCGCTACCAAACCATCCCACCCCAAAAAAAATAAATCACAGATATGTCCATTTTTGGTCCAAGTCGTGAATCAAAATCACCCATACACATCTATGGGTCAATGAAAATCACAGACAGTACATGGCGGCCGTTTGTGTACAATGTGTGAGGTGATTCTTCTATTGTAATTGTGGGATATGTTTTGCTTTTTTTTTTTTTTTTAGCAAAAATCAAATATTGTAAAAACGAACCCACTAACCAAACACCAAGGCTTTATTCACACATCACTATTTTTGATCAGCATTTGCACACCAGAACCAGGAGTGTCTGCAAAACAGGTGTCAATCTTTGGACTATAGTTTTTCTCTGTAGGTTACACTCCCGGTTTTGGCACACAAAACACTCAATGCAAAAATACTGATATGTGAATAAGCCCCAATACAAATCTGATCCTGCACACTGATGATAATGGGACGTGTGAATGAGGCCTTATGTGAACAACAGGACAGAAACTAAAAGATCAAGTTGTCTTTGGTCCGTTTTACTTATCTAGATGAAATGACCGATTTCATATTCATTTCATTATTATATGAGATCACATTAACGGCATTAATAAACAGAATAAGTAAGAAAATGTTGATTCATAGAAGCGATTGTGGTAAAGATCAGGTCTACACTCTCTAGGTGTTACATCTACTATTCACAATGTATAAAAGTGGTCCACCAAGGCCAAACATCTTATATATCACATATATATAAAGCCACACGGCTGTTTTTATAGCTTAACCACAAAAATGGTCAGTGTCGGGCATCACTTTCACTTTTTAGAAATGTAATGTTTGCATGCTGTAACTTCCCCAATAGAGCACATCCTACGTCTTCAGCGGGCAGTGACAACCTGCATTTGCAGTGGACGCTGTCCTGCCTGGAATTATGCTAGAAAATCTATTAATTTTGATCAATTTGATGTCCCCATGTTATGATATCGGGATTGTTTAATGATCCCATAGAGCGGTATGGCCATTTATACCATCTGTCACTAATATTCTTTAGGTTTTGTCAACTTTCTGGATGCCTATGGGTATGTCCAAATTTCTACTGAATGTACAACCTTCAGGACTTTAATATAGTTTCTGATTTAATGCCCTTTTTATTTTTAATTAGTGACTATGCAGCATATAGGTATGCCTAGTTCCCTCAATACAGGTTGAACAAGAGAAACAAGTGGTTCTTGCTTTCGGCAAAATATGTATTCACAGTACTGCCTCCAATAACCCCAATGTAGAATATTCTCCAGCTTCCTCATGCACAGGGCCCAAATTAAATAAAAATCACCATATATTAATAATGCAGAATACAGTTTATACTATAAGAGGATTATATGAAATTCTATATGACAAGTGTGTGGGATGCAAATATATTGGGGCACACAACTGTAGCAAAGCTCAGCGTCAGGTACAGCAGAAGCGAGCTTGTAAGATGTAGAAGAGGTCAGCAGTAATGTAAATGTACGGTAAGTTTATTATGCACGGCAGAGCTGAGTTTGTCATACGGAGGTACATGTTTGTCAGATGTAGCAGAGCTGAACTTATTATTGTTCACAAATGCGGTTAACACTGTTGCTTTGCAATGTTGGGGTCCTGGGTTCAAATCCCACCAAGGACAACATCTGCAAGGAGTTTGTATGTCCTCATCGTGTTCTCGTGGTTTCCTCCGGGTTCTCCAGTTTCCTCTCAAACTTCAAGACATACTGATAGGGAATGTAGATTGGGAGCCGCAATGGGGACAGTGATGATGCCTGTAAGGTGCTGTGGATTTAACGGTGCTATATAAGCAAGTAAAATAAATAAAATAAATCTGGGCGTTTAGAAGTAAAACTTCCACATAATCTTAGTTCTCGGGTTTATAACCAGGCATAAGTTATTCAGCCCCTGGAGTTAAAATTCAGCTTTGGTGCATCTCTCTAAACACAGGTTCACAGATTAAAGCAAACAGTCACATCATAAATGTCACTTGTCTAGTTGAAGGATTAGAAGCAAATATCTCATTAGTTTTAGAACAACTTTGTGACTTGTATACCACTTTATATACACCAGGTGTGACATACTGACACTAAATACACACAGAGGCATAGTGGACTGGTTTATCATACAATCACAATATAATGACGATGACATAAGTTATTACCATGGCTGCATTCTGCATACTTTATTGGAAGAAGAGAAACTAAAACAATCTAAACAACTGTCAAAACTATGAAGATATTGAGAAAAAATCAAACAGCTGCTAAATTTACGATATGACAATATTCTATTCGGGTGTGTAAGGCTGGAATCACACATGCACTTTTTATAGCAGTATTTGATGGAGGGATGGATGATAAAAACTGTCTATGTGATCCTATCCTAAATGTCCATCATAGGAAAAGTAGAGCAGGAAAAGGGAAATATGACCATCTGGTGGGCTTTAAGGATGCACCATGGCCAAATTACCTTGGGGGAAAGGGTGAGAAAAACAAGAACTGAATATAATGATACAGGTTTACTTGTAGTCCAGTGGAAAGCAAATATTACTTTGTGGCATAACAACGTAACAAACCAAACTCTACTACATCAGAAGAGGAAAAAAAGAGACAAGAGAACATAATGTAATTATTATCAGGACGGAGATAAACCTTGGACCAAAGAACATATACTCTAGAAAATCTAAACCTCCGAAACCGCACTATATGATATCATAGGAGAAGATGCCTGACACCTCATTAACAATGGAAACAACTATAACAAATGGTGAATAGAAATGATATGTGACATCACAGACAAACACTGAGGCATATGCTACAAACGTCATTAGGTCATTAATTTAGGGGTGTTTCACTGTAAGTACAAGAAAAGGCACAAACTAAATAGCAACAAATGGAGATATTTTTGATAATAAAACACAAAGGAAGAAATTACCATAGTTACTCATTATATAGTAGAAGTCTGTGAGGAACTAAAACAGGTATTCATTTCTTATTACTTTCAAACTCTGTAGTTCATTGTGCAGCGAGTATTGTCTACAGGATAAAGCCTCATACACACTCAGATAAAGCCTAAAACTTTATTCTCAGGGGCTAGACGAGAACGGATCAATGTCATGTAAAGGCTCATTCTCATTGGAAAGTCTAAAAAATATATCAACGTTCTCTATTTGATAATATTTGACATTCGGTATGAACAGATATGAGAGTTCAAGATTTCTGCTTCCTTGTATTATGTAAGAGCACAGTTCTACAGAGTACATGCATCTATTATAATAATAATAATAATATATAATTATAATATATATATATATATATATATATATATAATATATCACACACAAATATGTATTTATATGATATATAGCTGCATGCATATATAGAATTATATGCATCTATTTTAACTATATATATATATATATATATATATATATATATATATATATATATATATATATATATATATATATATATATATATATATACACACTATTTAAAAAAAAAACAATAAACATTTTTGTATACAGTGCAGTATTATTTACAATCATGCACTGTCATTAATAAATAGAGAGTTCCCTCCAAAGTGCAAGAGTCTACTTGACCTTTCTCAAGGTACTGTGCAAACTTCTGACACTTCACACCAAATAGGTTACTGCAATCTTAACTAGATTTACCACTGAACCACTGAAAGTCCCTTTTGATTGGATGATGGCAGAAGAGATCTAGACCCTTTCTTTGAACATGACCTTCCTATTTCTTATGTACCGGGGATGTGCTGCACACAGTCCGCAGCTTTCCCTTTAATATACTTATTCTGTGTCACATCTCGGGTACCTGTGGCTTTAAGTAGAACATTTTTTCAAATGAAATGGTAAATCTAGTAGAACCGAGACAATGACTGGATATTAATTACTGATGTGAAATGAGATAACAAGGACGTAAGAGCAATCAGTCGTCAGCGCATACAAGAGAAACTCATTAAGTCATTATGAAACTGATAATTATATGGCCCATTGGTAATAATGGCAGTTATGTATAAACACAGACGCAAAGACAAAGCCACAAATCTCTCAGACAAGACGCACTAATAGGCCGATGGCCTAAACCTCCCCTGCACCCTGTGTGAATGGAGGAGCTGCAAGTTTCTGCGCCTCAAACATTGCTCTCTTTTCAATGGGAACAGTGAAATCCTCCCATCAGCAGTTTGTATCTATGTGAACAGTTTTGCTGTGGGTTTGATGCTGGCATACAATGCCACAGCTCAAGAGGGAACATACTGGTGGCTGGACTTTGATTTCAGACACTATGCTGGGGGCATAGTGGTATATACTGTATGTATATATATATATATATATATATATATATATATATATATATATATATATATATATATATATACACACACACCTACCATGGGTGAGTTCTCACCACTTGCCAGGTCTGTGGGCAGCATGGCGCAGTGACCCACAGGAGAGTGGCATGTATTGTGTACAGGAGCAGCCAGTATATGGGCACACTACACCCAGACCACGCCGGTCAGCGGGACAGGACAGCAGTCACCTCACTGCACTGTGGGCAGGGGTAGAAGATAACACGCCTGCACGGGCAGCCCCCTGACTATGCCACCACACCAGCCTGCCAGTGGTCTCCGGCTCTCACAGACAGCAGGCTGAACTTCTGCACCTGAAGGACACAGCAGAGTCTTCTCTCCAGAACATGCAGTGGCTGATAACGTGGAGCACTAGCGTGCATTCTCCCGTGTAACCATGCAGTGTGCCCCTCTGCCATGAGGCTGCCCCTGTCCTCCCCACACGTCCTGCTCTACATGCCACCTCAACACTGGCAGCAGCAGCCCTGCCAACTGCACCGCGCCCGCTAGCGTGCCCGTCTCTGCCACCTCGTCACGGAGCCCGGGCTCCGCACATTTCCTTGTTCCAGTGGCTTGCCGCTGCCAGGCCGCCTTACTAACTCTGGTGCCAGCTTCCTTCTCCGCTGAGCATATGCCCTGCCTTACTTTCCAAGAGCGCCCGTGCGCTGCTGACGGACACTGATCCCCGGGCAGTCTCTCACCTTTCATGGCCGCGATCACATAATACATGGTCACCGTGCTGTGCCCCGGAGCCCCCTGCACACTCCACTGCTCTCAGTTGCCAGCTTCGCTCTGCCGCATCCCCCGCCCGCAGCTGCCATATGAGAGTCCATGTGACCCGCTCTGGACACGCCCCGAAATCTGACAGCGGGCACAGCCTACCTCTCCTGCCCTGACCAATAAGCGGAGGGGGTGCCAACAAGACACGCCCACCTGGGAGCGCACCCGCCTCACACGTGGCCGGCTGCTGACAGCGGCGAGAACATAGGGAGAGCGGGCAGGGGGCGCGGAGAGGTGTGTGCCCGTCGTGCCACGCAGCCTCACCATGCCTCCACTATCGGTTCATCCCGCCAAGCTGATGATGACATTGGGAGAACTGTCACTAGTGCACAGAGGGGTAACTTCTTTCTGGACCCCAATGTACAATCTGTAAGGACCCCACAAGCACTGTACAATCCTGCTGGGCCATGTTACAGGGTCCTATGCTTCAGAGGGGGTTAGGTGGCGCCCCAGTCACTAGCTGGTGCCCACAACTCAATGCCATGGCTATACCCAGAGGTGTATCTAGCTTTCTGGCACCCGGGGCAAGAATTCGGTTCGGCGCCCGCCGACCCCCAAACACACATGCGATTTGCACACTTAGGGCTTCTTTTCCACTTGCGAGAAATACGTCTGATTCTCGCATGTAAAAGCCCAGCTCTGGGGCCGGCATTCGGGAGTGGAGCAAGCAGCTGCATAGAACTACATGCAGCCGGGCACTCCACTCCCGAGTGCCGGCCCCAGAGCTGGGCTTTTACATGCGAGAATCAGACGTATTTCTCGCAAGTGGAAAGAAGCCCTTAGTCATGAGCTGCTCTCCCTAATGCTCTCAATGTTCAGTGAAAAACTGAGAGAAGCAGGAAGAGAAGCTCGTTGTCACAGGACCATAAGTATGAAAATGGCATATGAGTGAAGTGTCCATGTGATGACTGCTGGAACCTGCAGAGCTGAATCCTGACATTGCTGCTTCTGAATTCTCACAACGAATGCACTGCACACTTTAAGGCTAAGTGCACACGATCAGGAATAATTGCGTTTTTTTTCGCGGTTTTTTCCGCGGTTTTCCGCGGTAAAAAACGCGATAAAAACGCAAGCATTAAGCATCCTATACATGTTAATTGATTCCGCATGTTTTGGCCACATGTTGCGTTTTTTTCCGCGAAAAAAACGCTTTGCGGAAAAAATAGCAACATGTTCATTAATTTAGCGTAACCGCGGTGATTCCGCCGCCATAGGAATGCATTGAACCGCTTACTTTCCGCATGTGGCTATGCCCACTATGCGCAATGTAAGCGGTTCATGTGCGGATGGTACCCAGGGTCTGGAGCAGAGGAGACTCTCCTCCAGGCCCTGGGTACCATATCCCTGGTAAAACAATAATTAAAATAAAAAATAATGATATTCTCACCTTCCGGCGGCCCCCGCAGCCTTCCCGCGGCCCCCGCAGCCTTCCCGCCTTCAGCGACGCTCCCGGCAACTTCCGGTCCCAAGAGTGCTTTGCGAGAATCACCCAGATGGCATAGCGGTCTCGCGAGATGCTACGTCATCGGTGTGATTTGTTGCAAAGCACTCCTGGGACCGGAAGTTGCCGGGAGCGTCGCTGAAGGCGGGAAGGCTGCGGGGGCCGCCGGAAGGTGAGAATATCATTATTTATTATTTTTTTTATTATTTTTACATTAGATCTTTTTACTATTGATGCGACATAGGCGGCATCAATAGTAAAAAGTTGGTCACACTTGTCAAACACTATGTTTGACTCGTGTGACCAACCTGTCAATCAGTTTTCCAAGCGATGCTACAGATCGCTAGGAAAACGCTAGCATTCTGCAAGCTAATTACGCTTGCAAAACGCTATTATTCTGGCGGGAATCAGCATAAAAAAACGTGCGTATTTCCTGCGGGAGAAGTGCGGGATTGCCGCGGAAATTTCCGCGGCAATTCCGCAACGTGTGAACTTAGCCTTAGGGTTCTCCATTACCGGTGACAAGAGTACACGGTCATGTCAGCACAAGCATGTGATTTGTGTACTTCTGGCCACATTCCGACTAGACGTGCCCGGCCTCGCTCCGTTCATTTTCATTGAGTGAGGCCACACATGTCTAGTCAGCATGTGACTGCATGTATGTAAATCACGGGCACAGGAGAATCCTAACAGCGTGCAGTGTGCACTGTGAGAATTCAGAAGTCTGCAGTCACATAGAATAACTGCAGACTCAGCACAGACCTGGACAACCCCTTTAATGTTCCTAACATACATAAAAACATGAGAAACAGTATCACAAATAATATTTACATCTAGGTACCTTATAGATGACGTCGTCTCCTTCTTTTCATCTTGTCCAGACCCCATGATGAGTTTTCTCATCCACAGCCATCTCTGCAGACTTCCATCTTCTCCGCTCTTCTGCAGCAAATCTCCACACGATGCCCTTAAAGACAGAAGAGTCATTATAATGCTCCTAAATAAAAATATCTGAAATATACTGTTACCTCACACTATTCCCCTTCCTCCTCATACTTTCTCCTCTCACATCACCCGTTCACCATACTGTCTCCTCATATATTTACCCCCTCACTCTCTATACTGTCTACTCACATATACCGTGACTCCCCATACTGTGTCTGCACACATCCCATCACCCTCCCCATACTGTGTCCACATACATTCACCCATTCGCTCCCCATACTGTCTGCACACATCCCATCACCCTCACTCCCCATACTGTGTCTGCACACATCCCATCACCCTCACTCCCCATACTGTGTCCACATACATTCACCCATTCGCTCCCCATACTGTCTGCACCCATCCCCATACTGTTTCCTCATACATACTCTTCAGTGTCCTCAAATCCCCCCACACACATTAAATCCCCCCATCCCCACTCCAAATCCCCTACACACATTAAATGCCCCATCCCCACTCCAAATCCCCCCACACATAAAGTATCCCCCATCCCCACTCCAAATCCCCCACACATAAAGTACCCCCCCATCCCCACTCCAAATCCCCACACACATAAAGTACCCCCATCCCCACTCCAAATCCCCCCACACATAAAGTACCCCCATCTCCAAATCCCCCACACATAAAGTACCCACCCATCCCCACTCCAAATCCCCACACACATAAAGTATTCCCCATCCCCACTCCAAATCCCCCCACACATAAAGTATCCCCCATCCTCATTCCAAATCCTCCCACATAAAGTATCCCCCATCCCCACTCCAAATCCCCCCACACATAAAGTATCCCCCCATCCCCACTCCAAATCCCCCCACACATAAAGTACCCCCCATCACCACTCCAAATCCCCCACACATAAAGTACCCACCCATCCCCACTCCAAATCCTCCCACATAAAGTATCCCCCATCCCCACTCCAAATCCCCCCACACATAAAGTATCCCCCATCCCCACTCCAAATTCCCCCACACATAAAGTACCCACCCATCCCCACTCCAAATCCCCACACACATAAAGTATTCCCCATCCCCACTCCAAATCCCCCCACATATAAAGTATCCCCCATCCTCACTCCAAATCCTCCCACATAAAGTATCCCCCATCCCCACTCCAAATCCCCCCACACATAAAGTATCCCCCATCCCCACTCCAAATCCCCCCACACATAAAGTATCCCCCATCCCCACTCCAAATCCCCCCACACATAAAGTACCCCCCATCCCCACTCCAAATCCCCCACATAAAGTATCCCCCATCCCCACTCCAAATCCCCCCACAAAAAAAGGACTCCCCCATCCCCACTCTAAATCCCCTCCCCCACACACACACACACATTATGTCCCCCCGTTAATCTTCGGTGGTTTCTTCAGCTCCACAGTGGAGCACATTTACCACCAATGTTCCTCCTTCTGGGCACCGGAGAGTGACATCAGCAGCATGATCACATGACCTGATCACGCTGCTGGCGTCGCTGTGACCCAGTGGTCAGAGCTTCAGTTGTACTGGCGTGTGTATAGACGCCAATACAATTGATCCCTGGGAGTCGGCACGCGGCAGCTTCTCTGTGCCGGCTGTCAGCTTGACAGCCGGCACAGGGAACCGCCGTCTCCCAGGCCAGGGGTGGCAGAATGCAGCTGCGGGGGCACATGCCCCGGCTGCCCCCCCTGGATACGCCTCTGGCTATACTGCCCATTGGCCCACAGGACATAGCTGGCAGAAGGTCGCGCTGTGGCACCGATACGTCGCTGTACAATGGGGTCACGCGAGACTGTGACGAGGTTGTGGCAACTTGTGGATCCCAACAAGCCCCAGTAACTGGCATGTTTCTGCACTGCAGCATGGCATGACCTGTGGCAGTGCCAGTGGCGGTCAGAGACGCCATATAGCCCCTGGAAAGGTTTTCTGTGACAATCTGGGTGTGACAGATGTGGTGGACTTTATACAGGCCCCTTTCTGAATTCCTATTTGTTGAAATTTTTAATGTGACAAATTCTTCAATAATGGAGCGCGTGGTTTGTGAATTTGCGTAAAGTAAAAAGTGACCGTTATTTTGTCTTTAACAATTTTTTTGCACCTTTTTAGAACAAAAATGTTTCGCTAAAACGTCACAAAATCTGCACAAAAATTACAGTTGTGTGTTTCATATTTTCACAAAAATGTCACAATTGAGGAATCCGCCAAAAACATCTGGAAACCCAAAGCCATGCCCACAATGCCGAGCATAAAAAAGGAGCAAATTAAAGGAAGAATTACCTGCAAAGAACAAACAAGGTGAAAAAAATACCAAAGACTAAGCCCCCCCAAAAAAAGAGAGGTACAAATGCAGAAATGAATCCGGCCCATAGGTTATACTGTTCCCCACTTAGTACTTGGATAAAGAGACACAGAGCACACATAAAAGTGCCACAATGTGACACAAATAGTGCCGCACATTGCTGTGACCAATTCTGAGGTCACCTAATTGTGACAGAAGAGCAGCAGCTTCACTTGCAGTCCTGGGTTTGTAGGCAGGTGAGGCTATCCTGAAGCATCTCTTCGTGCAGGTGCAGACAAGAGTATTTTCGGTACGAGTGTGATCCAACAAAGAGCCGGTCCGAGAAAAAAACTCAGCATGCCTGATTTTGATCCGATATTCAGACCGCACTCGGCCATGCAAGTCAATGAGTCCGTGGAGAACATCAGACTGCACTAAAATGACATCTGAGTGCACTCCGATTTCTGCGCACTCACAGAACGGAGGAGATGGAGACATTTTTCCTCTACCTTCTCCTCATACCAGAGAATCGGATCGCACTATGATCACGCTCTCATCAGAGTTCGATGTGCATAATCGTCCCAATTCTCTCGGATGAGAGACTCTACGGCTGTCTGCACCTGCCCTTAGTAGTAGAACAGTCCTGCACAAATGTAAGGCATCTGTACAGCACTTTACTTCGTATTTTCATTTACAGTCTTTGCAATTGGATTTTAATCAATTTCCTTATATTATACAGTGCCATGTAAAAGTTTTCGCACCCCTGGTCAAAATTACTGTTATTGTGAACAGTTAAGCAAGTTGAAGATGAAAGGATCTAAAAGGCCTAAAGTTGAAAGATGACACATTTCCTTTGTATTTTAGGCAAAAAAAATTTCATCTTTTACGTTTAAAAAAATTACAAAATGGAAAATGGGCCTATGCAAAAGTTTAGGCACCCTGAATGGTTATTACCTAGTAGCACTCTCTTTTGAAAATATCACAATTTGTAAACGCTTTTTGTAGCCATCCAGGAGTCTTTCAATTTTTGTTTGAGGGATTTTCATCCATTCTTGTTTGGAAAATTCTTCCAGTTCTGTGGGATCCCTGGGTCATCTTGCATGCACTGCTATTTGCAGGTTTAGCCACAGATTTTCAATAATGTTCAGATCAGGGACTGTGAGGGCCATTGTAAACCCTTCAGCTCGCGTTTTGAGGTAGTCTGTTGTGGAATTTGACATGTGTTTAGGACATGGCTGCCACCAGAATTTCAGGGCCCTACACTGGTAAGATTTTTGGACCCCCTTGAAACTCCGCTCAGGCTACACCCCAGCTCCACCTGCACCCCGCAAACCTTCCACAGTCCCACTGCCCACTCTTAGAAAAACTCCACCAATCACACGCTAACAGTTCCAATCAAACGCCATATCACTTACATGGCCAGCAGCTTTTGTTTTGGCCAAAAGATTTTTCAAGCTACCACCACAACAAGGTAAACTCTTCTGGCAGGGCCCTACTCTACTCTAACCTGTTAAACATTTGTTAATTAATACCTCACATTTTTTATGTGTTTTTTGCACTTTTTTTCAGGGTGCAGTTGGGCCCATTCGGTCTTGTAAACTGTGGTGTCTGTTCACATGGATGCATTTGGATAGCGCTGGGCAGCCGCCTGATGTAATAGAAAGGCGTCACAATAGGCTGTTAACCTGGATGCTGTGCATTTCCATTGTGCGAACAGTGCCACATACAAGTCTTCATTGTGCATTAATATACCAAGCACCCGCCCCCCTCTATGGATTGGTAGGCTGTGAGCGGTTGTCTCACCTGTGTTGCAGCCATCTTAACTATATGGGTTCACTGCACCCTGATAGTGCATTTGTTTGGAGTCTTGGTGTCACGCTGTATAGCAGATATATATATGAGATGTCAGTAATCTATATCAAAAGGGCAACATACTATATAACATGCGCATAGATATATTATAACATGGATTTACCTGATAGAAAGTCCAGTGGGTCAAAACGGAATCCGTTATACGCTGTCTCCGGCTAGAGGGTGACCGGGGTCTAAGCTGACCCTGAACTGGGGTCCTAACTAATCCCTCAACCTGGAGGTACTGTTAAAGGTACAGAGGTCCAGGCCACCAGCGTAAACCCTGTCTCCTATCAATCCCTGCCAACTGTAATCTAGTCCTAAGAAGGACCCTGAATACCACCAAAGGGAATGAACAGGTAACGGATAATGAACAGAAAGACATACAAGAAAGAGAAGGAATAAAGTAAATAAAGTCTTACATACAACACTCACACACAGTAGGAACACCTAAGGTCTCAGAGATAAACTATAAGCTATAAGAGTAAAAACAACTAATGAACTCTTAGCTTAAATATTCTCAGAACCGATCCAGACTGCTGAACTACATGAATGCTTTCACCGGCCTCTAACACCCAGACTGGCAGAAATATAAAGGAAACTAATTAGAACATAATCAAAAGCAGCCGGGCGAGGCTGCACCTAGCCTTAGCAAAGAGCTAGGAAAAATTAACTCTCACATTACCAAAAAACAAAGAAACAGAAGCTCAGCTGTGAGAAGTCAGAATGTGCAATCGCGACGATCTTTGTGGCGATGCACCCATGACAGTACCCCCCCTTCTACGAGGGGCCTCCGGACCCTCATGACCAGGTCTGTCCGGGTGAGTTGTGTGAAAGGTCCGTCCACGTTATCATTGACCACCACTGAAGGAGGAGGTAGAGGTGACGGTATGACTGGTGCCACATACTTTTTAAGTAATGACTTGTGAAACACATTATGAATTTTAAACGTAGGAGGGAGGTCCAGACGAAATGCCACAGGATTAATTATGGAACTGATCCTGTACGGCCCGATGAATCTGGGACCCAACCTCCAGGAGGGAACTTTAAGTTTAATATTCCTGGTAGACAACCACACCAGATCATTCACCTTCAGATCTCGACCAGAAACTCTCCCCCTATCAGCCATCCGTTTGTAACGGTTCTCCGTAACCTTCAGTCTTAACTGATCTGGAACTATCAGTCTCCCTGGAAGTCCCACAGGGGCGTCCCCCTGAGCCCCCAATACCTCCCCTCAAGCTCAGAGCATACAGCTGACACCACAACTCCCTCCTGAGGAATAGGAACCGGATCATCCATCCTCCCGGTCCCTGGGAAAGTACGAGATAAGGCATCAGGAAGCAACTTTATTGAGCAGTCATATGCGCGATGAGGAGGTAACTCTTTACACCCCTTCTCTGAGAACATCTCCCCAAAGTCCTCCAGAAAAGGAGGCAAAGTCCTAGGCACAACTGCACCGATGACCGTGCTCATGCAGTTATTCTTGCAAAATTCACCCCACTGGCTTATCTTTCTGGATTGCCAATCAATCACTGGGTTATGTTTAGCCAACCAAGGAAGTCCCAACACAATAGGAGTAGGTAGACCCTCCAACACATAACAAGACAATTGCTCTTTATGCATTGCCCCTACTCGAAGATCTATGTTATGAACAGCTTGAACCAAGCTACCTTGACCAAGAGGTCTAGAATCAATAGAGAGTATAGGGACCGGTTTGGCCAATACACTCAGTTGCATACCATGCACCTGGGCAAACCGAGCGTCCACCAGATTAGCCCCGGACCCACTATCAAGAAGAACAGAAATCCTCTCAGTTCTAGTACCAATCACCACCTCCGCAGGCACGAGAAACTGAGAGGGATTTGGGGACGAAATACAGACTCCCAGGTTAACTCCTTGGGTCAAAGAGGTCCGGGATGGACAACCCCCAACAAAATGTCCCTCTCTCCCGCAAAAGAAACACCTTCTAGCCTTGCGGCGCACCGCCGATTCCCTCCTACAAAATGATGTCCCTCCCAACTGCATGGGTTCCTCAGAACAGACCAGGGGAACCTCAGTATAAGGGACTTTAGTAGTAGGTGGAGTCATCATGGGGGGCGGAGTTACCTCACGTCTTCCCCGAAGTCGTCTATCAATGCGAATAGCGAGGGCCATAGCAGCCTCCAGTGATGGAGGAGAATCATACTGAGCCAACACATCTTTTAATTTGTCAGACAACCCTTGACAAAACTGGCTCCTAAGAGCTGGGTCATTCCACTGAGTATCTGTTGCCCATCTACGGAACTCAGAAGAATATTCCTCCGCTGGACGATTTCCTTGCCGTATTTTACGCAACCTTGTTTCAGCAAGGGAGACTCGATCCGGATCATCATATACCAGACCCAGGGCAGTAAAAAAATCGATCCACTGACTGGAGATCTGGGGAGCCTGGAGGAATAGAGAACGCCCAAGATTGAGGATCCCCTTGTAAGAGCGAGATAACAATTCCCACCCTCTGCTCTTCACTCCCAGATGACCGAGGCCGCAGCCGAAAGTACAATTTACATGCCTCCCGGAAAGTAAAAAATTTGTCCCGCCCACCAGTGAACCTGTCCGGGAGAGCAACCTTAGGTTCAGATCTGGTTTGCTCCGGGGGGGACAGAACCTTGGACTTAATGTCTGCCAACTCCATGGACAACCCCTGCAACTGTCGGGCCAGCTGGGCTACTGGATCCATGACAGCTGGGGAGAATCTTTTTGGGCCGGTGAAAATGTCACGCTGTATAGCAGATATATATATGAGATGTCAGTAATCTATATCAAAAGGGCAACATACTATATAACATGCGCATAGATATATTATAACATGGATTTACCTGATAGAAAGTCCAGTGGGTCAAAACGGAATCCGTTATACGCTGTCTCCGGCTAGAGGTGACCGGGGTCTAAGCTGACCCTGAACTGGGGTCCTAACTAATCCCTCAACCTGGAGGTACTGTTAAAGGTACAGAGGTCCAGGCCACCAGCGTAAACCCTGTCTCCTATCAATCCCTGCCAACTGTAATCTAGTCCTAAGAAGGACCCTGAATACCACCAAAGGGAATGAACAGGTAACGGATAATGAACAGAAAGACATACAAGAAAGAGAAGGAATAAAGTAAATAAAGTCTTACATACAACACTCACACACAGTAGGAACACCTAAGGTCTCAGAGATAAACTATAAGCTATAAGAGTAAAAACAACTAATGAACTCTTAGCTTAAATATTCTCAGAACCGATCCAGACTGCTGAACTACATGAATGCTTTCACCGGCCTCTAACACCCAGACTGGCAGAAATATAAAGGAAACTAATTAGAACATAATCAAAAGCAGCCGGGCGAGGCTGCACCTAGCCTTAGCAAAGAGCTAGGAAAAATTAACTCTCACATTACCAAAAAACAAAGAAACAGAAGCTCAGCTGTGAGAAGTCAGAATGTGCAATCGCGACGATCTTTGTGGCGATGCACCCATGACACTTGGGTAGGTAAGCATCGCTGCCTTTTTGCTGTGTTTTTATATAAAGAACAAATACCACCACACTTTAACCACACCACATATGACGACCACATAGTGACCAAATAATACCACATACAAGGAGCGAATACCACCCCACCACGACCACACCACATATGACCACCACATAGTGACCAAATAATAATACCACATACAAGGAACAAATACCACCACACTATGACCAGACCATATATTACCTCCACATAGTGACCGAATAATACCACGTACAAGGGAAAAATATAGTCACAACATGGCTAGAAAACATATTACCAGAACATAGTGACCAATACCACATACAAGGAACAAATACTATCACACCATGACCAGACCATGTCTTACCTCCACATAGTGACTGAACACTACAATACTGATAATTAATAAAAAAAAAACAATACTAATATTACCATAAGTGCCATAATACACAGGTGCTCTGTGCATATACAGTGCGTATACAGGGTATAGTGTCAGTGTACAAGCAATAGTGACTCAATAGTATTATTATATACTGGCGCTCTGTATATAGTGTCAGTGTACAGGAAATACAGGGATCATCAGTAACATTATACACAGGCGCTCTGTATATAGCGTCAGTGTACAGGTAATACAGTGATCACTGGTGACATTATACACAGGAGCTCTGTATATAGTGTCAGTGTACAGGTAATACAGTGATCACTAGTGACATTATACACAGGAGCTCTGTATATAGTGTCACTGTACAGGTAACATACTGACTTACCAGTGATGTCTTTACTTGAAGATATTCATCTTCGCTCTGCTTCTTCATTAAGCGCACACTGCCATCACTTCCAGCTAGGACTCGTCTCTGCAGAAAATAACAGTTATCTAGAGCACATTCCCCATTTTTTCTCTAACTTCTACACTACGCCAGATGAAGAGAAAAAGCAACAGTGTCGCACTGCACAGTGACAAGACCTCTCCTGCCCCCTACTTAATACAGTATCCTCAAAAATAAAATAAATCACAGTAGCAATAATATCCCTAAATTAGCCTCTACAGAAATAATGTCCTACATCCTGGCCCGCATGTGTCTCATTCCTGGCCCCATTTGTCTCCATCCTGCTCCCATATGTACTCCCATCCTGGCCCCATATGTCCTCCCATCCTGGCCCCATATATCTCCATTCTGCCCCTCATATATCTCCATCTTGGCCCCCATATGTTGTCTCATCCTGCCCTCCCATATGTCTCCATCCTGCCCCCCATATGTCTCTATCCTGCCCCCCCATATGTCTCCCCATATTGCAAATTTCAGAAAAAAAAAGTTTCTCCTTACCTGGCCGCGGTCCAGCAGCTTCTTCTTTCTCATCCATTTGAGGCACGGATGCGCCAACACATGACAGTGACGTCATACGCTGGCAATGTGCGCTACCTGCCTCTGATTGGCTGGCGGCTCCTATTGCAGTGCAACGGCTGATTCCGGCCCATGGGTCCCGATGAGGAGGTGGGATCGGGCCCCATATGCCAGTAAGTGCAGTAATGCCCTGATAATGGCCCTGGTTTAGGATCATTAGCCATTTGTAGAAGTCATCCTCGTTTCAACTGCATATTTTTTTTACAGATGGTGTTATGTTTGCATCAAGAATTTGTTGAAATTTCATTGAATCCATTCTTCCTTCTATCCGTGGAAGGTACCCTGTGCTATTGGCTGCAACACAACCCCAAAGCATGATTGATCCACTCCTATGCTTAATGGTTGGTTAGTGGTTCTTTTCCTCAAATTCTGTGCCCTTTTTTTCTTCACACATACTTTTGATCATTGAGGCAAAAGAGTTCTACTCTAATCTCATGGGTCCACAGGTGTAAGGATCCTGGATGTTCCATGGAGCCTGTTTTGCCCTTGTCCAAGATGGAGTCTGTTACTTCGCACTGTCCTGGAACTTCCTCTCTGTCCTGCTATTTAAGTCCAGCTCGGGAGACCCTCCTTGTCTGAGTATTTTGTGGCTGTTTGCTTCTGAGCTTCCTCCTGGCTTGCCTCTGTAGTTCCTGCTGCAGCTCGTTGCTTGGTGCTTTGCCACACCACTTCCAGTTGCCTTCAGTCTTCTAAGCTGCTTCTGGATCCTGGTTGGGGTTACCTACTGTCCAGACTTCTGAGACTGTTTCTGCTGCTGGCTGCTGTGCGGGACATGAGCGGGACTTCGCAGCCCCAAAGGTACATTTAAGAACCTTCTCCCTGGTATGCTCCACCCATGTATTTCTGGACTTCCATGAAAGGTGTTATCTCCACTATCAGCATAGTTCTGGACTTCTACATATAAGTGCCGGTTGCATTCTTGCTGCATACTACTGCTGGACTTCCACGTATAAGTGCGGGTCGCTACTGCTGGACTTGTTTGTATTAGCGGTCGCTCCCCAATACTACGTTTTCAGGACATTTATGTTTTGTGCTGTGCACTTCATTACAATTACAGGAAAGTCTCTGTTAGTTTATGTTCTACTTCTTGCTTTTTTAAATACATTTATTTGTCTCAGCTTTGGTCTGAGAATCGTTTTATCCCACGCAATCAGATTCCATAGTACCACATAATTGTTACAACAGGACTTGTTTCCAAAATGCATCAGGCTTGTTTGGATGATCTTTAACATACTTCTGAAGCTGAATTTTATGGTGAGAATGCAGAAGAGGTTTTATACTGATGACTCTTCAATAAAGGCCATATTTGTGCAGGTGTCTCTGAACAGTAAAACAATGTACTGCAACTCCAGAGTCTGTTTCTGAAGGTCTTTCACAGTCAATTGGGGGTTTTGATTTTCCTCTCTAGCTATCTTATAAGCAGCTCTCACTGAAATTTTGCTTGGTCTTCCAGACCTTATCTTGATCTTCACTCTTCCTGTTAACTGCCATTTCTTAAATACATTTTGAATTGAAGAAAGGGCAACATGAAAACGCTTTGCTATCTTGTTATAGCATTCCAATTCTTTGTGGGCCTCCACCATTTTCTAATTCAAACTTATAGGCAGCTGATTAGAAGAACCCATGGCTGCTGTGTTTTGGCACAAGGTTAGAGGAAGCTGGGTCTTTAAAAAGCTGGGAAATTTGCATCACCTGGCCTTTCCTAATTACGATAAGTGAACAAGCCATAACTCTAAGAAGCTAATTAAGGTCTGAAACCGATATCTGAGTACACACATATCCAAGGGTGCTCAAACTTGTGTATTGGTCAATTTCCCTATTTGTATGATGAAAAAATGACCATATATATATCTATCTATATACCGTATGTACTCGAGTATAAGACGAGATTTTCAGCCCATTTTTTAGGGCTGAAAGTCCCCCTCTCGGCTTATACTCGAGTCATATACAGGGGGGAGGCGAAGCGCAGCTGTTCTATATATGCACATATTCATGACTTTAATGAGCGGTACCACGTGATCGCTGAACACTGGCGCCGGAGACCGCGGGAGAAGAGCAGGGCAGAGACGCGCCGGCGGAAGGGTGAGTATAAGCAAAATTTACCTGTCCCGTTCCACCGCTGCTCGCCGCTGTGTCCTCGGGTCCTCTTGCTGTGATGTTCAGGCAGAGGGCGCGATGACGTGGTTACTGCGCGCCGCGCCCTATACCTGATCATTCACTGCTGGAGGACCCGGAAGACAGCGGCGCTCAGCGTTGGACCGGATGACAGGTAAATATCGCAGGTACCGGGGCCCTGAGCGAGCGGTAACACCGACACCTGTCCCCCATAGCGCGCCGGTGTCCCCACCTGCTCAGGACACCTGCACCTGGCCCCCAGCGACGAGAGGTGAGTATGTCTTTTTTTTTTTTTGCTGCAGCAGCTGCGGCAGCATAAGGGGCCTATTCAATGCAGCATCTATGGGGGCATAATACATGGGGCATAATCTATGGGGGCATAATCTATGGAGGCATAATCTATGGAGCATCTATAGGGGCATAATACATGGGGCATCTATGGGGGCATAATCTATGGAGCATCTATGGGGGCATAATACATGGGGCATCTATGGGGGCATAATCTATGGGGCATAATCTATGGAGCATCTATGGTGGCATAATACATGGAGCATCTATGGGGGCATAATCTAAGGAGCATCTATGGGGGCATAATCTAAGGAGCATCTATGGGGGCATAATCTATGGAGCATCTAAGGGGGCATAATCTATGGAGCATCTATGGGGGCATAATCTGTGGAGCATCTATGGGGGCATAATCTGTGGAGCATCTATGGGGGCATAATCTATGGAGCATCTATGGGGGCATAATCTGTGGAGCATCTATTGGGGCATAATCTGTGGAGCAACTATGGGGGCATAATCTGTGGAGCATCTATGGGCATAATCTATGGAGCATCTATGGGGCATAATACATAGGGCATCTATGGGGGCATAATCTAAGGAGCATCTATGGGGCATAATCTATGGAGCATATATGGGGCATAATACATGTGGCATCTATGGGCATAATCTGTGGAGCATCTATGGGGCATAATCGGTGGAGCATCTATGGGGGCATAATCTATGGAGCATCTATGGGGCATAATCAATCTATGGGGCACAATCTATGGAGCATCTATGGGGGCATAATACATGGGGCATCTATGGGGGTATAATCTAAGGAGCATCTATGGGGGCACAATCTATGGAGCATCTATGGGGCACATATTCATGACTTTAATGAGCGGTACCACGATGACCGCTGAACACTGGCGCCGGAGACCGCGGGAGAAGAGCAGGCAGAGACGCGCCGGCGGAAGGGTGAGTATAACAAATTTACCTGTCCCGTTCCACCGCTGCTCGCCGCTGTGTCCTCGGGTCCTCTTGCTGCGATGTTCAGGCAGAGGGCGCGATGACGTGGTTACTGCACGCCGCGCCCTATACCTGATCATTCACTGCTGGAGGACCCGGAAGACAGCGGCGCTCAGCGTTGGACCGGATGACAGGTAAATATCGCAGGTACCGGGGCCCTGAGCGAGCGGTAACACCGACACCTGTCCCCCATAGCGCGCCGGTGTCCCCACCTGCTCAGGACACCTGCACCTGGCCCCCAGCGACGAGAGGTGAGTATGTCTTTTTTTTTTTTTGCTGCAGCAGCTGCGGCAGCATAAGGGGCCTATTCAATGCAGCATCTATGGGATAATCATGGGGCATAATCTTGGGCATAATCTATGGGGCTAATCATGAGCATCTATGGGGCATAATACATGGGCATCTATGGGCATAATCTATGGAGCATCTATGGGGCATAATCATGGGGCATCTAGGGGGCATGGGGCATCTATGGGGGCATAATCTATGGAGGCATCTATGGGGCATAAATACATGGGGCAAACTATGGGGCAAATCTATGGGGCATAATCTAACTAGGAAGCATTATGGCATAATCTATGGGCATAGGGCATAATACTATGGGCATCTTATGGGGGCATAATCTGGCATCTATGGGCAAATCTGGAGCATCTATGGCATAATCTAGCATCTATGGGGCATAATTAAGGAGCATCTATGGGGCATAATCTTGAGCATATATGGGGGCATATCTGGGCATCTATGGGGCATAATCTTGGAGCATCTATGGGGCATAATCTGTGGAGCATCTATGGGGGCATAATCTGTGAGCATCTATGGGGCATAATACACTATGGGTAATCTAGCATCTATGGGGCATAATCTGTGGCATCTATGGGGCATAATCATGTGAGCATCTATGGGGCATAATCTGGAGCATCTATGGGGCATAATCTATGGAGCATCTATGGGGCATAACATGGCATCTATGGGGGCATAATCTAGGGCATCTATGGGGCATAATCTATGGAGCATATATGGGGCATAATCTGTGGCATCTATGGGGCATAATCTGTGGAGCATCTATGGGGCATAATCTGGAGCATCTATGGGGCATAATCTATGGAGCATCTATGGGGCATAATCTATGGAGCAACTATGGGGCATAATCATGGGCATCTATGGGGATAATCTAGGAGCATCTATGGGGGCACAATCTATGGAGCATCTATGGGGCATAATCTGGAATCTATGGGCAACGGAGCAAATGGCATAATCGGAATATGGGGCAAATTACTAGTGGAGCATCTATGGGGCATCAATCTATGGAGCATCTATGGGGGCAACATACTCTATGGGCATACTAATAGGGGCACAATCTATGGGCATCTATGGGGCATAACATGCATCTGGGGCACAATCTAGGAGCATCTATGGGGGCACAATCTAGGAGCACTATGGGGGCAAATCTATGGAGCTATGGGCACAATCTATGCAGCATATGGGGCATAAACATGGGCAGCATATGGGGCATAATGGAGCATCTATGATAATACATGGCACTATGGGCATAATCATGGGCTCTTGGGGCATAATACATGGAGGGCATATGGGCATAATCTATTTCACCCTAGGCTATACCGAGTGAGTCATTATTGTGGCAAATTAGGAGTCGGCTATACCGGGTCGCTTAACTCTAGTATATACGGGTATAATATGAGATTATACGATATATTTCAAATCAAGGAAATGTGTATCTTTACTTTGCTTTAGGATCATGCATATCAATGCACAATAACGGGTTCACAATAACAGTAATTTTGACAGGGTGCCAATTTATGCCACTAGATTGGTCTAATTCCTTCTTTTACAAAGTCAAGTATTTTAGGTGCTAGAGCATAACAGTAGTGGCGGATTTAGAATTTGTCCTTCAAGAGGATCTTTCAAGGATTTTTTTTTTAATTCAACCTGAGCGCCTCCTGCAATTTCCACTGATTCTGGAATACTTTTTCTTTTTCTTCTGTGACCCTCTGTTCTAAAGTTATTTCCTCTAGTAATATAGATGCAAATTTTTCCTATAGCCAACTGGGCGTATACCACAGAACTTATCTGTCAGCATCTGCATTCTCTCCTGTGACATTGACCAATCAAAACAAATACATACCCACAGAAGTTCTGGTGTATACGCCCAGTTGGTTGAGTGAAAAATTTGCACCTTTAGTACCGATGGGGGGAGCATAATTTTGGAGTGGAGGGGCACAGAAGAAAAAGAAAAACTGTTACAGGTTCAGTGAAACAAAAGCAATTGCAAAAGGTGATCAGTTTAAATAAAAAAAATCCATTGAAAGGTCCTCTTCAAGGGTCTGTATTCTTAAAAGCATAGATATATTGATGGATTACATATTTCATGCGTTTAGTGCCTGGCATTATTTTTAGCTCGCAACCATGTTTTAAAACACCATTCGCGGCCTTTTATTTCAGCGCTGGAGTGGTGTTACTAATCTAAGTACACTGCCTGTAGCATTGTACTAACACGCCACCATCTTCAGCTGTTCCCAGCGCCACTCTGATCGCAACTTCTGGCTAGCCGGAAGTTGGAGGTAACGGTCACAAGCTCTTAATGTAAGTCTAAGAGAGCCTCGCTCTGGCCTCATTCTGGATCTCACAGACTTATATCGAGTTGTGACTTTCAGTTCGACACGCAAAAAATTTATCCAGTCGGTCACAATGTGCAGAAGACTGAACTGGAGCGGCAGTGAGAACAGATGAAGACAGCGGCTGGTGAGTATAATACAAGGGGCATAGAACTTACATTTGTGACACCACTCAGCGATGCAATAAAACAACAAAGACTGGAGTGGTGCTGTAACTGGATGGCATCTACTACATGAATAACATTCTACTAGGGGCTTGTTATAGAAGGAGGATCTTCACTGAGTCTACACTTCAAAGGGAACCTGACTGTAGGCTTGTTAGTATCTTTGATTAGATTCAGGACATTACGTCTTATATAAAAAACTAAACATAATTAACCCCTTAACCCCTAAGGGTGGTTTGCATGTGACCGGGCCAATTTTTACAATTCTGTCGACTGTACCTTTATGAGTTAATAACGCTGGAACACTTCCATGGATCCCGGTGATTCTGACATTATTTTCTCGTGACATATTGTGCTTCATGATAGTGGTAAAATTTCTTTGATATGACTTGCGTTTATTTGTGAAAAAAAACGGAAATGTGGCAAAAATTTTAAGAATTTAGCAATTTTCCAAATTTGCATTTTCATGCCCTTAAATCAAACAGATTTGTCACACAAAATACATAATAACTAACATTTCCCACATGTCTACTTTACATCAGCACAAATTTGGAACCAACAATTTTTTTCATTAGGAAGTTATAAGTGTTAAAAGTTGACCAGTGATTTCTCATTTTTACAACACCATTTTTTTTAGGGACCACATCACATTTGAAATCACTTTGAGGGATCTAAATGATACAAAATTCCCAAAAGTGACACCATTCTAAAAACTGCATCCCTCAAGGTGCTCAAAACCACATTCAAGAAGTTTATTAACCCTTCAGATGCTTCACAGGAATTTTTGGAATGTTTAAAAAAATGAACATTTAACTTTTTTTTCACAAAAAATTTACTTCAGATCTAAATTGTTTTCTTTTACCAAGGGTAACAGGAGAAATTGGACCCCGATGTCCGGAGTACGCTGATAACCCATATATGCAGGTAAACCACTGTTTGGGTGCGTGGAACAGCTTGGAAGGGAAGGAGCGCTGTTTGACTTTTCAATGCAAAATTGGCTGGAAGTGAGATCGGACGCCATTTCACGTTTGGAGAGCCTCCAACGTGCCTAAAAAGTGGAAACCCCCCAAATCTAACTCCAACCCTAACCCCAACACATCCCTAACACTAATCCCTACCCTGACCATAACCCTAACCACAAAGCTAACTGCTATGTTTCGGTAGCTGAGGAGAAATTGCAAAAATAGCAAAAGTAGTAATACACCAGAGAGGCTGGAAACTATTGGATTGCAGGAACCTAAACTAACCGCCACACTAGAAATAGCCGTGGAGCGTACCTACGGTGATCCTAGACGCCTCGTCACAGCCGAAGAGATAACTACACCTAAAGGCAGAAAGATGAAAGCTATCTGCTCCGGAGCAGAACCCCCAAAGAAATAGGAAGCCCCCAAACATGTAATGGCGGTTAGACAAGAAGAAAATACGGACACAGACAAAAAATAGAATGAGCAATCTGTCTAGATAGAAAAGTATAGGAAAGAATTCTGACTGCAACCCAAAAAAACCCTGACAAAAATACCAACACTTCTGATTAACAAAAAAAACTGAGATCACACAATCTCTACCACCTAAATCAGATCTCTGGTGTAACACACAGCAATTCAGCAAAAAAAGTGACAAAGAGACAGATCAAAAGTGCAAATACTAAATGAGCACAATTGCAGCGCCAGACCCCAAAAGGGGACCAGGCTGAAATCCACTGCAAGCAGCAAACCAGGCAAGGAAAATCCAACCAGAGGAAAAAAAATAGCAAATCACTTATCTGAATGAGAGCAGGAATGCAAGCTGAGCTCCAAGAAGACAGGAAGAACAATTGATTAATGGCAAGGCTGAAGGCAGTTCAGGTCACTTATATCAGACCATTCAGAGCCAGCTGAAGTCCATTCGGCAATTAGTTCATTACCCTCAGCAACCACCGGAGGGAGCTCCAGCTCAGAAGTCGCCTCCAGATTATTCACAACACCTAACCCTTACAAATCCCTATCCCTAATCCCAACCCTAACCCTAATCCCAACCGTAACCGTAATCCTAACTTTAGCCCTAACCCTAACCCTAACTTTAGCCCCAACCCTAACTTTAGCCCCAACCCTAACCCTAATAGGAAAATGGAAATAAATACATTTTTTTATTTTATTATTTTTCCCTAACTAAGAGGGTGATAAAGGGGGGTTTGATTTACTAGTCATAGCAGGTTTTTATAGCGGGTTTTTATGTTTGGCAGCTGTCACATACTAAAAGACGCTTTTTATTGCAAAAAATAGTTTTTGCATCACCACATTTTGAGAGCTATAATTTTTATATATTTTGGCCCACTGAGTCATGTGAGGTCTTGTTTTTTGCGGGACGAGTTGACATTTTTATTGGTACCAGTCTCGGGTACATGATATTTTTTGATCGCTTTTTATTCCGATTTTTGGGAGGCAGAATGAACAAAAAACAGCAATTCATGAATTTCTTTTGGGTGGGGCGTTTATACCGTTTCGCGTGTGGTAAAATTGATAAAGCAGTTTTATTCTTCGGGTCAGTATGTTTACAACAATACCTCATTTATATCTTTTTTTATGTTCTGGCGCTTTTATACAATAAAAACCATTTTATATAAAAATTATTTTTGCATCGCTTTATTCTGAGAGCTATAACTTATTTATTATATCGCTGATGACACTGTATGGCGGCTTGTTTTTTGTGGGACAAGATGACGTTTTCAGCGGTACCATGTTTATTTATATCCGTCTTTTTGATCGCGTGTTACTCCACTTTTTTGTTTGGCGGTATGATGATAAAGCTTTGTTTTTTGCCTTGTTTTATTGGTGTTCACTAAAGAGGTTAACCAGTGGGGCAGTTTTATAGGTCGGATCATTACGGACGCGGCGATACTAAATATGTGTACTTTTACTGTTTAGATTTTTTTAATTACAATATTTACTCATTGATAGAATAAATACTGATTTTTTATTATTTTTAAAAAAAATATTTTTACAATTATTTAAAAAATGTTTTTTTATTTAATTCTTACTTTTACATATGGGACAATCATTTTGTGCGGGCTGATCGCTTTTAACCCCTTAATGACCCTAGCTTTTTTCGGTTTTGTGTTTTCGTTTTTTTGCTCCCTTTTTTCACAGAGCCATAACTTTTAAATTTTTCCGTCAATAGGGCTTATTTTTTGCGGGACGATTTGTACTTTTGAACGACATCATTGGTTTTACCATGTCGTGTACTCGAAAACGGGAAAAAAATTCCAAGTATGGTGAAATTGCAAAAAAAGTGCAATCTCACACATGTTTTTTGTTTGGCTTTTTTGCTAGGTTCACTAAATGCTAAAACTGACCTGACACTATGATTCTCCAGGTCATTACAAGTTCAAAGACAGCAAACATGTCTAGGTTCTTTTGTATCTAAGTAGTGAAAAAAATTCCAAAGTTTGTTAAAAAATAAAATTGCGCCATTTTCCTATACCTGTAGCGCCTCCATTTTTCATGACCTTGGGTTGGGTGAAGGCTTATTTTTTGCGCACCGAGCTGACATTTTTAAGGATACTATTTATGTGCACATACGATCTTTTTATCGCTCATTATTGCATTTTAATGCAATGTTGCGGCGACCAAAAAAACTAATTCTAGCGTTTTGATTTTTTTTTCCTGCTACGCTGTTTAGCGATCGGGTTAATCCTTTTTTTTATTGATAGATTGGGCGAATCTGAACGCGGCGATACCAAATATGTGTATGTGTGATTTTTTTAAAATTTTATTTTGAATGGGGCGAAAGGTGGGTGATTTAAACTTTATTTATTTATTTTTTTTTTTATATTTTAAAAACATTTTTTTAAAGTTTCGCATGCTTCAATAGCCTCCATGGGAGACTAGAAGCTGCCATAGCTCGATCGCCATTATTAAAAACATTTTTTTAAAGTTTCGCATGCTTCAATAGCCTCCATGGGAGACTAGAAGCTGCCATAGCTCAATGCCTCTGCTACATATAGGCGATGCTCAGATCGCCTATATGTAGCAGAATTACAGCATTCCCGGGCCGGTAGCATTAGCATCGGTCCCGGTTGTAAACTAGTTAACTCCTTGTGATGGATTGCAGAGGGGGATCTGACTGAACTGCGGAGAGGTATGGATATTGTTGGTTTTTTATTTTATTATTTTTCACAGGAGAACAAGGGATTCAGTTGGATTGGCAGAATAATAAATTTGGTCAAAAACTTTGTGTAATTATTTAATTAAAACATTTTTTAATTAAAGTGTGTGTGTATTTTTTAACCCTTTACTACTATAGGATTAATAATGGATAGTTGTCTTATTGACACCTCTCCATTATTAACCCGGATTAATATCACCTTTCAATAGCAAGGTGACATTAACCCCTTATTAACCAATGAGCCACCTCTAAAAGCAATGGAAATAGAGAGGCTAAGTGCCAGAAAAGGCGCATCTTATAGATGTGCCTTTTCTGGGGTGGCTCGGGCCAGATGTTTGTAGCCAGGGCCGGGGGAGGCCCAAAAACAATGGTCCCTCTCTAGGCTATTAATATCTGCCCTCACTCACTGGCTGTCCCTCTCTGGCGGAGAAAATTGCGCGGGAGCCCAAGCAATTTTTTTCTGCAATTATAGCCTTAAATTTAACACCTAGAGTTCCAAATTATTCCTAACACAAACTACGAAATTGATTAAACACTGACATATATAAATCGCTTTGATATGATATGGTTTACTATATGTAAACTATGTGTCATTTCATGTCAGGTTCGGTAATGATTTTACTGAAGCCGGCTATTATGCTATGTAGAACTCTATGAACTATAAATAAATATATATATATATATGTGTCTCAATCACATATATTTATATATATATATATATATATATTATTCTATGTGTATATATCTATTCTTTTGTTTGTGTTTTAACCTGTCAAGAGCATTCTCAGTTAAAAAAAACTAAACCGTCGCCATCATTTAACAGATGACGACGGATCCTGTTGTAATGTATGTAGTACAGTTCATATAGCGTCTTGTGCTTGGGTGCGATGAAAATACATGAGACACAGGTTTGATATAGAAAGTCCTGTATTACTTCATACAAGTTGGCAAAAATAGTCACACAGTTTGCAGACACAGAAGCAGGAGACACAGCAGGCCAGAGTAATCTAAGCTCAGCAATCACTCTCCACAACAGGTTCAGGATCTTCTTCTCTGTTACCGTAAGTCCATGCAAACGTGGGTCTTTCAAAGAGCAGGGTTCAGAGTCCACAAGTGCTTCAGAGTTCCTCAGTAGGAATAGCTGGAGTACAAGGTCCAAGGCTTCAGGGGTCAGATCACAGGTTCACTGCAGGCTAGATTCTGAAGCACTGATTGCTCAGCTGTGGCTGCTTAAGAAGCAAAAGGAGAGAATCAGGGCGGGAACATGCAAGCTGGAAACTCCATTTTGACTGAGGGCAAGATAGCTGCAGCAAGACAGAAAGTAAAATGGCTGACGAACAAACTGAGTTTCAGGAACATGTACACAGAACCTTACATTACTCCCCCCTTAGGGACAACCTCCGGATGACCTCAGACCAGGCTTGTGTGGGTACCTCTGATGAAACTGACGGAGCAAGCGAGGAGCATTAACGTTATTGACTGGTTCCCATGAGTTGTCCTCTCCACTGGGTAGCCCTGCCATTTAATCAGATATTGTAACTGATTTCTATACAACCTGGAATCTAAAATCCTTTCCACAACAAATTCTTCCTGACCATCGACTAGCACTGGGTCAGGGCAAGGAGAAGAACGTCCAGGAAACGTATTGGGTGTCGCAGCCTTTAGTAGGGATACATGAAAGACAGGGTGGATTCTCATAGTTCTGGGCAGTTGAAGACGACAAGCAACGGCACTTATAATTTTACTGATTTTATAAGGTCCAATGTACTTATGTCCCAGCTTAGACGATGGAATCCTTAACTTAACATTTCTGGTTGACAGCCAGACCAAGTCTCCTACCTTGAAAGCTGGTGCAGGTTTACGAAACTTATCTGCTGCTTTCTTGTACCTTTCCTGAGCCGATTCCAGATTCTCCTTTAGAAGATCCATATTCTTCTGTAAAGACGTGATTCTTTCAGCCACTGCTGGTAAAGGCGTTTCTATGGGAAATCGTGGTAGAATGTTAGGATGATAACCTAGATTAGAGTAAAAAGGAGACTGCTTAGTGGAGGCACTCTGAGAGTTGTTATACGAGAACTCAGCTAATGGAAGTAGATCCACCCAATCATCCTGTAGGTGGCAGATAAAGCAGCGGAGATACTGCTCCAGGGTTTGATTGGTTCGTTCGGTCTGTCCATTAGTCTGGGGATGAAAAGCAGAAGAAAGGTTTACTTTAATGTCCAATGCTGCACAGAAATTTTGCCAAAACCTAGAAGTGAATTGCACCCCTCGATCCGAAATAACCTCATCCGGTACTCCATGTAAGCGAAACACATCTTTAATCATCAGATCTGATGTCTGTTTTGCAGTGGGTAAGCCGACACAAGGAATAAAATGAGCTGCCTTTGTTAGATGGTCAACCACCACTAGAATGGTGTTCTTCCCTTGAGAGGTTGGTAACTCCACAATGAAGTCCATAGAAATGGATCCCCACGGGCGGGACGGGGTGGGAAGAGCCTGTAACAGACCAGTTGGTGAGGAGCGAGGTGTTTTGCATCTTGCACAAACTTCACATGAAGTGACATAGTTTAAAACATCCTTCCTGCAAGTGGGCCACCAAAAGAAACGAGAAAGAAATTCCTGTGTCTTTAGAATTCCTCTATGCCCAGCTATCTTGGAATCGTGAATGAGTTGCAATACTCTCAATCTGACTGTTTCAGGAATATACAGGCGTTGTCCCTGAATCCACACACCATTCTTAAAGACAAGACTTACGTCCCTTGGGGGTTGTGCCAAAAAGGAATCCGCATGGTATGCTTCCTTGATGTCCTTAAGTAGGTCTTGATTATGAATTACTCCTAGGAATCTAGAGTCAGGAAGAATAGTCTTAGGAGGAGTAATTGGACGTGTCTCTGCTGAGTAAATCCTAGAGAGTGCATCAGCCTTTCCATTGCGCAATCCTGGTCTATAAGAAATGATAAAATTAAATTGGTTTAAGAAAAGATTCCAGCGAGCCTGGCGAGGAGTCAGGCACTTAGCCGACCTGATAAACTCAAGGTTACGATGGTCTGTCAGGACGACTATTTGCTGTGCAGCTCCCTGAAGAAGGTGTCTCCATTCTTTGAAGGCGGCAATAATGGCCAACAACTCTCTATTGCCCACATCGTAGTTCCTCTCAGCCGAAGACAAATGCTGGGAAAAGAAGGCACAGGGATGCAAGACATTCTTCTCACCTGTTCTCTGAGAGAGTATAGCTCCAATGGCACAGTCTGAAGCATCCACCTCTATTATGAAGGCAAGCTCGGGGTTGGGATGTATAGGATAGGTGCAGTGGTAAATTTATCTTTTAGACGGGAAAATGCTTCCTGGGCTTGGGGAGTCCAGGAGAACCTAGACTCTTTCCGGGTAAGTTGGGTGATAGGTGACACTACCTCAGAGAAATTTCTAATGAAACGTCTATAGAAGTTGGCAAACCCGATGAAGCGCTGTACCTCCTTCACATTTCTAGGACTTGGCCAATCCTTGATGGCTTGGGTTTTGCTTCCATCCATACTAATTCCTTGTGTAGACAGTACATACCCCAGAAATTGAATTTCGGTCTTATGGAATTCACACTTTTCAAGTTTGATGTAAAGATGATTTTGTCTTAGACGTTCCAAGACCATTCTCACATGTCCATGATGTTCCTCTGTGGAGTTAGAAAAAATTAGAATATCATCCAAATAAATTACCACAATGTATCTAGGAGATCCCTGAAGATGTCATTCACCAAGTGTTGGAAAGTGGCTGGGGCGGTACTCAGACCAAAAGGCATAACTAGATATTCAAAGTGTCCATAGCGTGACCTGAATGCAGTCTTCCATTCATCCCCAGGTCTAATACGGACTAAGTTATAGGCCCCACGAAGATCTAGTTTAGAGAAAATTTTGGCATGTCGCACTCTCTCCAATAACTCAGGGATTAAAGGCAATGGATAACGGTTTCTAATAGTAACCTTATTGAGTTCCCTATAGTCTACGCAGGGTCTCAGAGATCCATCTTTCTTCTTTACAAAGAAGATGGGTGCACCTGCAGGAGATGAAGAGGGGCGTATGAAGCCCTTGGCTAGATTTTCGTCTATGTAATCCTTTAAAGCCTTTAGCTCGGGCCCCGCCAGGGGGTAGATCTTACCAAAAGGTATCTCTGCTCCAGGCAATAATTCAATTGGACAATCATATGGACGGTGAGGAGGAAGCAGGTCAGCATTCTTCTTGTCACATAAATCCACATAGTCCTGGTATACAGCTGGTAGTTCAGGGACTGACATGGTTCCTTTAGGAACAGAGCAAGCTGAAACTTTTGAACTCATCTGTTTCTCTGGAAAGTGTAATTCCTTGGTCTCCCAGTTAATGGTAGGATTCTGAGCCTGCAGCCATGGTAGCCCTAGAATAATGGGAAAGTGGGGAGAAGAGATAAGCATAAAGGACAGTTTCTCTTGATGATCTTTACCCATAAGAACCCTCAAAGGCTCTGTTTCCTGATCCACTGGTCCAGAGGTCAGCAGGGAGCCATCCACAGTTTCCATCTGTACTGGAGTAGCCTTCTTCACTGAACGTATCCCCTGTTTCAGAGCAAAGGAGACATCCATAAAATTTCCACTTGCCCCTGAATCAATCATAGCAGAGCTAGACACCCAAGTTGAGTCAACCCAGAGTTTGATGGAAAGAAAGCAATGAGAATTGTTTTTCTTACAACTCAGCTGGGACACCGCTGAGGAAACTTGAAAAATGGCAGCATTTACACAGTCAACGTCCTCAGAGGTAACGGAGTTTAAGTCCGAGAAATCAAGATCTGTTGCTGCAGATCTCTCTGGAGCCTGAGGCTCGGACCTGACAGATCCCCTCTCGCAACACTCACAGTGAATGAGTGCTGCAGTAGTCTTACGAGAACGGCTGGGGCAGTTTATAATGAAGTGCCCTGACTTACCACAATAGAAACATAGATTCTCCTTAAAACGATGTTCCTTGCGTGCATCACTAACCCGTCGTTGTAAAGAGTCTACCTGCATGGGTTCAGGTTCAGGTTCCCGTGTAATCCTACTCAAAGGTTCCTTAGCTGGCGAGGAAGGTAGGAAAAGGTTAGTGCGATTGCTTTCGAACCATCTCTCTTGCCTGCGTTCAGTCAGACGAGTATCAATACGGATACAGTAGTTAATAAAATCACCTAACGCAGTGGGAGGGTCGGCACGAGCAAGTTCATCCTTAATCAGTGGAGATAACCCCTTTCGAAAAATAGATTTTTTGGCAGAACTGTCCTAGGTGGTATCAAGGGCCCATCTCCTGAAATCCAAGGCATATTCAGCTACCGAGTGCTTACCTTGGCGCAAAGCTAACATGGCTGCTTCAGCTGTTGCACCTCGATTGGGGTCATCAAACACCTGCCCCATGGCTGAAATAAAATCATCAAGGTGATTCAAACAATCATCCTCAGTCTCAATCAGAGGGTTTGCCCACATCAAAGCCTTGTTGGTAAGCAACATAATTATAGTAAGCACCTTAGATCGTTCAGTGGGAAATTGTGAAGCATGTGCGGAAAAAAAAAGATTGCATTGATTAATAAATCCCCTGAATTTCTCACGTTCACCGCCAAAACGAAAAGGGGGCAACTTGGGAATCCCAGAACTCGGGGCTACGGCAGGAGCCTGGACTCGCCCTTCTAGAACCTCAATCCTGGCTCGCAAATCCTGGGCAGTCTGTCCAAACACTTGCAAATTGTGATTAGTGAGGTCCTGTAGATTTGTAAAACGGGTCTTTATATTCTGCAAATCTGCAAGGATATTATCAGTCACTCCGCAAAGTTCCTTTATGCGGGCCTCCATTTTCCAGATCTTTTAAGACAGGAGTACTGGAAGAAGAGGAAAGGAAAAAAAAAAACAATAGTGTTTACCTGTGGTAACACTGCAGAGAGAAAAAAAAAATTAAGGGAACTGCTCACCTGGAATGGTTGTGAGAAGTCACAACCACTATCATCACAGAAGTTCAACCGGACATCTGATATCCACAGTTATAGCAGACAAAAAAGAGAAAAGAAAAAAAAAAACAATAGTGTTTACCTGTGGTAACACTGCAGAAAAAAAAACACTTAAGGGAATTGCTCACCTGGAATGGTTGTGAGAAGTCACAACCACTGTCATCACAGAAAGTACAACCGGACATCCGATATCCACAGTTACAGCAGACACAGCCTTTCCAGACCCAGCAGACACTAACGTTTGGCTTCAGAATCTTGTAATGTATGTAGTACAGTTCATATAGCGTCTTGTGCTTGGGTGCGATGAAAATACATGAGACACAGGTTTGATATAGAAAGTCCTGTATTACTTCATACAAGTTGGCAAAAATAGTCACACAGTTTGCAGACACAGAAGCAGGAGACACAGCAGGCCAGAGTAATCTAAGCTCAGCAATCACTCTCCACAACAGGTTCAGGATCTTCTTCTCTGTTACCGTAAGTCCATGCAAACGTGGGTCTTTCAAAGAGCAGGGTTCAGAGTCCACAAGTGCTTCAGAGTTCCTCAGTAGGAATAGCTGGAGTACAAGGTCCAAGGCTTCAGGGGTCAGATCACAGGTTCACTGCAGGCTAGATTCTGAAGCACTGATTGCTCAGCTGTGGCTGCTTAAGAAGCAAAAGGAGAGAATCAGGGCGGGAACATGCAAGCTGGAAACTCCATTTTGACTGAGGGCAAGATAGCTGCAGCAAGACAGAAAGTAAAATGGCTGACGAACAAACTGAGTTTCAGGAACATGTACACAGAACCTTACACCTGTTCCCATAGGCTTCCATTATAGCAAACGACAGACAGAGACGAATCCGTTGCTGTCCGATTTTTCAACGGAGACAAAAAAACGTTGCTTTGTGCGTCATGTCCGGCAGATGGACCAAAAATTTTCAACAGGATGAAACTTACAGCCATCCGTCGCAATCTGTTGCTAATACAAGTCTTTGAGAAAAAAACGGATCCTGCGGCATCAATCGCCGGATCCGTTTTTTTCAAAAAACGACAGATTGTGACTGATGGCAAAAAACTGATGTGTGGGGCTTTACAGTAGCAGAAGGAAACGGACCAGAATTATCACTCAAGAACTGCTCACCTCCCTTAGAAACCAGGATGTAAGGAGACTGTAGAGCTATGAGCTGCTCAAGGAATAACTTGAAAATACCCTTTTAAGAAGGGTGTAATCTATGGATTAAAAAAGGAACAATGTGTTTAATGCTTTTTCTATAATATTTTCATGGCAGTGTATTCACATCTTTGGTAGTTCTTGAACTTGCTCACTATATGCATTTGATAGTGCAGACAGCAGGTTCCTGTACACACAGATCTCACATCCAGCATGTATTCCTACAAGAGGAAAATCTAAAATTAGGAGCTGGTTTCAAATTGCATTTAAGGGGCTCTGGGAAAAAATAAAGTTTTGTCAACCGAATTTGAAAAGGTAAACTTTTTTTTACTGAAGATCATCACTAACATGTGAAGATTATTTTTCTCATGTAAAAGGTCACCATAGCCTTTACAAAATGGGTTCCTCAGACACAGGAAACTTGGACAGCTGCAACCAGCAGTTTTGCATATCAAAAATATATTTTGACCTATCAAATGTAAATCAGCAAAATAAGTGGGCAAGTCAATGGAAGGAAATATGACTACAGTAAGAAATTTACAGCGATTGCCAGTAGTCTGTTACTACAGAGACACATAGGTTTGCATAGTAGCTGTAGACACAAAATTATATATTTTTTAATCAAGACTATTTGAAGAATTGCTTCACTTTTTATTACAGATGCATTAGAACATTAAAAAAAATTTGCAAAGTTTAGTCTTTTAAGGGATTGTCTGGTGAAAACAGATTATCATCTATCCAAAGGATGGTAATAACTTACTGATGGTAGAGAGATCCAACCCCTGAAACTCACACTCTCTCTGATACAGAATGGCATGGCAGGTTGGATGCTTAACCGCTGCTACATTTGTTCTTTATGGGGCGACCTAGAGAAGCTACCGGCAGCCCTGGAGAGAATAAATTGAGTGGGGCATTGCCGATCCATTCTGACGGGGGAAATTTTCCCGTTTTGTTGATAGGTGCACATCCTAATGGTCGTACCCCCACTGATCAACAAGTGATCGACTATTCTGTGGACGGACATCTGATAATATCCATCTTATGTTCACCCAGCTTCTAAAATAAGGAGATTGTACAGACACTAATTTTCTGACTGTAATGCGGAGTTATGTGAAGACTCAGTAGATGTTTGGTCTGTTCACTACTCCCACTCAGCGGACAATCCAAAGGACATAGCTTTGGCTGGCAGATAACTGTCCCTGCAGACAGGCTCACAATACACCTTCATGCCGCTTTGTCCTTGCCACAAGGTCACCTATTCCCCTCTTTTGATAATAGCCATTAATCCCTTTACTGTATACATGTTGTCACCTTCGCAGTGGAGCAGGGTGGACACTGGCATCTCCACTGACACCTGTCATCAAGGTGTGATAGAGAGCAGCAAGGTTACAAAGGCTTTTTTTTCATAAAGAGGAGAACAATGCCCATGGCTGCAATAGTGTAAAAACCTGAGTCTGTAAAAATAAGCCATGTGCTGAATTTCTCCAAGAAGTAAATTCCAGCAGGTCAGGGGCTTTTATAGATCTCTGCAACAATATTTTTAGTTACTTTGTAAATGAAAAAAAGCTAACAATGGAGAGGGGAATGTCATAATAGCAAAGTATAGCGTAACAAATCGAGTAAGCCCAATACTAGCTACAGTGATAGGGCCGGGCAAATGTCTCCGATCATTATTTATTCACCTTTTTATGTTTTTCCCTAAATAGAACAAACAGTGACATTGTCTTTCGTTGTCTACATTATAACAAGCTGACTGCAAAACTAGAATAAAATAAAACAAATCCATAAACACTAATGCTATAACTGAACTTCTTGCTGTGATATTCTAAAAACACAATATGCAATAATCTGAAATTCATTGTATATGTGAAGGAATGTCATACTAAGGAAAGCTGCAGCAGGGCATACATTACAGGGTGAAAGTAGCATGGCGGACCATGTAATACTCAGACCAGCCGGCTCATCTAGGATCAGTACTAGTTTTCTGTAATTTCCATATACTGCAATAAGACTCATGGTCTTAGTGAGATGATTCTTCATACGCTCTGTTCACTTTATGTCTGTGAAAAAAAAATGGTGAGGTTCTGCCTATAGGTTATTATTAGGGAAAAAGTGCTGTTTTAACCATTCATTTGGAAGGAATACCAGTATATCAATTTTCCTTTGTTCTTTCTAGTGTATTAAAAAAGCTCCATATTTTCTGCAAACTTATTCGGCACAGTACACATTTTTGTAAAAAAAAAAAGGGAATTAATGGCAGCTATATGCAACTGTATACAGTGGTGGACACATATAGAAACGGGCTCTTATGCAAGAACGTTATATGGGTCCTTTACAGTACAATAGTTCTATCTGTGAGAGAAGCTGCCTGCAGATTTGGAGGTGGTAGTGGGCCTCCTTACCTTGGGCCCCTGTGTGGCTGAAGAGGCTGCACCAATGATATGTCTGCCCGTGATTGTCATACAATTGCAGTTGCGTAGTGCATTCTGTTAGGATCTACATACAGAATGAAGCAGCACTGTTCTAATGCCAAAAATAATGGACAGAACTTATAGGTACCCACATGGGTTAAGTAATTGCCAGATGGCTGCCAGTCCCTAATGAACTCCTCATGCTCATGCACGTCTGCTTCAGGCAAACATGTTTGTATTTTCTTTGGGGAGAGGGGAGTAAGTTGCTGCCTGTAATGGTAGCTATTTATGTCAAATGGGAACACGAGCATTGAATATTAAAATGCAATGCCTAATCCTTGTTTTTCCTAATATCATCTGTTTGGGAAGGGTCTGAAAGTCCCCATACAAAGAAGGTTAGGGTAACACGACAGTATAACAAATAGGTCCAATTTTCATCCAGAAAAGAGGGATGATGCTTTTCCCACTTGTCGTCCATGTACAATCCATTTGTTTTACAGCAGCTATTAATCATTTACAGAACAATTTCCAGTTTCTTATGTTACAGAATTGAAATGTATCCGTAAAAATCGTATGCTACTCTGTAACGTCTGATTTTTTTTCTTGTACCCATAGACTTGATGTCACACCGTGACAGTCTTCGGTGAATAAGGGTCTCAAACTGTCCCTGGAACTGCGACCCTAACTATCCCTGTCCCAGGGGTACTCTTGAAGTTAGAGAGGCCTGAGTCTCCTACCTTACTATGCTCCTGTTAAACCCTGATCTGTCCCCTCTCCCATTCCACGAAGCATAGGACAGAAATGAAAGGTAAACCAGACACAGAAAGAAAACAGGGATAACAGAAAACCTCTATCATACAAAAGCACCAACTAACAATAGGGAGGAGCATAGGGACAGGGAGGAATAAACAGAACTCAGCACAGGAAGAAGAATCTTTTACCAGCAGGGACAAGAAGTTTAGACAAGTTTTTAAAGACAGAGGTAATAACCAGATCAGAGGCAGCTGAAATGGAGCTGCATGTTTCTGACCAGCATAGAAAGGGTTAACCTCTTCAGCACCAGAGGAAACCAAATCCATTTAATATGGGACACAACTCACGCCATCTCTAAAGAAGACCTGAGATTCACATTTCCCGATGTGACCATCAAACTCCAGGTCTTCCAGGGATCGTGACACTTAAATAAGTGAAACTCACCTGATTTCCAGTGGAAAATTGTGCATGTTGCATTTTTTCACACAGATTTGATCAATGAAAAAAATCTGCAGTGCCCGTTGAACAATATTGGTCTGAGTGCTCTCTGTTTTTTTAACGAATAACACTCAGACCAAAAATATGGTTGTATGCACAAGCCCTTAGGCTGTGGCTACCAGGTGACATGTGTCATACAACTGCAATTCTCAGACAAGTCGCTTGACCAAAAACATTTGTGCAACTTGTCTCCAACTTGCTTGAAAGTTTAAATTTTGCTCTAAGAACAACTAAATCGCAGACAATTTGCATGCAAGTCACAATTACATAAGATCTGTATTGCAGGCTATGGCAGGTGAGACTTGCAGCTAGTGTTAGAAAGTCGGACATATTTGGAAGCACTTGCGACTGTGTAATGTTGCGGAAGGTCATGGTCATAATGTTACACCAAAGAAAATCATTAGGTGTGATACAAAACCGTGATTTAAATGTCATGTGACACACATCCCAATGTCAACATTTTTGAGTTCAGCCGCATTCATTTTTTTTTTATCAATCATCAATGTGTTAGTGCTATGAAACATGAAACCATGCTGACATAATTACCAAACCAATGTATTTGACCAAACCTAAATGATTATTCCATTTTCGAGAAAAGGTTTAGAGGACAAATGACAACACTCCCTCTTAGAATTGTGGTCAGCCATAGCTTGTTACTCCTTTCTAGGACACCAACAAGCTTCTATGTGATCGCCAGCCGCCCAGCCACATTACATTATTGTCTGTTGCTTGCTGGTGTTTGTCAGGATTAGCTACTAGTAATAGTGAGCATTATAAATGTAAAAGCAAATAAACATTAGTCTGGGTAATTAACCCAATTACAGTTATTATTTTTCTCAGACAGATAGAAAAATGAGAGCAGTGACCAATTTACTATGTAGGGGGAAGTCCGGCACTTTTCCTCTGCATCTATTTCTTTAAACCTCCCCTACTGTTTCTAGTAAATTGTCACCAACATCTATAACAACGCTGAACGTGCATGTTATACATTGTAGAGATTTTCCATTTTACCACTAGCACAGTCTCAGTTATTAAATCTTTTTCACACATTTTATACCTTTTATTGTATATTCAGAAATCTGTCACCAATTTGTATCACTTTGCATAGTAATACCTGGAATTGTCAGCCCAGGCAATGACTGGATTCCTACACTCAGCATACTTTCACTTTTTTATGCATGATTTTTTCCCTGAAAATTCACATTTCCTCCTCCCTGACACATACGGTACTTTAAAGCAATTGTCCACTTATTGCAATGACTTTTTGTAGCATGGTTCACCAAATGTATACTGACTGCAGATCGTCCTGCTGTTGTCACTACCAGTGATCATATGTAATTAGGGATGAGCGAACACATGGAAGTTTGGGTTCTGGTACCAAAGTTCGGTTTGGGTACCAGAACTGTACCTGAACTTGAACCAGAAGCTGAACCCCATTGAAAACAATGGTAAGCTGGATAATTCTCCCTGCAATGTGTGTAGCCCTGGTGTTAGGCACACGCAGTACCCTGGAGAGTGTGTGGCGAGACAGCAGTTTAATGCTCAATACCCATTCACTCAACATACACTAGACACACCCTTAGGGTAGAGTAGTTACTTGTGAGGGAGTGGTCAGGGTGTATATTGGTTGAGTGATTTTAGGAGAGTCAGTTTCCTGTCTTCGGACAGAGCAGACGTGTGGAGTCTAGCTGGAGGGAGGAAGCAGTCCAGCCTGGTTCTGCAGCAGTTCAGAAAGTGGAGGCCAGTACGGGCGAGAAATAGATCCCCTCAGCCTGGTCAGAGCTGTACCTCACCTGAATACATTGACAAAGAAAGAAGAAGCTTAGTGCAGAAATACTTCAGTCACCTGTCTCAAGGACAGTGAAAGGTTCAGAGACGTGCTCCTGCCTAGTGATAACTGAGAATCTGTAACTAACTCTAAAGGAAGTGAAGAAGGGAGTGATTACCCGACTTTTTGCAAGTGTGAGTGTTTATGCTACCAGCGAGGACAAGGCGAAAGGCACAGTGGAAAGATTATTGGAAAAGTGCTTTTGGATTGAAGAAGTCCTGCACATTGCAACCGGTCACTGGGGACCGAAGGATCACTATTAGCTTCAAGCATAGTGGTAAGAAAACCAGGGATTTACCGGACCTTAGGTCGCGGCAAACAGCCCCATATAGTCAGTACGTAACTGGGGTCAGGGGGAGTGAAGACTTTGAGCCTGATCAGCAAGATAGGAATTCAGCTCTCTCACAGGAAGGCTCCTACCACAAAACTGACTGGGCGGTACAGCTATGGATTAGCTGGAGTTATTGAGGGAACTACGCTTCAGGCTGGTTGTACTCATCGTGTTGAAAGTAAAGGAGGCCCCTAACTTGTCCAGCTGCTGTCTCAAGATACACTCTCCTTGGATCAGCCTCCCTGGGACCTGCCTGAACATCTTACAAGTAAAGGTATGGAAAGACGCTGACCGTGTGAGACTGAGTTATTTACTTGCATGCCTGCACAACCCCGCTTTAACTACCGACCTGAGGGAAGAGTCCCACCTGTAGGGGACCCGACATCTAGCTGCCTCACCATCCCCTCAGAGCTCTACAGCAGCGCTGGTATAAATTACCAGAATACTACAGGTGGCGTCACGAACTGTATATAAATATATCCCCTGTAAATATATCCCCAACATACGCCAGACCGCCAGGGCCACAGACCGAGCCACAGCTACCTGTGACAATCCCCATAGACTTCTACGGGCTCGGCTCTGAGTACCCCATTGCCCTGGTAATCCACAATTGTGGTGGCGGGTCGACACAAATTTGGCGTCACGAACAGGATGCGAAACTCGCAAAATTGCGAGCCCTGTGTGCCTAAGGAATTGTTTTTGTGAAAAGGACTGTTTGCACTTTTGGCGCCAAAAATCGCCATCTTTGTCGCCATATTCGCGCCCTCAGGCGCTGGAGAAGAAGGTGGGCGTACCTTCGTGGGCGTGTACCCCCCTGTGGCGCGAAGAAAATGCCTGCCCTCTCAAAGTGCTATTACAATATGCGATCCTGCCCTACAGCAAAGGAGGTCCGCCTCCTCTTCACCTTCCCTGCGAGGAGGAGGAGACGCAAACCCCGCCTCCACGGAAGAGACCGGATGTCTCTGGAGGAAGAAGAAAGAACCTTCTGGAACATCATGGAAGCAGGACGTGTGCAGCCGAGCAGGGAAGCGGAGGAAGGCAGGCCCCGTGCCCCAGCCAAGCTGCCACCAGCACCGGAGTTATCCGTGGTCCTGCACCTGCAGCAGGCGTTGCTAGAAATTCAGGAAGAGAATGCACGCCTGAAGAAGATGGTCCAGTACCAACCTGGATTTGAAGAGATCGAGAGATGCCGGCGTACCCTGGAGCAGCGGTGGCTGTGGGACGCGGTGATCTCCCCCTCAACGACCCCCCACGATTTGAGTTACCGAAGATTCTGCTGCCCAAGGCGAAGGAGCAACCGGAGGCTGCCCCCGAAAGTACCGATCCTGATCCCACCGGTGAAGCGGTGGAGGCGAAGGAGGTTGAGGAGGTACCGCCAGTTCCGGAACGCCCGCCCGGCCAGGAGGCCGCAGCAGATGATCGGTCCCCGACAGGGACACCGGAGGGGTCCTGTCCGTCGTTACCAGACGTCGACTGGGACGAGATGGCGCGCCTGGATGACGTCGCCTATACCGCCCAGTGGGAATATGAGTGGCAGCGTCGTGAGGAGAAGCAGAAACGCCAGCAGGAGGAAGAGCGGGAAGCTCAGCGGAATCGTCAGCGACAACATGCAGAGCTGATCGCGGACAAGGAGAGTGTCCGGAGAGAGAAAGGTACCCTGAGGGAACCGCGGCGGCAGGGGTGTGTGACTGAGTTCCAGCTCCGGAAGGGCTGGGGCTTCATCCGTGAACCGGGCCTCTACCCAGGGGTCTTTGTTAGTCGCAGGGACGTAGAATCCCACCTACCGCAAGGCCATCCCGGGAGGGACTTAGTTAATGGAGACATTGTCACGTACACACGGCACTGGGGAATGAAGGGATGGTATGCCCTTAACGTCACCATCGTCCGTGACCCCGTCCCCGACGCAGGTAACATCACCATTACCGCAGCGTCCCCGTCTCCAGCTCAAGCAGTATTCGGCCGTGCCCCAGCATCGCCCCCTGCAAGTTCATCGCAAATGAAAGCAATATCTACATCGCAACTAGCAACCCAGTCTCAATCGCAATCCATGACACGGTCCATATCGTTAACTGTGATTGAAACGCAATCGGTGTCTCGTGAGGAGAATGTACCCGTTGCGCCCCTAGAGGTTCGCACAAGAACTGTGGTGACTCAAACCCCAATAGCAGGTCACGACCTGTTAGTTCTGGGATCTAGGGACCATTGCATTGTTCCAGCCCCCGGGGTGGAAAGTGTATTTGAAGTAAATGAGTAATTAAACAGTAAAGAAGAATCGGTGAGATCCATATAGGGTCTACCATAAGTAATATTGTAGAAAGTTTGAGAATGTTTTACAAATTTTTGCACAAGTTGAAGAGTATAATGTATATAATGCATATATATATTGCTAACCGTAGAATGCCCGGTGGGTAAACAGAAAAAAAAAAAAGTTTGCACTTTAGTATTATTATAATGTGATATTATATCTGTGTCTTTGTTTTACAATGACTTTGAGGTTGAGGACTGTGCCAGCCCAGAACTTATTTGTATATAGTTGCGCTTCGGTGCTTTATCTTGGTTTTACATAAAACCAGCACAACTACCTCTGAATACAAAAACCCGTGTGGTGTGGCACTGAGTGAGGTCTGCATTCGGATGTCCTGCAGCCCACCCAGGACCTACGTTGAAGGTTTGGTGCGGGTCCTTCACAAGAATACTGTATATTTATTGAATGCTATTTAATATTTGTATTTTTCTCTATATAATGTTTTTGTTTTGCAACGTTCAAGATATCCTCACCTCCCGGATGGGACGAATTAATGTTTATTGTTGATGTTTTCATGCATAAACAAAATGTCTCTTTGTATTTTACAGCCCGGGAGTGCTGTCTTTTACCATGGGGGAATGTGTAGCCCTGGTGTTAGGCACACGCAGTACCCTGGAGAGTGTGTGGCGAGACAGCAGTTTAATGCTCAATACCCATTCACTCAACATACACTAGACACACCCTTAGGGTAGAGTAGTTACTTGTGAGGGAGTGGTCAGGGTGTATATTGGTTGAGTGATTTTAGGAGAGTCAGTTTCCTGTCTTCGGACAGAGCAGACGTGTGGAGTCTAGCTGGAGGGAGGAAGCAGTCCAGCCTGGTTCTGCAGCAGTTCAGAAAGTGGAGGCCAGTACGGGCGAGAAATAGATCCCCTCAGCCTGGTCAGAGCTGTACCTCACCTGAATACATTGACAAAGAAAGAAGAAGCTTAGTGCAGAAATACTTCAGTCACCTGTCTCAAGGACAGTGAAAGGTTCAGAGACGTGCTCCTGCCTAGTGATAACTGAGAATCTGTAACTAACTCTAAAGGAAGTGAAGAAGGGAGTGATTACCCGACTTTTTGCAAGTGTGAGTGTTTATGCTACCAGCGAGGACAAGGCGAAAGGCACAGTGGAAAGATTATTGGAAAAGTGCTTTTGGATTGAAGAAGTCCTGCACATTGCTACCGGTCACTGGGGACCGAAGGATCACTATTAGCTTCAAGCATAGTGGTAAGAAAACCAGGATTTACCGGACCTTAGGTCGCGGCAAACAGCCCCATATAGTCAGTACGTAACTGGGGTCAGGGGGAGTGAAGACTTTGAGCCTGATCAGCAAGATAGGAATTCAGCTCTCTCACAGGAAGGCTCCTACCACAAAACTGACTGGGCGGTACAGCTATGGATTAGCTGGAGTTATTGAGGGAACTACGCTTCAGGCTGGTTGTACTCATCGTGTTGAAAGTAAAGGAGGCCCCTAACTTGTCCAGCTGCTGTCTCAAGATACACTCTCCTTGGATCAGCCTCCCTGGGACCTGCCTGAACATCTTACAAGTAAAGGTATGGAAAGACGCTGACCGTGTGAGACTGAGTTATTTACTTGCATGCCTGCACAACCCCGCTTTAACTACCGACCTGAGGGAAGAGTCCCACCTGTAGGGGACCCGACATCTAGCTGCCTCACCATCCCTCAGAGCTCTACAGCAGCGCTGGTATAAATTACCAGAATACTACAGGTGGCGTCACGAACTGTATATAAATATATCCCCTGTAAATATATCCCCAACATACGCCAGACCGCCAGGGCCACAGACCGAGCCACAGCTACCTGTGACAATCCCCATAGACTTCTACGGGCTCGGCTCTGAGTACCCCATTGCCCTGGTAATCCACAATTGTGGTGGCGGGTCGACACAAATGGACTTCCGGGAGAAGTCCGTATTGGTGTTTAGCATCAGACACTAACTGCCCTGTATGAACCCCAAACTTTTATGTTCAGGTTCGCTCATCTCTATCTGTAATCCCAAATTGATAACCCAGCAATAAGTGCTCAATTTATATATTTATTTATATATTTATTATATGTTGGCCATTGATGTCATGATGCCTCCAGATTCTGCACCATTTCCTTAGTTGATGTGTTTGTGTTCTGTTAAACTATGCAGATCAAAGTATCTTTTGCCCTAACAATTCATATGAGCCTCCTTTCAGAACCACACAATTGTTTGTACATTCATTTGTAGATTTTTGCAAATTAATCATAAGGAACATCCCCATTCTCTTTTTCAGAGTCCTTTCAGAGTCCTTGGCTTAGAGGTGCAGATTTTCCGTTCATCAAGGAAAAAAAGACACTTAAGTCCTGAAAAGACAGTCCCAAATGCTTCTAGAATTCAATATATCATTATGCAACTTTTTAAACAGTCAATGTATTTTCAGGCAACTTGATCCTACTTGACAGATAATGTGCTATATAGGCAACCTATAATTCTTTATATGCAAAAATGATACTGTCTCATCCCCGAAAAATCACTTGAAAGTGACGTTAACTAAGCGTCTCTTAAAACTTCCCATCCACTGCCTGTTGTCAAGTGTAATCTATCTATAGCAGCAGAGATGCAGAGCTGGATTACAGGAAGTTTTTGTTTCTCTGTTTCTGCTCTCTTGTCTGTCAAAATGGGTACAGGTATAATAGAGAGGGGAGCTTTCTGATTAGGCAGGCAAATAATTGGACAATTTCAAGAGCAATACATCCTTGGAAGGGAAGAAAATTCGGATCTAACACCTATAAAACTGGCAGAATGCTGATGGAGAGGAACCACCCACTCAAATAGAGTGCATGGCAAGTTATGGAGCATGAGAATTGGGACAGTTCCTGGACATATTACATGGTATAAGCACTGAATGCAGCTTTAACGTATTGGGGTATAAGGACTTCATGTCCAGGATTTTCTACAGGTATTAGAGCAGGTACACTCCGAAACACGTCCTGGTATAGTTAAACATTTTAACCACTGGAAATATTATATAATTATTTAAAGCAGAACTGAACTGGATATTGATTGTTTTAAAATCACCTTTGATATGAACAAAGTAGATGCTGTATTTGACCTTTTCAAAGCGAAACATATCATCATATATAATATGTGTAATTGTGAAAACTTGAGCTTGAATGCCTTTTTCCTGAATGGTCACTATACTTTCAGGCAATTTAATATCATTCAATAATTAGATAAATAGGCAATCTGCAAATCACTTCTATCATATCTAAAAAAGATATTGTCTTAATCTGGCGGAACACAATAGATGACTGTTGGCGGAATGATGCTTCAGCTAATCGTTTGGCCAGTAGTCATCTCGGCTGACTCTTCCATACACTGGAGCTCTCATTCTGCAAAATGCTTGTGTTCTCTATGAGGAAGCTGCCGTCTGATAAGTCAGCCGTCGGCTTATCTCTGGGAAAACAACACAATCTGCACTCTGAAATCAGACATGCACGATCAATATCTCCCCAATGATCAGTCAGCCATCAACCCCATACACAATACAGTCCCTGACAGAAGTTATGTAGCTTATCCATGTTATGTAAATCAAAGCTTATAACCTGACATTAAATTCATCTATTGGTTTTATAAATTATTCTTTTGAAAGCTGAAACCCTCCCAAATTTGGTTTGGGTTAAGAAAATAAATTGGCATCAATGCTGAAATATTGATCATTTAATGAACACAGAATAGTCAGGTTTTGGCAAGACAAAACTTTTGTCACCTGGTCATATAATGCACCCAATCCTAGTTTACATCCTCACCAGTGCTCAGTAAATGATCGGTTAATTAGTGGGTGTGTATAAAAAGAAACCCAGCACCCCAGACCTTCACTTGAACTGCAACTTGAGCTCTGACAACATGCCAAAAATCCACCCTGCGACCAAATCCTTGATTATCAAGAGGCTGAAGACCAGATCCACTGCAGAGGTGGCTGGCACCTTTGATGTGTCTCAGCATCAAGTACAAAGAATTAAAAAAAGATTTGAAGAGACTGGAGATGTGTTTGACAAGCCCAGGTCCGGCAGACCCCGCAAGACAACTGCTCAGGAGGAACGTTTGTTTGTTAGAAAATCCAAAGCAAGCCCCTCTTCCACTGCAGCAGAGCTCCAACAGGCCTGGTCACCTCAAGTCCTGTGTCAACTAGAACAGTTTGTAGGATTCTTTCTTGAAATGGCCTCCATGGTCGATTCAGTGCCCAGAAGCCAGCACTAACCAAAAGGCAAATAAAAAACCATGTGGCATTTGCAAAGTCCCACAGCCTGCTACACAGATGAATGCTGGAAAAGTGGCAGAAGGTGTATTTCTCTGATGAATCTTCAGTAGAATTACACCACAGCCGATGCAAATACTGCAGGAGACCTACTGGAGCCCATATGGATCCAAAATACACCCAGACAACAGTTAAATTTGGTGGTGGAAAGATCATGATCTGGGGTTACATTCAGTATGGGTGTGCGAAACATTTGCAAGGTGGAAGGCAATATCAATAGCCTAAATTATCAAGAAGTATTAGCTACCTCTTACATTTCAAATCATAAAAGAGGTCAAATTCTGCAGCAGGATGGTGCTCCATCACATACATCCATCTCTAGAACAAAGTTCCTCCAGGCAAAAAAGATCAAGGTGCTCAATGACTGGCCAGCCCAGTCACCAGACATGAACATCATTGAGCATATTTGGGGTAGGATGAAAGAGGAAGCTTGGAAGACAAAACCAAGGAATCTAGATGATCTCTGGGAGGCATGTAAGACTGCATTCTTTGCTATTCTGATGACTTCATTAATAAATTGTATGAATCATTGTTGAACCGCATGGATGCAGTCCTTCAAGCTCATGGAAGTCACACAAAAAATTAAATATGACTCTAATAGCACCACAACTTAATTCACCAATGTTATGCAACATATATTTGTATTTTAAGATAATTATTTTCACATTACTTTCTGTGGGCAACAAAACTTTTGTCTTGCCAAAATCTGACCATTCTATGTTCATTAAATGATCAATATTTCTGCATTGATGCCAATTTATTTTCTTAACCTAAACCAAATTTGGGAGGGTTTACAGCTTTCAAAAGAGTAATTTATAAAACCAATGGATGAATTTAACGTCAGGTTATAAGCTTTGATCTACATAACATGGATAAGCGACATAACTTCTGTCAGGGACTGTAGATTGTCGGCCGAACTTGTCGATATCGGTGGGTTTTGATGACATTAGCATAATGTGTATAGGACACTTTATTCCCCAAAAAATAAACTAAAAAATGTGTCCTCTATATGTTCCCTTTTGTCTAACTTGCTGTAGACTACCCATTGTCTACTGTATATAGCAATAGAGACACCAAGAAGAATTACAGGAAGTGCAGCGAGCCTTTATCTTCCTGCTCCTGCTCTCCTGTCTGTCACCTTACAAGTATAAGGGGAAGCAGGCTTTCAGTTCAGGGCATGAAAGCCATTAGACAATGGCAGAAGCAATGTATGCTGGAAAACAAAGGAAAGTAAGTTCCAGAACCTACAATGCTGGCATAATACTGATGAAGAGAACCAGAGCATGCAAAGAGAGTGGATGGCATGTCATAGAGTATGAAAATTTGGGCAGGTAGTTGACATATTGGACTGGTATAGTGTACTGGGGGACTTTTAACTTGAGTTGGAAGAGGACAGCAAAACCATTCTTTTTTCAAGTTTTGTTTGTAAGGACAGGTACACTATAAATGCATCTATTTTCTGTCTCTACTGTATAATGGAAAATATAATTTAAACAATTTGCCCTTTCAGATTGTCCTAACCATTATGTTTATAGAAATTGGTTGGTAGATTACAAGTGGTAATGATTCAAACCTTGATTAAACATTTCATTTGCCTTCCATATGCAGTTATTGTGCAGACAAATGGCCGCCAATGCTCCATGCTTACAGTCCAGAAACAATAGACCCCAAAGCACAGGATCAGAGGTAACAGTTTACTTTGTGGGTGAGAAATTAACCTTCATTCTAGCAGAATTGGATTTTCAGTATTACCTTTCCTAGATAGGCAAAGAGGACGACGTTACACTATGCTAATAGCTTCTACTTATTCAGACCACTTAATTATCGCGGGAAGCAGGAAAACAGGTGGCATTTTCCAGGTATACAGACCACACAAAAAAGACGATAATTATGAAGAGCTGGCACAGAGCTTATTCCACTTCTGCTGGGTGCAGAGGATCTTTCCGGAGAGCAGTAGCTCATATTTCAGTAGAAGAGACGCAGGGACGACCTTTCTGAGCGAACAAGAAATTCCCATGGAGATTTGGGGGATCTGGTGGAGCCATGTGTAAGAAAGACCTCCCAGGGAGAATGATCGATGGGAGCTGTGCAACTTTCTCATCTCATGCACCTCTGAAATGATATTTAGGGCATCTCTGCAGGGCGGCAGATCCAGGGAATCACTGACATTATAAGCGTCCTAAGAATGAGTATCCCTGTCTGGTAGGAACATGGAGACATAGCTACTAGTAACCAATGTGCGGGTTAGATGATAAATTATTGGGCTGTGTAATGGCACCTGCTTCATAATTATCCTAACAAAACCTACTGATGTGCAATGTTTAATCTGAAGAACTCATTTGTTGCTTACACATAGTATATAACATATCTGTCCCATGTAAAGCATAGCCCAATAATTATATGCCCTGCTCATCAATACTCAGCAAGTTCAATTACTCTGTGTACAAAGTCCTTCCTTACACTGGAAAACAGAATCCTCATCATAGAGGAAATATGGATCTTGCCTTGGATACTTCTGGGCATAATCCACAATTATCTCCTGCTATACCAGGAAATGTTCACAGGCGGGTGAATATACCATGCCGTCTTCCGATTTGCACCTGTCACATAATTTGCATCAAGTCCCCGGAGCACCAGATTAATCAGCAATGGTTTCATTTACAGATGGAGCAGACCTTTTTGATGCATCATATGGGTTCACAGAAACCCACAGTTCACTATTTATTTATGTGAAAAAAAAAATAGAATTGATCAAATGTAATACCTGCGGTCTGTGCTATTTTTTGTGATTTTATTAGTGGACTAAAAGTTTATGAACCCCACTTCACCAAAAAAAGTCACTTTAAGGGGTTGTACCACCTGTCTACAAAAAAGGTATGAGTGTTAGTGGGGACAAACAGCCATGTCGGTACTCTTATATGTAAAAACGAGCAGACAGGTTCCCTTTACAGCGTCTATCGCACGGTAACAGGAGAAATTAGAATTCGCTGCTTCACTCCAGCATATTATTGGAATCTCTCCAAATACCCCAGTCCAGAGCCTCTCACCTAGCCAAATCAGATCTCTCCTACTTTGCACTGACGAGGACCAATAGTCCGAAACACCGTGTCTGCAAATGGAGATACTGATTTGGCTTTTATCCTAAGTCATATTACAAGACTCGTTAAAGGGTTGATTGTGACTTGTAGGATCGCTACTTCCAATAGGTGGCGCTATAGAGTACAAGTCCTCTTTTTTTGAAGAGGCAATTTACATATTAAATTTCCCAGAGGAGCATTGCACGGCGAATAAGCCTCCTTACCTCGACACGCCAGAGCTGGTATGTCACTCTCCACAAGGAGTAGACCTTACCCCCAGACCCAGTCAGAGCCTCTCATTAGCCAATCAGTCTCTCCTACTTTGCACTGACGAGACCACAGTCCGAACACGTGTCTGCAAATGGAGATTACTGATTTGCTCTTATCCTAGTCACATTACAAGACTCGTTAAAGGGTTGATTGTGACTTGTAGGATCGCTGCTTCCAATAGTGCGCTATAGAGTACAAGTCCTCATTTTTGAGAGGCAATTTACTATCAACTTTTAAAGGTGATTATTCAGACAAGAATTACATCAGGGAATTGTTCACAATGGCACACAATACAGTATATTAAAAGAAGTTTAAACTGGAAGTATGACTTTAAAGGTACGTTCAATTGTGGAAAAAATGTTGCCATAATTTTGGCAACTGAAAATCCATTCCATACATGTTAATGGGTTTGTGTAGGATCTTTTCACACAGTGGTTTTCCTTCATTTACAAGCATATGCCGATAAATGATTATGTTTAATGGAAGAAAGTCACAGATCCAGTGTCAGACTGAAGAACATTGGACCCACCAGAGGATATGATTCTTCCTCTCCCACTCAAGAGCCCCATAGCAACTTCAAGATTTGCACTATGAACTCTCCTGAAGGAGAAGGTAGGGCCCACCGGAGGATTCTCCGGTTCTCTGGTGGGCCAGTCCAACCCTGCAGATGGCATACTGCGGCATCCATCACTCATTGGATTTCCTTATGAGAAAACATATATCATAAAGTATAGATTATTTACTGGATCTTCTGTGCGGTATAGTGCCCCCTGCTGCTCTATTCCACTCAGAGAATAAGGAAGAATTAGAAGCCTCTGCTTGGTAAATGGGCATCTACGTTTGTCGCATGTACCAAGATCTTTCCTAATACATACAATGACTGGAAATAAAAGATTGAGTGTAAACACAGTCTTGTCCACCATGTGCCGTAACGTCTCCACGGCCCATGAAAATAAATAAGACAATAGCCTGAAATTTCTGAAATAAATCTGCTACATGTAAAAATATACTACCAGAGCTAGAAGAACAGCTTTAGGCTACGTTCACACGATCAGTGTTTGGTCAATTTTACTGCATAATCAAACGTAAAACCCAATAAATAACAGTGGAGTTGCATTTTTTTCATCAATTCACTGCTCATAGACTTTTTTTGGGGGGAAATTTTCTATGATTCTAAATGGTAAAATGAAAGGTGTCACTCAAAACGACACGGTCCCACACACAAACAAACCTTCATATGTGTATGCTGATGGAAAAATAAAGAAAAGTTATGGCTGTTTGGAACAGTGGAGGAAAAAATTAAAACATAAAAATTAAAATTTTCTGCCTTAAAGGGTTAAAAATTGTACCCCCTTTACAATTGATATAAAGAACAAGGTAAGGATAGACTGATGCTAATATTATTCTTGTATTATCAATTGTTTAAATCTATAGATTATTATTATTTATTTTTGGAGCACCATTGACTCCATGGTGCTGTACATGAGAATATATAACATTATGTTTATTTATAAACAATATTCATAGTGTAGATGTATAAAATTCACAAACACAAGATAATAGATGTACAGTTACTGTTATATTTCACACAGTAGTTTGTTGAGGGCGCCAACAATTTTGTACGGACCATTTTTGGGGTTTTGTGTGAAATTATATCCAATTTGCCTTTTTTCTCTGTTTTTTTATGTTGTTCCAATACACGGAAAGGAATTAAACATGAGTATAAGAAAATGAAATGTGTAATTGCAATAATTTTCTGATAGAAATACTTCTTTTCTGAAACACTTTCGGCCATGACTGTATATACAGTATATACTTAGTGAATATAAAAAGTCTACATACTCCTGTTAAAATACCAGGTTTTTGCCATTTAAAGAAATCATACCAATAAGAATTATTTCAGAACATTTTCAACCTTTGATGTCACCCATGATCTGTGTTATCCAATGAGAGACAAACTTAAATCGTTTTAAGGGGAGAAAATAAAAGTAACAAAATTAAAATAATTTGGTTGCATAAGAGTGAACACCCTCTTATAATTAGTGATGTGGTTGTGATCAGAATTAGCCAATCACATTTAAACTCATGTTAAATAGTAGTCAGTACACAGCTGCCATCATTTACTACAGTGATTCTGTTGACTCCATTCAAAGTCTAAGTGATCTAGCAGGATTTTCCTGATATTTCCTTATTGCATTTTACAGCAAAAGCCATGGTCCGTAAACAGCTTACAACACAGCAAAAGGATCTCATTGTTTAAAGTTATCAGTCAGGAGAAGGGTACAAAAATGTTTACAAGGTATTAGATATGGAGCATTAAAGGAGCTGCTAGGATTTCTCGCAAGTACTGGTTGCTACATAGGACAACAATCTCCAGTATTCTTCATGTGTGCGGCCAGTGGGGTAGGTTTTCAAGACAAAAGTCCTTTCTTACAAAGAAAAACATCCATGGCCTACTATATTTTTTCAAAATCTTCTTAAAGTCTTCCAAAATAATGTAGAAAAAAGTCTCATGGTCTGATGAAATCAAAGTTGAACTTTTTAGTCATAATTGCATAAGGTATGTTTTGTGCAAAGATGACACTGGCATCACCATACCCCCAGTGAAGTATGGTAGAGGCAGGATTATGCTTAGTGACTGTTTTTAGGCAGCTGAATTGGGGCTTTAGTTAAGATGGATACGTTCCAAATATCAGTCCGTTTTGAAACAAAACCTTCAGGCCTCTGCTAAAAGCTGACGATGAAGAGGAATTTCACCTTTCAGCACAACAACCAAATTAAGGATACTTCCAAATGAACGGCTTTGCCAGAAGAAGAAGAAAGTTTTGGAATGGCGCAGCCAAAGCACAGAACTGAATCCAATTGAAAATATATGCGGTAACCTGAAGATGCTATACGCTGGGAGGGAGGCATTGTTAGCTGGCACATTTCCTGACCTTAATGGGCGTTTAATTTAAGTCAGAACTGTGGGTGTCTTCATTTTGCTCCCTATAGCGCTGCCTTGTTATGATTGGACAGAATCATAGTGGGAAAGTGCTTGCCCACATAGCTGAATGAAATGAAATGCCCAGGTGAATGATAAGACAGTTAATGCATTATGTGTCTAGAAATTCAGGTTTCCCTGTATCTCCACAAAGGAGTAAATTAAAAAATAAATAAAACACATTATAAGGTTCCTTGTACATTCCTGCTACGATATGCAAGAATGTGCAGTTTATAAATCAAAAATTGGTGAAAGGTCCTCTTTAATAAAGCTTATATTTGATAGGAACATTTGTTGAGGTCTTGCTGAGTGCATACACATATACTGTATATCTATAGACTATATACTACTGTATACAGTTGTGGTCAAAAGTTTTGAGACTGACACAAATTTTTCTCTTCACACACTTTGTGACACACTATTAGTCAGATGTTTCCATGGCTACTGATGTACAATTTTAAACATTTTATAGGTTTTCAAACATCTGCAATTCACCCTGACATGCTGGATTTTAGTTTCTGGGCAAAATCCTGACTGACGGTAACTCGTTTTTGTCTAATCAGTGCTTAGTTTATCACCAATTTTTGTGTTTTTGTTTGTCCACCGCTTTTTGTAGATTGACCACAAGTTCTCAATGGGATTAAATTCTGGAGATTTTATTGGCCGTGAACCCAAAAGCTCAATGTTTTGTTCACCGAGCCACTTTGTTATCACTTTTGCCTTGTGATATGGTCTCCATCATACTGTAAAAAACATTGTTCATCCCCAAATGACTAGAAATGAGCGACTTTGCCTCCGGGAGGGTCGAGTCGGGTTTCGGACCACCCGACTTTCACAAAAATCGAGTCAAACGAAATCGTCTAACTATCGGAAAAAGTCGAAGGTCCGACTGAAACACGAAACCCAATGCAAGTCAATGGGGAAGCAAAGTGGGCAGGGAGTGGAGGACAGTAAACACACCTACAGTGCCCATTTCAATGCCAAAAACATCAATTCTTATTACTTAAGCTTGTCAACCTTAATTTACTTTATAATAATAGTTACGCATTGAAAACTGGGCTTATTTGGCTAAAGTTGTGGGGGGGCGGGAAGGGCTGGCTCCAGGTTTCCGTGTGCCTGGGCGAAAGAGTCTCAGTGGGCCCCTTTAACACATACCACAATTCATGATGCTCCGATACGGCACAGAAATATAGGTATAGTACAATGCCAAATACTTCACTTCTTACATTACATGACTGATATCTATTTTAAATTCTATAATAGCTCAAAAACTGGACAGTATAGTCCTCCATACAGTATTATGGCCACCACATAGTGCACCATACAAAATAATGAGCCCCATATATTGCTCCATACAGAATAATTGGTCCCATATAATGTTCCATACAGTATATGATGAGCTCCACATAATGCTACAGTATATGATGGTCCCCATATAACGTGCCATACAGTATAGGACGGTCCCCATAGAGTATAATGAGCCCCACATATTTCTCCATACAGTATAATGAGTCGCATATAAAGCTCCATACAGCATATGATGGGCCCCATATATTGCTCCATACAGCATGGGCTCCATATAATGCTCCATACAGAATAGGCCCCATATGTGCTCCATATGATGCTCCATAACCTATATGATGCCCCATAAATAATGAACCCCATATGATGCTCTAGTATATGATGGGCCCATGGATGATGCTCCAGTGTATGATGGGCCTATATAATGCTCCATACATAATGGGCCCAATATGATGCTCCAGTGTATAATGGGCCCCGTATATGATGCTCCAGTGTATTATGGGCCCCATTTATAATGCCCCAGTGTATGATGGGCCCCATGGATGATGCTCCAGTGTATGATGGGCCTATATAATGCTCCATATATAATGGGCCCCATATGATGCTCCAGTATATGATGGGCCCCATGGATGATGCTCCAGTGTATGATGGGCCTATATAATGCTCCATATATAATGGGCCCCATTTATAATGCTCCAGTGTATAATGGGCCCCGTATATGATGCTCCAGTGTATGATGGGCCCCATTTATAATGCTCCAGTGTATGATGGGCCCCATGCATGATGCTCCAGTGTATCATGGGCCTATATAATGCTCCATATAAAATGGGCCCATTTATAATGCTCCAGTGTATAATGGGCCCTGTATATGATGCTCCAGTATATGATGGGCCCCATTTATAATGCTCCAGTGTATGATGGGCCCCATGGATGATGCTCCAGTGTATGATTGGCCTATATAATGCTCCATATATAATGGGCCCCATATGATGCTCCAGTATATGATGGGCCCCATGGATGATGCTCCAGTGTATGATGGGCCGATATAATGCTCCATATATAATGGGCCCCATATGATGCTCCAGTGTATAATGGGCCCCGTATATGATGTTCCAGTGTATGATGGGCCCCATTTATAATGCTCCAGTGTATGATGGGCCCCATGGATGATGCTCCATTTTATGTAGGGCCCCATGGATGATGCTCCAGTGTATTATGGGCCTATCTAGTGCTCCATATATAATGGGCCCCATTTATAATGCTCCAGTATATAATGGGCCCTATCTATGATGCTCAAGTGTATGATGGGCCCCATATATAATTCTCCAGTGTATAATGCTCCCCATATATTGCTCCAAACATTAAAAAAATGAAATACCTCTCCTCGCTGGGCACTGTTCTACTCTGTACTCCTCAGCGTCGCCATCTTTCAGCTCTCTGCACTTGGACTGTTCAGGCAGAGGGCATAGAGACGTGACGTCATCGTGCTCTCTGACCTGAATGTCACTGTCAGGAAATGCAGAAGACGTCACAGCAGTGGAGCAGGGAGAGGTAAGTATTGCAAGTGCTTGGGCCATGAGCAAGCAGGGGGGGCCCACTCGTGGGCGACGGCACTGGCACAGGGCCCCTCATAGTACGCCGGTGTCTCAGACGGCGAGTGGGCCCCCCCACCGTCAGAGACACCGGCGTATTATGAGGGGCACTGTGCCAGTGCCGTTGCCAACGAGTGGGCCCCCCACCTGCTCAGGGCACCGGCACTTGCCCGTGTGCGCCAGGTGCTGAAGCCGGCCATGAAGGGGGTACAGTCCAGTTAGGGAGGTGAAAAAACTGGCTTATGTTGAGGTGTAGGCTGGACGTTCAGTACTTGCAAATGGAGCAATTGGAGAAGTCGGAGGAAGAGGAGGACAACCTATGTGTCATCAGGGGAAGGTGGTACAAAATCCTTTGAAACCCAGGCATGGTTCATTTTAATGAAGGTGAGATCACCAACATTTTGGTTCGAAAGCCGGGTCCTTCTTTCTATCAGGATTAATCCAGCAGCACTGAAGACTCTTTCTGATAGCACACTACCAGCAGGGCAATTGAGCTCCTGTAAGGCATATTGTGCCAATTCAGGCCAGGTGTCCAGTTTACAGGCCCAGTAGTCAAAGGGGAATGAACTGTGAGGGAGAACATCGATAGGGGAGGAGAGGTAATTTTGAACCATAGTTAACAACTGCTGTCTCCTGTCTGTTGCAATCGATTCAGTATTAACAGTTGTGTGAGAAGTACTCGAGAAATCAGTCCACAACATGGTCATGAAACCCATCTCCAACGCCACTTCGGCTGTGTGCACCACGAACACCTCTTCCATTTGGTCCAGTACGACTCGTGGTAGAACCTGCACCGCTGCTGTATGCTGGGAATGCCTCTAACAAACGGTTTACCAGAGTTGCTTGTTTGTTCGCCAATATTAGCTCTAGGCTCTCCTGTGGCATGATGTTCTGTAATTTGCCTTTATAGCGTGCATCGAGGATGCTGGCCTACCAGTAGTCGTCATCCTTCATAATTTTTGCAATGCGGGGGTCCCTTTTTAGGATCCACAAGACATAATCACACATGTGGGTCAATGTTCCAGGTGTCAATGATGCACTGCCAATGGTGGGTGGAGGAGCACTTTCTGCCAAATCCACATCCCTCCAGTCACTCACAAATCCTGTACCTGACCTTGGCAAGCCAACATTTTCTCTTGCCCCCTGAGAAGCATCCTCCTCCCCAAAATAATCATCCCCTCGTCCTCCTTCTCTTCCTCTTCTTCCTCTACCTCGCCCACGACAGTTCCCCGAGCAGACAATGGCTGACTGTCATCAAGGCTTCCCTCCTCCTCCTCTTCCTCCTCCGCTGCAGACGCCTGATCCTTAATGTGCGTCAAAGTTTGCATGAGCAGATGCATAAGTGGGATGCTCATGCTTATGATGGCGTCGTCTGCGCTTACCAGCCGTGTGCATTCCTCAGAACACTGAAGGACTTTACAGAGGTCTTTCAGCTTTGACCACTTTCACACCCGACAACTCCACGTCTGCCCTCAAACTGCCTGCACATGTATCCTCCTACAAATGCATTACAGCCTGCGTCTGTTCGCACAGCCTCTCAACCATGTGCATGGTGGAGTTCCACCTTGTTGCAACGTCTATGATTAGGCGGTGCTTGGGGAGGTGGAGCAATCGCTGCAGCCTCTGCATACGACTGGAGTCTATGGGCGAGCGACGGATGTGCAAGCACAGCCTTCGCACCTTATGGAGCAGGGCTGTTAACTCCGGATAACTATTTAGGTAGCACTGCACCACCAGGTTCAAGGTGTGAGCCAGGCAAGGTATGTGTCTGAGTTTTGCCAGGGCTATGGCCGCCACAAAATTATGGCCGTTATTACTGACTACCTTACCTGACTCAAGATGTAGACTGCCCAGCCATGACTCAGTTTCTCGCTGCAAGTAGTTGGCCAGTACCTCCGCGGTGTGTCTGTTGTCACCCAAAGACATCATCTTTAAAACAGCCTGCTGACGTTTACCACTAGCAGTTCGATAGTGGGACACCTCGTCTGCAACACTGGCAGCTGCGGATGGAGTGCTCGTGCAACTGCGCTCTGTCGATGAGCTTTCGCTTCTGGAGGAGGAGGGGGTCGAACACCTACAGCCAACTGTTGCCTATACTGTGGGCTAGGCAGCACTGTCCCACCGCTGCTGTCCCCTGTGGACCCTGCATCCACCACATTAAACCAGTGCGCAGTGATGGACACGTATCGGCCCTGGCCATGCCTACTGGCCCATGCATCTGTTGTGAGGTGCACCTTTCCACTCACTGATTGTTTGAGTGCATGGACAATGCGGTCTTTCACATGCAGGTGGAGGGCAGGGATGGCTTTTCTAGAAAAGAAGTGCCAACTGGGTCGGTCATAGCGTGGGACAGCGTAGGCCATGAGCTCTCGGAATGCTGTGCTTTCAACCAAACGGAAGGGCATCATCTCTAATGAGATCAGTTTGGCAATGTAGGCGTTCAAAGCCAGTGTACGCGGATTAGTACTTTCTTGTCCTACTCAGAGTGTCTGCTAGGGTGAGCTGGACTTGAGAGCTGAATATGGGGGAACTAGCGGTGGACATGATGGACTGAGAGGGGGTTGATGATGGTGGTGTGGTTGATGGCCTTGATTTGGTCTTTCATTGTAAAAACATTGTGATTCCCTGACTGCTTTGGCCTTGCAACGACACCTCAACATTTCTTGCTGGTGGTGTGCTAACCGGTGGGCTTACAGTGGGGGAAGCGATGTTGCGTTGCTGGCTAACTTCAGTCGGAGCAGGTGCACATGTGCTGAGGTTTTGTAGTCCGTCCACACTTGCAAGTGCATGGTGTTTAAGCATGCAACTGGTATTCAAATTTCGGAGATTTTTCCCTCGGCTAAAGCTCCTTCCGCACTTCTTACAGATAACCTTTGCCTCATCAATAGGATTTTGGTCAAAAAAGTGCCACACTGCACTCTTCCTACTATGGGATAAATTTTCAGGGCTTGCACACTGTGATAATTTGACCGTTTGGCCAAGCTGTTCTGCAACTATTTTTGTTTTTTTAAAACGTTTTTGGACTGCTACGGGCCTGCCAGATAACCGCTGGTGCGATGTCGATGCCTGCTGCGGATCCTTCTCCTCTTCTGAGCTATTGCCAGCGGCACCCTCTTCCCCCAATGGATGCCAATCCGGGTCAACAACTGGGTCATCCATCACCTCCTCTGCAATTTCATCTGCACCTTCCTCTGTGTCACTGTGTAAGGTGGTATAGTATGCGGGAAGGGGCACCTGAGTTTCATCAGGGTCAGATTCTGGCTCAGTTGACTGCGAGGGCACTGTAGTGCTCTGGGTGAATGTACCAGCAAAATCATATAGCAGTGGCTGTGCATCAGTGCACTCCATGTCATATTCATCTTGGACTGAGAAATCAGGATTTGACTTGATAACCCAGGCATGGTATGTGAAAAGAGCTCCATGGAGTAATCTGAAGTGTGACCTGCCGCATCCTTCACTTTTGTGGGGGCAAAGGACACAAGGAAAGGTGTTGTTCCTGACCAGGAGCTTGAACTGACGACTCAGTGCTTGCATTTTTTGAAACTTCAGAAGAGGAGGCGATAGACCAGGAGGCTGTTTCGGCAATGTAAGTCAAAACCTGTTCCTGATGGTCCAGCTTTAAAAGCTGTTTACCTACCTCCAGAAAAGGGAGCCTTCCAGGCCTTCTGGAGCCAGATGATGACGCAGGCTCAACATCTCCTGTCTTAGGTGCTATTGTGCTTTCAGCACTACCAGCAGATGCACCACACCACCACATCAGTACCAGCTGGCCCCTCCCAAGCCCACATCCACGGCCTCTTCCACCATACTTCCTCATGTTTGGGAAAATGTACCAAAAATACCAGCAGATATATGGTACTGTATCAGAAGAGTACAGCTGTATACGGTGAAAGGGAAAATTGTAAATCTTGTAAATCTCCGTATATATTTCCGGAGTCACACACAGATGCTCTCAGGCTCAGTATGGATTAGACCAGAATATAAAAAGCAGAAAAAGGGTACTGTATCAGAAGATACCAGGTGTATATAGTATAGGGGAAAATTGTAAATCTCCGTATATATTTTAGGAGTCACACACAGACGCTCTCAGGCTCAGTATGGATTAGACCAGAATATAAAAAGCAGAAAAAGGGTACTGTATCAAAAGATACCAGGTGTATATAGTATAAGGGAAAATTGTAAATCTCCGTATATATTTCAGGAGTCACTCACAGACGCTCTCAGGCTCAGTATGGATTAGACCAGAATATAAAAAGCAGAAAAACGGTACTGTATGAGAAGCGTACAGCTGTATACAGTGTAGGGGTAATTTTAAATCTCCGTATATATTTCCGGAGTCACACAGACGCTCTCTCACTATGGATTTGACCATAATACAAAAGGCAGAAAAAAGGTACTGTATGAGAAGATACCAGGTGTATATAGTGTAGGGGAAAATTTCAATCTCCGTATATATTTCCGGAGTCACACACAGATAGTCAGCATGTATTTGTCCGTGATACCAGCTGGTACACGGTAGTGTGTGAGGCGCGTACAGCTCTATATGGTGTGGGAAAAAATGAACGCTCGGCAACTGTGCAGAAAAAAAGAATAAAAGTATTAGTGCTGTGTAAAAAGCAGTCTGCACAGCAGTGTACACACAGCAATACAGCTATCAGGCAGCCTAATAACCAGCGTTGCTGCACACAAGAAAATCCTCCCCTGTCATTGCACACTAACTGTACAGCACAATTGCTATCAGCACAAGCACATAAGAACTTCTCTTTCCAGCCCTAACTCTCTCCCTACTGACAAACAGCAAGCAACCTCTCCCTACTGTTCAGATCGGCAGAAGTAAAATGGCAGTAGGCGGTCAGGGCTTTTATAGACACTATGACGCCCCCCAAAGCAAGCCAATCACTGCAATGCCCTTCTCTAAGATGGTGGTGGCCGCTGCCTATGTCATCTCGTTGCCCACAGTGTACGTCCTTGCTCATTGGCTGAAAAAAGGCGCCTGCAAGCATTATGGGAAAACTGACTTTGGCGCTCGGGTCGACGACTGCATGGCCGACTTCAAGCTATGGTCGGGTTTTGCTCGGCGAAACCCGACTTTGGCGAAAGTCGGCGACTTTTGAATCCGACCGACCTGCTTCGCTCAACTCTACAAATGACTCCTGGATTGGTGAGAGAAGTTGCTCTTGGAGGATGTTTAGATACCATTCTTTAATCATGGCAGTGTTCCTAGGCAAAATAGTTAGTGATCCCGCTCTCTTGTATGAAAAGCAACCCCATTCATGAATGTCAGAGAATACAGCTTTGTGGGATCTACAGGAATTGGACTGCAAAGCACTGGTTTAAAGTAATTTTCCCTGACGAAGACCCCCTTCAAACTGTTTGGGACATTTTGAAGAATGCAAAGAGAAGCACTACCATGAGCCCTGTGTCCTGCCAATAGTAAAGCATCCTGAGATCATTCATGTGTGCGGTTGCTTTTTCATCCAAAAAATGCTCTCATATTGTGACCTGTTTTCCTACCAAAAATACCCCAAGAGTGTTGACGACTGATGAAAAGCAAATCAAGTGAACAGATCACTGTCTGGAGCATTTTATTTCCTCTTATCTAGGTTTCTTATGTTATTGGACCTGTGCAGCTTTGCTTCTTGCTCCGCTGTGTGTGCTCTTTTTTTCTCTCACTCATTTGTGTCATTGTTTGGACATTTTGGATCTGTTGTAGTTTTCTATGATCTTTTAAAATACATTATAAATATTGTTGATCCTTTTTCTCTTAGCACTTATACCTCTTGCAGTGGTTACATTTTTGTACATGTGAATTGTGCATTTAGACTTTATTATTCAGCAATCCGGTCTTTTCTTGTTCTCCCCACTATAGTTTTTAATTTGTGTCTGTGTTTTTAATGCCAATTATTTTAGTTGTCTAACATAAAATCTTATATTCTAATTTTTAATACTGATATTTGGCCTGCACGTTGTTTCAATAGGCGATCTAATAGATGGAATATTTACTGTTCTACAATGCGCAGTATAAATAAGTACACCCCTTTGAAAAGTAAGATTTTAATCAATATCTCACTGAACACAAGAACAATTGAAAAAATGTTGACAAGTCTGAGTTTCATAGAACATTTTTTATCCTATAACATGAAAGTAAAATTAATAATATAATTTTTCATTACAAAATTTTCAGTCTTACTCAAATTAGTTGACACAAAAATGAATACACCCCACATCAAAAACTACTCCATCTAGTATTTTGTATGAACTCCATGATTTTTAAGTACAGCACCAAGTCTTCTAGGCATGGAATGAACAAGTTGGAGACATATTTAGAAAACACAAAGTGAGGATAGCATCTTCTCTTTCAATTTTTCTAAATTCTTTTTTCGAAATGCATTGTAACTATAGTGAAACTTGGTGGTGGCAATCAGGTACGGTTTTTGACAGAAATTCAGCCCTGGCATTTGAAATTACACAGGCCAATGCTGTCACTGTCCCCAAGCACTAGATGGGATATATTACTAATATTACCCTGAATGGAGGAAATCAAGATTTACTACAAGATCACTATTTCTATTGATACCCGTGGCTTGCTGGGGTAAGCGATGGAGTCAGCGACTTTGTGCATTGTCACAACTCTTAACAGTATGGGTGTCTTGAGAACTCCGATTCTGTTAACAACATGGCAGACAAAACGGCCTACGACCAGACAGGCCCCCCTGGCATTTGCCAGAATTGCCAGATGGACAGTCCGGCCCAGTGGCAATGTCTTTGAGAAGCTGCATCAGTGCTTCTGGTGTCGGGAACCTACATTTCATTTATGAATTGACAGATGTACTGCTGTATATTGAAAGAGAAGATGCTACCATCACTCGGTGCCCTTGGTAGACGTGCATTTTTCCAACATGACAATGATCCAAAGCACACATCTGTTGCATTTTTGTAGAAGAACAGGTTGAAAGTTATTTAGCGGCCAAGTATGTCTCTTGGTCTGAACCCAATTGAACACGTATGAGGAATTATGAAGAGACAAGTTGAGCATCACACTCATCCAGTATCCAAGCTCGAAAAGAGGTTGTTCTTGAAGAATGAAAAAAGATAGATTTCGCAATATGTCATCAACTTGTTTATTCCATGCCTAGAAGACTTGGTACTATCATTAAAAATCATGGAGGTCATACAAAATACTAGATTGCTAGATGTAGTAGTTTCTCATGTGGGGTTTATTCATTTTTGCATCAACTAATTTAAGAAAAACGCAAGATTTTGTAATGAAAGTTGTGCTATTAAGCCTACTTTCATGTTATGGGACAGTTGCCAAAATTTTGGAAATTATTCTTATATTAAAATGAAATATTGTTTCAAATCATACATGTTTTGCGAGTAGCTACTCATAGAGTTAAATTCTGGTAGAGTCTATACCTGAGTATACTGGCTGTGAATGTACCGTAATTAATTTATCAGTGAGTGTGTGTCGGCGTCTGCCTGAATCACTCTAGTGGCACGGATCCAGTATGTTGGAATGAAGACAGGGTGTAGCAGAGTAGAGATCTTATGTAAGGGACTCTTAAAACGCCTGGTGGTGGAAACTAACTTTTACACAGCATGTTCTCTGTGACCTGCATGCGTGGACATACCACTAAGGCAAATAATAATGCACTTAGACAGTCAGACTCAGCGCATCGGGGCAACAATCAGAAAAAATACTGCCCCACTGTATCAATCATAATGTTTTCTTACCCTGCTCATATGATCTCCAGATTGCATTGCACAATACGAGTAATATTCCCATGGCGCTCGTCTACTGCATATCTATTAACCCTTTGGTGGCCTGCTATAAATCTGCAGTAACCTTGCAGGGTAGAAAAGTATGAAATGAAGGATCAATGATTCCCCATACAGAGGAAACGAAAGCCAATGCTGGTTATTTATAACTCACTGGGGTGCAAACTGTTAATGGAGAGAACAGAAAACAAAGTGCAGAGAAGACGCCCTGTTTAGGGAAGGGTGTAGGTTCTACAAACACACATCATTATTTACTGCTTATCAGTCCTGAAATTTGTGGACTACAATTAGAAATTAAATATATGATGTAAGAAGCAGCTTGTTCATATGTAATTGTAGACTTCTTATTGTTCTGCAATAAATTGTTTGGAAACAGCAAGTTGAGCTACTGCTGAAAAATGTCTGGCGAAAGCTTTATTAGCTTCCTAAATCACAAAGTACGTGGAGCAAATCCTAATGGTGAAAAGACACATACAGGGGAAATACGCTTTATTTAATTTCTGGCTTCAAAAAATGTAAAAACTGTAGCGGATACACTATGGGCAGCATGTATCAGCCATGGCTGTATGATTTAAGCCATGTATGTTTAACTCTGAAATGCCGCAGCATTTCTAAAAAAGACTTTCTCTAAAAGCTGCCAATTTCCAAGCCACACGAGTGATTAGTCAAAAAGTCCAGTACCCGGTGGTCTCTCATGGCCCACTTCCCTTGGGTAATGGCTCTGTATAGGGAGAGATCTGTCAGTCATTGGCAGTGGACGGGGAGAAGCCACCACTGACCGTCCACCCATGCAGCTTGGTCCCAGTGGCTCTAAAAAATGTCGCAGAGTCAAACATATATGGCTGAGATCAGCCACTGAGCCAATACCGGATACATGCTGTTTGTGGATGAGGCAGTGGGTATCAGTGATAAGGTTCTTTTTAATTGAATTAGTAAAATCTTCGTCTCCACTTGCCTTGCATTGTAATCCACTCTGGATTTTATATGAGCAGTTCTGTTCCTATGGAGTGATAGCAGATTACATTTGACTGTCAATTGGTGAGTGGGCTCTCAGAGGTGGGGGTTGTGCTCTTTTTATTAATACATCAGTTTCTGAAACAATAGTCTGCTGTATGATATTTAATTAACTGACTATTGTGACGCTAGTCACTACTCACAGACTAGCCATGAGGCAGAGTGGTGAAGAGGTCGAAGGTCAAAAGCCAGGAAGGTACATCAAAGATATAGGGACAAATGAAAATGAGTCGCACGTAGCCAGGGCTTGTGGGGTACTCGGCACCGAGCCCGTTCACTTCACTGGGGATGTTACGGGTAGCGCAGCTCGGTCCGTTGCCCTGGGCGCTCACTAAAGGGGGGATATTTACAGGGATTGTAGAAATGTTCGTGACGCCACCTGTGGTTCCTGCTCAGGGTAACCAGCGCTGCAGGGTAGATCCTCTGAGGGTTTGGGGCAGCAAGGTGTTAAGTCTCCCACAGGCGAGACTGATCCCTCAGGGTAAATGGCGGTGTAAGGGTGCAGGAGCAATAATGCAGACACACACAAGACAGTCTCTTTCTGTACCTTTACTGGTGGTAGATTCAGGCACGTCCCGGGAAGCCGTCAGGGTGGAGGATGCATGTCCAGTAAACCACTGAGTAGGTGTAGGGCCTCCTTACTTCTTTATGTGTGTGAGTTTCTAACTTGCATAAAACATAGTTTAACTCCGTTCTTTTCAGCTACGCCCAGCTGACCTTGTGGTGGAGCCTTCTTTTGGACAGAACTAAGTCTCTATGTGCAGCGTCCTGCTAGACTCCTGTTCTTCCTGACCCGGTTACGTATCAGCACTGTTGGGCCCCTGCGATCTGGAATCCAGCAGGGTCTCCGGTTTTTCCTACTAGTCCTGAAGAAGCTAGTAAGCTCGGACCCGGTGTCCGGTAGTGCAGAGTGGAGGTAAGCTATCAATGCTGTCGACCTCTGTCACTCTCTCTTTCCCTTTTTCCACTTGCCTGTCGTCCTACTCACACCTTTAACATAAGCACAACAGCAGTAGATGTCAGCTTTCTTTGTCTTCACCGCTCTTCAAGCGTCGGCACGCTTACTTAATGAAACACTCACTGAAGGTATCTCAGTAGACTCAACTTTGACCAGACTAAGTGGCAATCCGTCCCACTATTACTGGACTCGACGATGTAAGCTGAGTAAATGCTGAAGTCTTCAGGCTTTCAAATAAGTCGTTCTCTAGCTAGTCATAGAATCATAGAATCATAGAATGGTAGAGTTGGAAGGGACCTCCTGGGCCTTCTGGTCCAACCCCCTGCTCAAAGCAGGATTCTCTAAATCATCCCAGACAGATGTCTATCCAGCCTCTGTTTGAAGACTTCAATTGAAGGAGAACTCACCACCTCTTGTGGCAGCCTGTTCCACTCATTGATCACCCTAACTGTCAAAAAGTTTTTTCTAATATCTAATCTGCGTCTCCTCCCATTCAGTTTCATCCCATTGCTTCTAGTCTTTCCTTGTGCAAATGAGAATAAAGATGATCCTTCTACAATGTGACAGCCCTTGAGATATTTGTAGACAGCTATTAAGTCTCCTCTCAGTCTTCTTTTTTGCAAGCTAAACATTCCCAAATCCTGCAACCGTTCCTCATAGGACATGGTTTGCAGACCGGTCACCATTCTGGTGGCTCTTCTCTGAACTTGCTCCAGTTTGTTGATGTCTTTTTTAAAATGTGGTGCCCAAAACTGGACACAGTATTCCAGATGACGTCTGACCAAAGAGGAGTAGAGGGCAATAATGACCTCACGTGATCTAGACTGTATGCTTCTGTTGATACATCCTAGAATTGCATTTGCCTTTTTTGCTGCTGCATCACACTGTTGACTCATGTTAAGTCTGTGATCAATTAGTATACCCAAGTCTTTTTCACATGTGCTGTTACTTAGCCCTATTCCTCCCATTTTGTATATGCTTTTTTCATTTTTATTGCCCAGATGTAGTACTTTGCATTTTTCCCTGTTAAAATCCATTCTGTTAGTTGCTGCCCACTGCTCCAGTTTATGTATATCTTTTTGAATCCTCTCTCTCTCTTCTCTAGTATTAGCTACCCCTCCTAGCTTTGTGTCATCAGCAAATTTGATCAGTTTACCCTCAATTCCTTCATCTAAATCATTGATAAAGATGTTGAACAATACAGGGCCCAAAACAGAGCCTTGTGGTACCCCACTTGAGACATTCTTCCAACTGGATGTGCAGCCATTTACAACCACTCTTTGGGTCCGATCACTAAGCCAGTTATGAATCCACCTAACAGTTGCCTTGTCCATTCCATACTTAGTCATTTTTTCAATAGTCTTTCCCTCTCAGCTCGTCTGAGGTAACTAGCTTGTCTGCTATGCAACACACTCTGACAAGATCTAATCTAGACCACGACTAGACCAAGAATAGGCTCCTGCTGTATCTCTCCACACCCTTATATACCTGCGTAATCTCAAAGGGCTCCCTCTGGTGGCACTAGGGAAATGTGAAGTGTGAATAAATATCGGGTGATTGTGGTTTACCTTTCATGCATCTTCCAGGGTGTGGCACCAAGCGCAGCTGGGCTACACAGATATTCAGTGGCAAAGTCTGGGGACTGGTAACTAAAGTCAAAATACATCAAAGGCAAAAGAGGTTATACAAACGGGTAGTCGCAAGGCAAATCGAAGGTCCGGCAATAAAAGATCAGAATATCAAAATACAGAGGACAGAGTAAGAACGCAACTGAAACGAAGTTACAATTGGCAAAGATCTGACATTTTCAGCCAGTTAAGTAGCCTGGCAATTATCTGGAAAGGAAAACACCTGGAGGAAACTCAAACACAACACTGACAGCCCAACATGCCCCTGCTATCCATAGGGCGGCTGAGCTGTCACTCACATCATTGGCAGCACGATACGCCTCTGCTATCCATAGGGCAACTGAATTGTCACTCACAGCATTGGCAGCCCGACATGCCCCCGCTATCCATAGGGCAACTGAGCTGTCACTCACAGCATTGGCAGCTCAACACACCCCTGCTATCCATAGGGCAACTGAGCTGTCACTCACAGTGTTGACAGCCCGACACGCGCCTGCTATCCATAGGGCAACTGAATTGTCACTCACAGCATTGGCAGCCCAACACGGCCCTGCTATCTTTAGGGTGGCTGAAATTACAATTGGCCAAGATCTGACATTTTCAGCCAGTTGAGTAACCTGGCAATTATCTGGAAAGAAAAACACCTGGAGGAAACTCAAACACAACACTGACAGCCCAACACACCCCTGCTATCCATAGGGCAACTGAGCAGTCACTCACAGCATTGACAGCCCGACACGCCCCTGCTATCCATAGGGCGACTGACCTGTCACTCAGAGCATTGGCAGCCCGACATGCTCCCGCTATCCATAAGGTGGCTGAGCTGTCACTCACAGCATTGACATCCCGACACACTCCTGCTATCCTTAGGGCGACTGAGCTGTCACTCACAGCATTGGAAGCCAACACGCCCCTGCTATTCATAAGGTGGCTGAGCTGTCACTCACAGCATTGTCAGCCTGACACACTCCTGCTATCCTTAGGGCGACTAAGCTGTCACTCACAGCATTGGCAGCCCGACATGCCCCTGCTATCCTTAGGATGACTGAGCTGTCACTCACAGCATTGACAGCTCAACACACCCCTTCTATCCATAGTGTGACTAAGCTGTCATTCACATTATTGACAGCCCGACACACCCCTGCAATCCATAGGGCGACAGCGCTGTCACTCACAGCATTGGCAGCCCGACATGCCCCTGCTATCCATATGGAGGCTGAGCTGTCACTAACAGTGTCCCTAGGACACAGCTAGTGGTTGAATCGTGACACCTATGTTTCCACAATAAGTATTTGGTGACTTTTTCATGTTGCAGGTCTTCTGGAGCATTTCTGAACCTATTAGGTAAATTAGATTACTTGCATTTATTTCATCACGTTTTATCATGTTTTTGATGCTGCAATTTTTGTCTTTTTTTTAGTATGTCATGATATAAATTATAGTTGGGATGCGGAAATGCACTAAAAATACATATGCGTTTTTACTTGCAGATTCTATGAATCTACCATATTTTTCGGACTATAAGATACATCAGACCATAAGACACACCTAGGTTTTAGAGGAGGAAATTAGGAAAAAAAACTGAAGCAAAAAATTTGGTTAATTCTGTACTTAATATCACCTATCCTGGTAAATATGGTCCCCTCATCCCCATCCTGATACACATGGCCCCTCATCCCTATCCTGGTATGCATGGTCCCCTTATCCCTATCCTGGCATGCATGGTCCCTGTTATGAATGTGCTAGAGATGGTTTCTGAGCAGAGGCTCCCTCTGGTGGTTACAGACAGTACTGAGCCTTTCAGCGAGGAATGGCAATCTGGGATTGCTGACTGGTCTGATATAAGGGAGGTTCCCTCCCATGATGGATGCCGGTGATCAATTGTTCTTGTCTCAATTGTGGTTCCTGGTTCATTTGGAAGTTTGCTGAGTCTTGCCTGCATCTTCTGCTATCAGATAAGATATTTTCTGCTTTTATTTTTGTGTTTGCTTTTTGCATTGTTCCCTGCACTTCTGTGGAGGTCAGCCAGGTCCCCTCCGGGGGCTTGTGCTCCTCTCAGGTTATCTGAAGCCACTGTTGTTTGTTCATTTGCTTTTTCCTGTTTTTTCAGTGGCTGCAGCTTAGTTTTGTTACACCAGAGATCTGATTTTAGGTGGTAGAGATCGTGTGATCTCAGGTGTTTTTGCAATCAGAAGAGTTGGTATTTTTTAGGGTTTTTTTTGGATTGCAGTGAGTATCCTTTCCTGTACTTTTCTGTCTAGACAGATTGGGCCCAGCGTTTGCTCATTCTATTTTCTGTCTGTGTCCGTGCTTCTTCTTGTCTAACCGCCTGTCATGTATAGTGTACAGTTCCTATAGCGTCTTGTGCTTGGGTGCGAGGAAAACACAGGAGACATAGGTTGAAATGAAATGACTTGTATTACTTCATACAAGCATGCTGAAAAGTTCACACAGTTTGCAGGAACAGCGACAGGAGACACAGCAGGCCAGAGTAACTTCAAGCACTACAATAAATCTCCAAAGCAGGTTCAGGATCTCTTCTCTGTACCGTAATTCCTCTGCAAACATGGATTCACCAAACAGCAGGTTTCCAGAGTCCAAAAGTGTTCCAAGGTTCCTCAGTAGGGAATAGCTGGAGTACAAGTCCAAGGCTTCCAGGAGTCAGGTCACAGACTGACTGAGGCTTGATTCAGGAGCACTGATTGTTCAGCTGAGGCTGCTTAAGAAGCAAGAGGGAAGAATCAGGGCGGGAACATGAAAACTGGAAACTCCATATTAACTGAGGGCAAGAGCTGCAGAAAGACAGAAAGCAAAATGGCCGACGGAAAACTGAGTTTCAAGGAACATGTCAACAGAGACAAAGAACCTTACATTACTCCCCCCTTAGGGACAACCTCCGGATGACCTCAGACCAGGCTTGTCAGGGTACCTCTGATGAAACTGGCGGAGCAGGCGAGGAGCATTTACATTATTGACTGGTTTCCATGAGTTGTCCTCCACTGGGTAGCCCTGCCATTTAATCAAATATTGCAACTGATTTCTGTACAACCTGGAATCTAGAATCCTTTCCACCATAAATTCTTCCTGACCATCGACCAGCACTGGGTCAGGACAAGGAGAAGAACGTCCAGGAAACGTATTGGGTGTTGCAGCCTTTAGTAGGGATACATGAAAGACAGGGTGGATTCTCATAGTTCTGGGCAGTTGAAGACGACAAGCAACAGCACTTATAATCTTATTGATCTTATAAGGTCCAATGTACTTATGTCCCAATTTAGACGATGGAATCTTTAATTTAAGATTTCTGGTTGACAGCCAGACCAAATCTCCTACCTTGAAAGCTGGTGCAGGTTTACGAAATTTATCTGCTGCTTTCTTGTACCTTTCCTGAGCCAATTCTAGATTTCCCTTTAGAAGATCCATATTCTTTTGTAAAGAAGTGATTCTTTCAGCCACTGCCGGCAAGGGCGTATCTATGGGAAATCGAGGAAGAATGTTAGGATGATAACCTAGATTGGAGTAAAAAGGAGACTGCTTAGTGGAGGCGCTCTGAGAGTTGTTATAAGAGAACTCAGCCAGTGGAAGTAGATCCACCCAATCATCCTGTAGGTGGCAGATAAAACAGCGGAGATACTGCTCCAGGGTCTGATTGGTTCGTTCTGTCTGTCCATTAGTCTGGGGATGAAAAGCAGAAGAAAGGTTTACTTTAATGTCCAATGCTGCACAGAAATTTTGCCAAAACCTTGAAGTGAATTGCACCCCTCGATCCGAAATGACCTCATCCGGTACTCCATGTAAGCGAAACACATTCTTAATCATCAAGTCTGATGTCTGTTTTGCAGTGGGTAAGCCGACACAAGGGATAAAATGAGCTGCCTTTGTTAGACGGTCAACCACCACTAGAATGGTGTTCTTCCCTTGAGAGGTTGGTAACTCCACAATGAAGTCCATAGAAATGGATCCCCACGGGCGGGACGGGGTGGGAAGAGGTTGCAACAGACCAGTTGGTGAGGAGCGAGGTGTTTTGCATCTTGCACAGACTTCACATGAAGTGACATAGTTTAAGACATCTTTCCTGTAAGTGGGCCACCAAAAGAAACGAGAAAGAAATTCTTGTGTCTTTAGAATTCCCCTATGCCCGGCTATCTTGGAATCGTGGATGAGTTGCAATACTCTCAATCTGACTGTTTCAGGTATATACAGAAGTTGTCCCTGAATCCACACACCATTCTTAAAGACAAGACTTACGTCCCTTGGGGGTTGAGCCAACAAAGAATCCGCATGGTATGCTTCCTTGATGTCCTTAAGTAGGTCTTGATTATGAATCACTCCCAGGAATCTAGAGTCAGGAAGAATAGTCTTAGGAGGAGTAAGTGGACGTGTCTCTGCTGAATGAATCCTAGAGAGTGCATCAGCCTTTCCATTGCGCGATCCTGGTCTATAAGAAATGACAAAATTAAATTGGTTTAGGAAAAGATTCCAGCGAGCCTGGCGAGGAGTCAGGCACTTAGCCGACCTGATAAATTCAAGGTTACGATGGTCTGTCAGGACGACTATTTGCTGTGCAGCTCCCTGAAGAAGGTGTCTCCATTCCTTGAAGGCGGCAATAATGGCCAACAATTCTCTATTGCCCACATCGTAGTTCCTCTCAGCCGAAGACAACTGCTGGGAAAACAAGGCACAGGGATGCAAGACATTCTTCTCACCTGTTCTCTGAGAGAGTATAGCTCCAACGGCACAGTCTGAAGCATCCACCTCTATTATGAAGGCAAGCTCGGGGTTGGGATGTACTAAGATAGGTGCGGTGGTAAATTTATCCTTTAAACAGGAAAATGCTTCCTGAGCTTGCGGGGTCCAGGAGAACCTAGACTGTTTCCGGGTAAGTTGGGTGATAGGTGACACTACCTCAGAAAAATTCTTAATGAAACGTCTATAGAAGTTGGCAAACCCGATGAAACGCTGCACCTCCTTCACATTTCTAGGAATTGGCCAATCCTTGATGGCTTGGGTCTTGCTTCCATCCATACTAATCCCTTGCGTAGATAGTACATACCCCAGAAATTGAATTTCGGTCCTATGGAATTCACATTTTTCAAGTTTGATGTAGAGATGGTTTTGTCTTAGGCGTTCTAAAACCATTCTCACATGTCCATGATGTTCCTCTGTGGAGTTAGAAAAAATTAGAATATCATCCAGATAAATCACCACAAATGTATCTAGGAGATCCCTGAAGATATCATTCACAAAGTGTTGGAAAGTGGCTGGGGCGGTATTCAGACCAAAAGGCATAACTAGATATTCAAAGTGTCCATAGCGTGACCTGAAAGCAGTCTTCCATTCATCCCCAGGTCTAATACGGACCAAGTTATAGGCCCACGGAGATCCAGTTTAGAGAAAATTTTGGCATGCCGCACTCTCTCCAACAATTCAGGATTAAAGGCAATGGATAACGGTTTCTAATAGTAACCTTATTGAGTTCCCTATAGTCTATGCAGGGTCTCAGAGATCCATCTTTCTTCTTCACAAAGAAGATGGGTGCACCTGCGGGAGATGAAGAGGGGCGTATGAAGCCCTTGGCTAAATTTTCGTCTATATAATCCTTCAAAGCTTTTAGCTCGGGCCCCGCTAGGGGGTAGATCTTACCAAAAGGTATCTCGGCTCCAGGCAATAATTCAATTGGACAATCATATGGACGGTGAGGAGGAAGTTGATCAGCGTTCTTCTTGTCACATAAATCCACATAGTCCTGGTATACAGCTGGTAGTTCAGGGACTGACATGGTTCCTTTAGGAACAGAGCAAGCTGAAACTCCTTGACTCATCTGTTTCTCCGGAAAGTGTAATTCCTTGGTCTCCCAGTTAATCGTAGGATTCTGCGCCTGCAGCCATGGTAGCCCTAGAATAATGGGAAAGTGGGGAGAAGAGATAAGCATAAAAGACATTTTCTCCTGATGATCTTTACCCATAAGGACCCTCAAAGGCTCTGTTTCTTGATCCACTGGTCCAGAAGTCAGTAGAGAGCCATCCACAGTCTCCATCTGTACTGGAGTAGCCTTCTTCACTGAACGTATCCCCTGTTTCAGAGCAAAGGAGATATCCATAAAATTTCCACTTGCTCCTGAGTCGATCATAGCAGAGCCAGACACCCAGACTGAGTCAACCCAGAGTTTGATGGAAAGGAAGCAATGAGAATTGTTTCTTTTACAACTCAGCTGGGACACCGATGAGGAAACTTGAAAAATTGCAGCATTTATACCGTCATCGTCCCCAGAACTAACAGAGTTTAAGTCAGAGAAATCAAGATCTCTTGCAGCAGATCTCTCTGGAGCCTGAGGCTCGGACATGACAGAGCTCCTCTCGCAACACTCACAGTGAATGACTGCTGCAGTAGTCTTACGAGAACGGCTGGGGCAGTTTATAATGAAGTGCCCTGACTTACCACAGTAGAAACATAGATTTTCCTTTATACGATGTTCTTTGCGTGCATCACTAACCTGTCTTTGTAAAGAGTCCACCTGCATGGGTTCAGGTTCTGGTTCCCTTGTGATCCTACTCAAAGGTTCCTTAGCTGAGGAGGGAGGTAGTAAAAGGTTAGTGCGATTATTTTCGAACCATCTCTCTTGTCTGCGTTCAGTCAGACGAGCATCAATACGGATACAATAGTTAATAAAGTCACCTAACGCAGTGGGAGGGTCGGCACGAGCAAGTTCATCCTTAATCAGTGGAGACAACCCTTTCCGAAAAATAGATTTTTTAGCGGAAGTGTCCCAAGTGGTATCAAGAGCCCATCTCCTGAAATCCAGGGCATATTCGGCTACTGAACGCTTACCTTGGCGCAAAGTTAACATGGCTGCTTCAGCTGTTGCACCTCGATTGGGGTCATCAAACACCTGCCCCATGGCTGAAATAAAAGCATCAAGGTGATTCAAACAATCATCCTCAGTCTCAATCAGAGGGTTTGCCCACATCAAAGCCTTATTGGTAAGCAACATGATTATAGTAAGCACTTTGGATCGTTCAGTGGGAAATTGTGAAGCATGTGCAGAGAAAAATAAATTGCATTGATTAATAAATCCCCTGAATTTCTCACGTTCACCGCCAAAACGAAAAGGAGGTAATTTGGGGATCCCAGAACTCGGGGTTATGGCAGGAGCCTGGGTTCGTTCCTCTAGAGCCTCAATCCTGGCTCGCAATTCCTGGGTAGTCTGTCCAAACACTTGCAAATTATGATTAGTGAGGTCCTGTAGGCTTGCAAAACGGGTTTTTAAAGTCTGTACATCTGAAAGGATTGTATCAGTCACTCCGCAAAGTTCCTTTATGCGGGCCTCCATCTTCCAGATCTTTTAAGGCAGAAGTGCTGGAAGGAGAAGAGGAAAGGAAAAAAAAACAAAAAAAACAATAGTGTTTACCTGTGGTAACACTCCAGAGTAAAATTTTAAGGGAATGCGCTCACCTGGAATGGTTGTGAGAAGTCACAACCACTGTCATCACATAAGGTATTAAACGGACATCTGATATCCACAGTCACAGCAGACACGGCTTTCCCAGACCCAGCAGACACTAAACATTGTCTCCTGAATCTTGTCATGTATAGTGTACAGTTCCTATAGCGTCTTGTGCTTGGGTGCGAGGAAAACACAGGAGACATAGGTTGAAATGAAATGACTTGTATTACTTCATACAAGCATGCTGAAAAGTTCACACAGTTTGCAGGAACAGCGACAGGAGACACAGCAGGCCAGAGTAACTTCAAGCACTACAATAAATCTCCAAAGCAGGTTCAGGATCTCTTCTCTGTACCGTAATTCCTCTGCAAACATGGATTCACCAAACAGCAGGTTTCCAGAGTCCAAAAGTGTTCCAAGGTTCCTCAGTAGGGAATAGCTGGAGTACAAGTCCAAGGCTTCCAGGAGTCAGGTCACAGACTGACTGAGGCTTGATTCAGGAGCACTGATTGTTCAGCTGAGGCTGCTTAAGAAGCAAGAGGGAAGAATCAGGGCAGGAACATGAAAACTGGAAACTCCATATTAACTGAGGGCAAGAGCTGCAGAAAGACAGAAAGCAAAATGGCCGACGGAAAACTGAGTTTCAAGAAACATGTCAACAGAGACAAAGAACCTTACACCGCCATTACATGTTTGGGGGCTTCCTATTTTCTTTGGGGATCTGCTACGGGGCAGATAGCTTTCATTTTTCTGCCTTTAGGTGTAGTTATCTCTCAGGCTGTGACGAGGCGTCTAGGATCAACGTAGGAACGCTCCACGGCTCCCTCTAGTTGTGTGGTTAGTTCAGGGTACTGCAATCCAATAGGTTCCAGCTTCTCTGGTGTATTGCCGTTTTTGCTTATTCTCCTCAGCTACCAAAACACAACAGGTCCATTTATCCCGATCCTGATATGCATGTCCCTCATCCTCATCCTGGTATGCATGCCTCCTCATCCTTAGCCTGGTATGCATGGCCCCCTCATCACTATCCTGGTAGGAATGGTCCCCTTCATCCTTATTCTGGCAGGAATGATTGCCCTCATCCCTATACTGGTATGCAGGGTCCCCATATCATTCAAGTATGCATGGCCCCAACCCTATCCTTGTATGCAGGGCCCCATCCTTAACCTGGTATTATTGGACCTATCCCAGTCCTGGTATGCATGGCCTCATCCTTATCCTGGTATGATTGGCCCCATCCCACGAGATTTTTGGTAACCTAAACAGATAGAATCATAATGTAGAGACAGAGACCCTGATTCAAGAGATGTGTCACTTACTGGGCTGCTTGCTATAGTTTTGATAAAATCACAGTTTTATCAGCATATTATCACTAGTGGACTAGTAAATCTGCTGCCATGTAGTTCTCAATATTCTCTGTATAACCCCGCCCCCACCACTGACTGGCAGCTTTCTGACTATGCACAGTGTACACAGAAATCTTCCAATCAGTGGTGGTGGGGGCGAGGTTACGCAGAGTTCAGCATTTAGAGTACAGGTAGTGCTGGAGCAGATAAAGCAATGATTTATTAAAACTGCAGCAAACAGCAAAGTAAGAAATATATTACTGGAATCAGGGTCTTTGCCCCTACATTATGCTGCTCTCAGAAAAGGAAGCAAAAATCTGGTGACAGATTTGTGTGGCCCAGCTACGACAGGCACACATATTCCAGGAAAATGCACAAGAAGGTAACCGTGAAGCTTGATATTCATTCACGTCACTCACATTTCCCAACACACCCACTAGGGGTATAAAAGGCAGTGACACGTAGCAGTCAGTGTTCAGTTCAGTTTCAGTTCAGTCTGGACTTGGAGGGAGAGGAGAGGAGTTCAGTCAGAGTTCATGCAAGCTTCCTGTCTTAGGACAGTGCAGTACAGTCTAGTCTTGGAGGAAGAGGAGTGCAGACTAGATTCTGGCAGAGCAAGTTCATAAAGTGGAGTCTGGTTTGAGTGTAAGGAGTCACTCTAGCCCAGTCAGAACTGCAGGACCAGTACCTCAGGACAAGCTATCTGTATTCTTTGGAAGGAGGAAAGTAACCCTCGGAGCTACAGCATTTACACAGTTGACAGAGTACCTGTGTGCTGCTCTGGACAGGGTCAGAGAAAGGAAAGAAGAAGGGAATCACAGGAGCTACAAGAGTGAGTGTACTTGGAACTGTTCAGTGAGCTCTGGAGAAAAGCTGACATTCACAACATCGCTACTTGTGCTTATGTTAAGAGCGAGAGCAGGACGAGAGGCACAGTGGAGAGAAAGATAGAGAAGTGCATCAGGTACTGGACTACCCGCACTAATTCACCGGACACCGGGGTCCGAAGCGTTGCTAGTGCTTCAAGCCTAGTAATAAGAAAACCGGAGGCTTTCTGGACTTCAAGTTGCAGAAGGTAGCCCTAAGCGCTGATACGTAAACGGAGTCAGGGGGAACAAGGACCTTGAGTGAGGCGCCACAAAAGTAGGGACTTCGTTCTTTCCAATATCTGGTCACCATATGTGGTCACCAGGTTAAGCAGAAGGCTCCACCACAATGTCGGCCGGGCGTTGCAGCTATTGAACGAGCTGGAGATAGACAGAGTTAACTTGACTTCATGCAAGTTTGTACTCACATACATTCAAAGTTAAAGGAGGCCTCTAACCTGCTCAGCGGTTATCCTGAATGTGCATTCTCCACCCCGACCAGCTTCCTGGGACCTGCCTGAAACATCTGCAAGTAAAGGTATGGAAAGAGATTGCCTTGTGTGAGACTGCTTTATTACCTACACCCTGCACCACCATAGACTTCCAGGGACCGGTCTCACCTGTGGGAGACCTACCATCTAGCTGCCCCATAACATCCCCTGTGAAGATCCATATAGCAGCGCTGGTCCAATTGATCAGATACCACAGGTGGCGTCACGAACTATCCAATCTACAATTCCCCTGTAAATATCCCCCATTGTATGAGCGCCCAGGGCCACGGACCGAGTCCTGCTGCCAGTGACAAATCCCATAGACTTTCATGGGCTTGGTGCCGAGTACCCCACAGCCCTGGTACTTAGTGCGACTCAGATTCACTTTAAGTATGACAGATAATGTCAAGACACAGTGAATATTTAAAGGGGACAAAGCAATCTGTTACTGATCTGTCCATAGTGCCATCAACAGGCAAGTCATGTGCATAGGGCATTAACCCCTTTACCCCTGACCACTGTTCCTTTATGAGGTTATAACTCTGGAACGCTTCAATAGATCTTGGCGATTCTGAGACTGTTTTCTGGTGACATATTGTACTTCATGTTTGTGGTAAAATTTCTTCGATATAACTTGCATTTATTTATGGAAAAAAATGGAATTATTGTGAAAATTTTGAATATTTTGCAATTTTCAAATTTTGAATTCTTATGCCCTTAAAACAGAAAAATATGTAAAAAAATAGTTACTAAATAACATTTCCCACATGTCTACTTTACATCAGCACAATTTTGGAAATAATTTTTTTTTTGCTAGGAAGTTATAAGGGTTAAAATTTGACCAGAGATTTCTCATTTTTACAACAAAATTTACTAAATCATTTTTTTTTAGGGACCACCTCATATTTGAAGTCACTGTCATGTATAGTGTACAGTTCCTATAGCGTCTTGTGCTTGGGTGCTTGGAAAACACAGGAGACATAGGTTGAAATGAAATGACTTGTATTACTTCATACAAGCATGCTGAAAAGTTCACACAGTTTGCAGGAACAGCGACAGGAGACACAGCAGGCCAGAGTAACTTCAAGCACTACAATAAATCTCCAAAGCAGGTTCAGGATCTCTTCTCTGTACTGTAATTCCTCTGCAAACATGGATTCACCAAACAGCAGGTTTCCAGAGTCCAAAGGTGTTCCAAGGTTCCTCAGTAGGGAATAGCTGGAGTACAAGTCCAAGGCTTCCAGGAGTCAGGTCACAGACTGACTGAGGCTTGATTCAGGAGCACTGATTGTTCAGCTGAGGCTGCTTAAGAAGCAAGAGGGAAGAATCAGGGCGGGAACATGAAAACTGGAAACTCCATATTAACTGAGGGCAAGAGCTGCAGAAAGACAGAAAGCAAAATGGCCGACAGAAAACTGAGTTTCAAGGAACATGTCAACAGAGACAAAGAACCTTACATTACTGCCCCCTTAGGGACAACCTCCGGATGACCTCAGACCAGGCTTGTCAGGGTACCTCTGATGAAACTGGCGGAGCAGGCGAGGAGCATTTACATTATTGACTGGTTCCCATGAGTTGTCCTCCACTGGGTAGCCCTGCCATTTAATCAAATATTGCAACTGATTTCTGTACAACCTGGAATCTAGAATCCTTTCCACCATAAATTCTTCCTGACCATCGACCAGCACTGGGTCAGGGCAAGGAGAAGAACGTCCAGGAAACGTATTGGGTGTTGCAGCCTTTAGTAGGGATACATGAAAGACAGGGTGGATTCTCATAGTTCTGGGCAGTTGAAGACGACAAGCAACGGCACTTATAATTTTACTGATCTTATAGGGTCCAATGTACTTATGTCCCAATTTAGACGATGGAATCTTTAACTTAAGATTTCTGGTTGACAGCCAGACCAAGTCTCCTACCTTGAAAGCTGGTGCAGGTTTACGAAATTTATCTGCTGCTTTCTTGTACCTTTCCTGAGCCAATTCTAGATTTCCCTTTAGAAGATCCATATTCTTTTGTAAAGAAGTGATTCTTTCAGCCACTGCCGGCAAGGGCGTATCTATGGGAAATCGAGGAAGAATGTTAGGATGATAACCTAGATTGGAGTAAAAAGGAGACTGCTTAGTGGAGGCGCTCTGAGAGTTGTTATAAAAGAACTCAGCCAGTGGAAGTAGATCCACCCAATCATCCTGTAGGTGGCAGATAAAACAGCGGAGATACTGCTCCAGGGTCTGATTGGTTCGTTCTGTCTGTCCATTAGTCTGGGGATGAAAAGCAGAAGAAAGGTTTACTTTAATGTCCAATGCTGCACAGAAATTTTGCCAAAACCTTGAAGTGAATTGCACCCCTCGATCCGAAATGACCTCATCCGGTACTCCATGTAAGCGAAACACATTCTTAATCATCAAGTCTGATGTCTGTTTTGCAGTGGGTAAGCCGACACAAGGGATAAAATGAGCTGCCTTTGTTAGACGGTCAACCACCACTAGAATGGTGTTCTTCCCTTGAGAGGTTGGTAACTCCACAATGAAGTCCATAGAAATGGATCCCCACGGGCGGGACGGGGTGGGAAGAGGTTGCAACAGACCAGTTGGTGAGGAGCGAGGTGTTTTGCATCTTGCACAGACTTCACATGAAGTGACATAGTTTAAGACATCTTTCCTGTAAGTGGGCCACCAAAAGAAACGAGAAAGAAATTCTTGTGTCTTTAGAATTCCCCTATGCCCGGCTATCTTGGAATCGTGGATGAGTTGCAATACTCTCAATCTGACTGTTTCAGGTATATACAGACGTTGTCCCTGAATCCACACACCATTCTTAAAGACAAGACTTACGTCCCTTGGGGGTTGAGCCAACAAAGAATCCGCATGGTATGCTTCCTTGATGTCCTTAAGTAGGTCTTGATTATGAATCACTCCCAGGAATCTAGAGTCAGGAAGAATAGTCTTAGGAGGAGTAAGTGGACGTGTCTCTGCTGAATGAATCCTAGAGAGTGCATCAGCCTTTCCATTGCGCGATCCTGGTCTATAAGAAATGACAAAATTAAATTGGTTTAGGAAAAGATTCCAGCGAGCCTGGCGAGGAGTCAGGCACTTAGCCGACCTGATAAATTCAAGGTTACGATGGTCTGTCAGGACGACTATTTGCTGTGCAGCTCCCTGAAGAAGGTGTCTCCATTCCTTGAAGGCGGCAATAATGGCCAACAATTCTCTATTGCCCACATCGTAATTCCTCTCAGCCGAAGACAACTGCTGGGAAAAGAAGGCACAGGGATGCAAGACATTCTTCTCACCTGTTCTCTGAGAGAGTATAGCTCCAACGGCACAGTCTGAAGCATCCACCTCAATTATGAAGGCAAGCTCGGGGTTGGGATGTACTAAGATAGGTGCGGTGGTAAATTTATCCTTTAAACAGGAAAATGCTTCCTGAGCTTGCGGGGTCCAGGAGAACCTAGACTGTTTCCGGGTAAGTTGGGTGATAGGTGACACTACCTCAGAAAAATTCTTAATGAAACGTCTATAGAAGTTGGCAAACCCGATGAAACGCTGCACCTCCTTCACATTTCTAGGAATTGGCCAATCCTTGATGGCTTGGGTCTTGCTTCCATCCATACTAATCCCTTGCGTAGATAGTACATACCCCAGAAATTGAATTTCGGTCCTATGGAATTCACATTTTTCAAGTTTGATGTAGAGATGGTTTTGTCTTAGGCGTTCTAAGACCATTCTCACATGTCCATGATGTTCCTCTGTGGAGTTAGAAAAAATTAGAATATCATCCAGATAAATCACCACAAATGTATCTAGGAGATCCCTGAAGATATCATTCACGAAGTGTTGGAAAGTGGCTGGGGCGGTACTCAGACCAAAAGGCATAACTAGATATTCAAAGTGTCTATAGCGTGACCTGAAAGCAGTCTTCCATTCATCCCCAGGTCTAATACGGACCAAGTTATAGGCCCCACGGAGATCCAGTTTAGAGAAAATTTTGGCATGCCGCACTCTCTCCAACAACTCAGGGATTAAAGGCAATGGATAACGGTTTCTAATAGTAACCTTATTGAGTTCCCTATAGTCTATGCAGGGTCTCAGAGATCCATCTTTCTTCTTCACAAAGAAGATGGGTGCACCTGCGGGAGATGAAGAGGGGCGTATGAAGCCCTTGGCTAAATTTTCGTCTATATAATCCTTCAAAGCTTTTAGCTCGGGCGCCGCTAGGGGGTAGATCTTACGAAAAGGTATCTCGGCTCCAGGCAATAATTCAATTGGACAATCATATGGACGGTGAGGAGGAAGCTGATCAGCGTTCTTCTTGTCACATAAATCCACATAGTCCTGGTATACAGCTGGTAGTTCAGGGACTGACATGGTTCCTTTAGGAACAGAGCAAGCTGAAACACCTTGACTCATCTGTTTCTCCGGAAAGTGTAATTCCTTGGTCTCCCAGTTAATCGTAGGATTCTGCGCCTGCAGCCATGGTAGCCCTAGAATAATGGGAAAGTGGGGAGAAGAGATAAGCAAAAAATACATTTTCTCCTGATGATCTTTACCCATAAGGACCCTCAAAGGCTCTGTTTCTTGATCCACTGGTCCAGAAGTCAGTAGAGAGCCATCCACAGTCTCCATCTGTACTGGAGTAGCCTTCTTCACTGAACGTATCCCCTGTTTCAGAGCAAAGGAGATATCCATAAAATTTCCACTTGCTTCTGAGTCGATCATAGGAGAGCTAGACACCCAGACTGAGTCAACCCAGAGTTTGATGGAAAGGAAGCAATGAGAATTGTTTCTTTTACAACTCAGCTGGGACACCGCTGAGGAAACTTGAAAAATTGCAGCGTTTATACCGTCATCGTCCCCAGAACTAACAGAGTTTAAGTCCGAGAAATCAAGATCTCTTGCAGCAGATCTCTCTGGAGCCTGAGGCTCGGGCATGACAGAGCTCCTCTCGCAACACTCACAGTGAATGACTGCTGCAGTAGTCTTACGAGAACGGCTGGGGCAGTTTATAATGAAGTGCCCTGACTTACCACAGTAGAAACATAGATTTTCCTTTATACGATGTTCTTTGCGTGCATCACTAACCCGTCTTTGTAAAGAGTCCACCTGCATGGGTTCAGGTTCTGGTTCCCTTGTGATCCTACTCAAAGGTTCCTTAGCTGAGGAGGGAGGTAGTAAAAGGTTAGTGCGATTATTTTCGAACCATCTCTCTTGTCTGCGTTCAGTCAGACGAGCATCAATACGGATACAATAGTTAATAAAGTCACCTAACGCAGTGGGAGGGTCGGCACGAGCAAGTTCATCCTTAATCAGTGGAGACAACCCTTTCCGAAAAATAGATTTTTTAGCGGAAGTGTCCCAAGTGGTATCAAGAGCCCATCTCCTGAAATCCAGGGCATATTCGGCTACTGAACGCTTACCTTGGCGCAAAGTTAACATGGCTGCTTCAGCTGTTGCACCTCGATTGGGGTCATCAAACACGTGCCCCATGGCTGAAATAAAAGCATTAAGGTGATTCAAACAATCATCCTCAGTCTCAATCAGAGGGTTTGCCCACATCAAAGCCTTATTGGTAAGCAACATGATTATAGTAAGCACTTTGGATCGTTCAGTGGGAAATTGTGAAGCATGTTGTCATGGGTGCATCGCCGCGAGGATCGTTGCGATTGCACATTCTGACTTCTCGCAGCTGATTTGCTGTTACTTTGTGTTTGGTAATGAGAGAGTTAATTTTACCTAGCTCTTTGCTAAGACTAGGTCCAGCCTCGCCCGGCTGCTTTTGATTATGTTCTAATTAGCTTCCTTTATATCCCTGCCAGTCTGGGTGTTAGATGCCGGTGAAAGCCTTCATGTAGTCTAGCAGACTGGATCGGTTCTGAGAATACTTAAGCTAAGAGCTCCTTAGTTGTTTTTACTCTTATAGCTTAAAGTTTATCTCTGAGACCTTAGGTGTTCCTACTGTGTGTGAGTGTTGTATGTAAGACTTTATTTACTTTATTTCTTGTCTTTCTTGTATGTCTTTCTGTTCATTAACCGTTACCTGTTCATTCCCTTTGGTGGTAATCAGGGTCCTTCTTAGGACTAGATTACAGTTGGCAGGGATTGATAGGAGACAGGGTTTACGCTGGTGGCCTGGACCTCTGTACCTTTAACAGTACCTCCAGGTAGAGGGATTAGTTAGGACCCCAGTTTAGGGTCAGCATAGACCCCGGTCACCCTCTAGCCAGAGACAGCGTATAACGGATTCCGTATTGACCCACTGGACATTCTGTCAGGTAATTCTATGTTATCATATATCTATGCGCATGTTATATAGTATGTTGCCCTTTTGATATAGATTACTGACATCACATATATATATCTGCTATACAGCGTGACACATGTGCAGAGAAAAATAAATTGCATTGATTAATAAATCCCCTGAATTTCTCACGTTCACCGCCAAAACGAAAAGGAGGTAATTTGGGGATCCCAGAACTCGGGGTTATGGCAGGAGCCTGGGCTCGTTCCTCTAGAGCAGGGGTCTCAAACTCGCGGCCCGCGGGCCAACTGCGGCCCTCGGGACACGAGTTTGCGGCCCCCACCTCATGGGCCCTCAGTATATACTTTGCGGCCCTCGGCTGGGATCTCACATGCGAGAAACACCGCATGTGAAATCCCAGTCACTCGTAGTACCGGTCATTAAGGTCATGAATATGGACGCCACTCCTCTCATAGGCGTGCCGCCCATATTCATAAGCTTAATGAGCGGTACTACAGAAAGATGGCGGCACCGGGCATACTCACCTCATCTCCTGCTGCTGCCCGTGCTTCCTGTCTCTGACACAGAGAGCAGCGCCGCTGAATGACGTCATCATTCAGCGGCCTGCTCTGTCAGAGCGAGGAAGCGCAGGCACCGGCGGTGATGCTGCGGACAGGTGAGAGGTGGTGTGTGTGTGTGTGTGTGGACAGGTGAGAGGTGGTGTATGTGTGTGTGTGTGTGTCTAGGAGAGCGATGGGGAAAAGCAATGATGACAGTAATGGGGAAAAGCAATGATGGCAGTAATGGGGAAAAGCAATGATGGGAGTAATGGGGAAAAGCAATGATGGCAGTAATGGGGAAAAGCAATGGGGAAAACAGTGATGGGAAAAGCAATGATGGGAGTAATGGGGAAAAGCAATGGGGAAAACAGTGATGGGAAAAGCAATGATGGCAGTAATGGGGAAAAGCAATGATGGGAGTAATGGGGAAAAGCAATGATGGGAGTAATGGGGAAAAGCAATGATGGGAGTAATGGGGAAAAGCAATGATGGCAGTAATGGGGAAAAGCAATGGGGAAAACAGTGATGGGAAAAGCAATGATGGGAGTAATGGGGAAAAGCAATGATGGCAGAAATGGGGAAAAGCAGTTATGGGAGTAATGGGGAAAAGCAATGATGGCAGTAATGGGGAAAAGCAATGGGGAAAACAGTGATGGGAAAAGCAATGATGGGAGTAATGGGGAAAAGCAATGATGGCAGAAATGGGGAAAAGCAATGATGGCAGTAATGGGGAAAAGCAATGATGGCAATAATGGGGAAAAGCAATGATGGCAGTAATGGGGAAAAGCAATGGGGAAAACAGTGATGGGAAAAGCAATGATGGGAGTAATGGGGAAAAGCAATGATGACAGTAATGGGGAAAAGTAATGATGGCAGTAATGGGGAAAAGCAATGATGGCAGTAATGGGGAAAAGCAATGGGGAAAACAGAGATGGGAAAAGCAATGATGGGAGTAATGGGGAAAAGCAATGATGACAGTAATGGGGAAAAGCAATGATGGCAGTAATGGGGAAAAGCAATGGGGAAAACAGTGATGGGAAAAGCAATGATGGCAGTAATGGGGAAAAGCAATGATGGCAGTAATGGGGAAAAGCAATGATGGGAGTAATGGGGAAAAGCAATGATGGCAGTAAAGGGGAAAAGCAATGGGGAAAAGCAATGATGTCAGTAATGGGGAAAAGCAATGGGGAAAAGCAATGATGGGAGTAATGGGGAAAAGCAATAGGGAAAAGCAATGATGTCAGTAATGGGGAAAAGCAATGATGGCAGTAATGGGGAAAAGCAATGGGGAAAACAGTGATGGGAAAAGCAATGATGGGAGTAATGGGGAAAAGCAATGGGCAAAAGCAATGATGTGAGTGATGGGGGAAAAGCAATGATGGGAGTGATGAGGGAAAAGCAATGATGGGAGTGATGGGGAAAAAGCAATGGGGGGAATGAGCGCTGGGGGAGAATGAGCGCTGGGGAGAATGAGCGCTGGGGAGGATGAGCGCTGGGGAGGATGAGCGCTGGGGGAGGATGAGCGCTGGGGAGAATGAGCGCTGGGGAAGGATGAGCGCTGGGGGAGGATGAGCGCTGGGGAGGATGAGCGCTGGGGAGGATGAGCGCTGGGGAGGATGAGCGCTGGGGAAGGATGAGCGCTGGGGGAGGATGAGCGCTGGGGGAGGATGAGCGCTGGGGGAGAATGAGCGCTGGGGGGAATGACTTCTTGCTGTTAACCAGTTAATGTTTACTTGTCCACCACACTGCAGTGTCAAAAGAGGAAGACAGCGAGACAGGCAGCAAGATCACATCAGAGACCTCTTGACCTCGAAACAGAAAATCCTCAGATCCTGGTATTGTAACATAATATTAAGGATAATATTTATTCATTGATATTGCGCTATTAACTCCACAGCACTATACATACATCATCAACACTGTCCCCATTGGGACATTTGATAACATTGGAATGTTTTTGTAAGAGCTTTTCTTGTGGAAAACCTGATGCGGCCCAGCCTCACCCAGATTCTACCTCCAGCGGCCCCCGGGTAAATTGAGTTTGAGACCCCTGCTCTAGAGCCTCAATCCTGGCTCGCAATTCCTGGGTAGTCTGTCCAAACACTTGCAAATTATGATTAGTGAGGTCCTGTAGGCTTGCAAAACGGGTTTTTAAAGTCTGTACATCTGAAAGGATTGTATCAGTCACTCCGCAAAGTTCCTTTATGCGGGCCTCCATCTTCCAGATCTTTTAAGGCAGAAGTGCTGGAAGAGGAAAGGAAAAAAAAAACAAAAAAAAAAACAATAGTGTTTACCTGTGGTAACACTCCAGAGTAAAATTTTAAGGGAATGCGCTCACCTGGAATGGTTGTGAGAAGTCACAACCACTGTCATCACATAAGGTATTAAACGGACATCTGATATCCACAGTCACAGCAGACACGGCTTTCCCAGACCCAGCAGACACTAAACATTGGCTCCTGAATCTTGTCATGTATAGTGTACAGTTCCTATAGCGTCTTGTGCTTGGGTGCGAGGAAACACAGGAGACATAGGTTGAAATGAAATGACTTGTATTACTTCATACAAGCATGCTGAAAAGTTCACACAGTTTGCAGGAACAGCGACAGGAGACACAGCAGGCCAGAGTAACTTCAAGCACTACAATAAATCTCCAAAGCAGGTTCAGGATCTCTTCTCTGTACCGTAATTCCTCTGCAAACATGGATTCACCAAACAGCAGGTTTCCAGAGTCCAAAAGTGTTCCAAGGTTCCTCAGTAGGGAATAGCTGGAGTACAAGTCCAAGGCTTCCAGGAGTCAGGTCACAGACTGACTGAGGCTTGATTCAGGAGCACTGATTGTTCAGCTGAGGCTGCTTAAGAAGCAAGAGGGAAGAATCAGGGCGGGAACATGAAAACTGGAAACTCCATATTAACTGAGGGCAAGAGCTGCAGAAAGACAGAAAGCAAAATGGCCGACGGAAAACTGAGTTTCAAGGAACATGTCAACAGAGACAAAGAACCTTACACCGCTTTATCAATTTTACCACACGCGGAACGGTATAAACACCCCCCCAAAAGAAATTCATGAATTGCTGATTTTTGTTCATTCTAAACTCCCATAAATCGTAATAAAAAGCGATCAAAAAATGTCATGTGCCCAAAAATGGTACCAATAAAGCCGACAACTCGTCCCACAAAAAATAAGACCTCACATGACTCGGTGGGCCAAAATATGCAAAAATTATAGCTCTCAAAATGTGGTGATGCAAAAACTATTTTTTGCAATAAAAAGCATCTTTTAGCGTGTGACAGCTGCCAAACATAAAATCCCGCTATAAATAATAAATCAAACCCCCCATTATCACCCCCTTAGTTAGGAAAAAATAATAAAATTGAAAAAATGTATTTATTTCCATTTTACCGTTAGGGTTGGGGCTAAAGTTAGGGTTAGGGTTGGGGCTAAAGTTAGAATTAGGGTTAGGGTTGGGATTAGGGTTAGGGGTGTGTTACGGTTAGGTTTGTGGTTAGGGTTATGGTTGGGACTAGGGTTAGGGGTGTGTTGGGGTTAGTGTTGGAGTTAGAATTGGGGGGTTTCCACTGTTTAGGCACATCAGGGGCTCTTCAAATGTGACATGGCATCTGATCTCAATTCCAGCCAATTCTGCGTTGAAAAAGTCAAATGGCGCTCCTTCCCTTCTGAGCTCTGCCATGCGCCCAAACAGTAGTTTACCCCCACATATGGGGTATCAGCGTATTCAGGACAAATTGCACAATAACTGTTGGGGTCTAATTTCTTCTATTACCCTTTGGAAAATAAAAAATTGGGGGCGAAAATATCATTTTTGCGGAAAAAAAATTATGATTTTTTATTTTTATGGCTCTACGTTATAAACTTCTGTGAAAAACTTGGGGGTTCAAAGTTCTCCAAGTTCCTTTGGTGGTGTAGTTTAAAAAATGGGGTCACTTGTGGGGGGTTTCCAATGTTTAGGCACATCAGGGGCTCTCCAAATGTGACATGACACCCGCAGACCATTCCATCAAAGTCTGCAATCCAAAACGTCACTACTTCCCTTCCGAGCCCCGACGTGTGCCCATACAGTAGTTTTCTCCCACACAAGGGGTATCAGCGTACTCAGGACAAATTGGACAACAACTGTTGGGGTCCAATTTCTCCTGTTACCCTTGTGAAAATAAAATATTGGGGGCGATAAAATCATTTTTGTAAAAAAAAAATATTTTTTTGTTTTTACGGCTGTACATTATAAACTTCTGTGAAGAACTTAGGGGCTCATAGTGCTCACCACACATCTAGATAAGTTCCTTGGGGGGTCTATTTCCAAAATGGGGTCACTTGTGGGGGGTTTCCACTGTTTAGGCACATCAGGGGCTCTCCAGATGCGACATGACGCCCGCAGACAATTCCATCAAAGTCTGAAATCCAAAACGTCACTACTTCCCTACCGAGCCCCGACGTGTGCCCATACAGTAGTTTTCTCCCACATATGGGGTATCAGCGTACTCAAGACAACTTAGACAGCAACTTTTGGGGTCCAATTTCTCCTGTTACCCTTGGGAAAATAAAAAATTGAGGACTAAAAGATCATGTTTGTAGAAAAAAATATGTTTTTTTTATTTTCATGCTAGGGCGTTATAAACTTTAGTGAAACACCTGGGGGTTCAAAGTTCTCACCACACATCTAGATAAGTTCCTTGAGGGGTCTAGTTTCCAAATGGTGTCATTTGTGGGGGGTTTCCACTGTTTAGACACATCAGGGGCTCTCCAAACACGACATGGCGTCCAGCCAATTCTGCATTGAAAAAGTCAAATGGCGCTCCTTCCCTTCCGAGCTCTGCCATGCACCCAAACAGTGGTTTACCCCCACATATGTGGTATCAGCGTACTCAGGACAAATTGCACAATAACTTTTGGGGTCTTGTTACCCTTGGGAAAATAAAAATTGGGGTGAAAAGATCATTTTTGTGGAAAAAAATTTGATTTTTTAATTTTACGGCTCTACGTTATAAATTTGTGTGAAGCACTTGGGGGTTCAAATTGCTCACCACAGATCTAGATAAGTTACTTAGGTGGTCTAGTTTCCAAAATGGGGTCACTCGTGGTGATTTCCACTGTTTAGGCACATCACGGGCTCTCCAAATGCAACATGGAGTCCAATCTCAATTCCAGCCAATTTTGGTTGGAAAAAGTCAAATGGCGCTCCTTTCATTCCGAGCTCTGCCGTGCACCCAAACAGTGGTTCCCCCCCACATATAGGGTATCAACGTACTCAGGACAAATTGAACAACAACTTTTGTGGTCCAATTTCTCCTTTTACCCTTGGGAAAATAAAAAATTGGTGACTAAAATATAATTTTTGTGGGAAAAAAATAGGATTTTTTATTTTCATGCCGGCAATATAAACTTGTGTGAAGCACTTGGGGGTTCAAAGTGCTCACCACAGATCTAGATAAGTTCCTTAGGGAGTCTAGTTTCCAAAATGGGGTCACTTGTGGTGGGTTTCCACTGTTTAGGCACATCTGGAGCTCTGAAAACGGAACATGACACCCATCAACGTCTGCATTCCAAAACGTTATTACTTCCTTTCCAAGCCATGCCGTGCGCCCAAATAGTTTTTCCCCCCCACATATGGGGTATCAGCGTACTCAGTACAAATTGGACAACAACTTTTGTGGTCCAATTTCCTTGGGAAAAATCAAAAATTGGGGACTAAAAAATCAATTTTGGGAAAAAAAATTTTTTCACACCCTGGCATTATAAACTTTTGTGAAACGCTTGGGGGTTCAAAGTGCTCACAACAGATCTAGATAAGTTCCATAGGGGGTCTAATTTCCAAAATGGTGTCACTTGTGGGGGGTTTCCACTGTTTAGGAGCATCAGGGGCTCTCCAAACGCGACATGGCGTCCAATCTCAATTCCAGCCAATTTTGGTTTGAAAAAGTCAAACGGCGCTCCTGCCCTTACGAGCTCTGCCGTGCGCCCAAACAGTAGTTTTCCCCCACATATGGGGTATTAGCGTTCTCAGGAGAAATTGCACAACTTTGTCTGACCTTTTTCTCCTTTTACCCTTGTGAAAATAAAAAAAATGTCTGTAAAAGATAATTTTTGTGACTAAAAAGTTAAATGTTCATTTTTTCCTTCCAAGTTGCTTCAGCTCCTATAAAGCACCTGAAGGGTTAATAAACTTCTTGAATGTGGTTTTTAGCACCTTGAGGCATGCAGTTTTAAGAATGGTGTCACTTTTGGGTATTTTCTGCCATATAGACCCCTCAAAGTGACTTCAAATGTGAGGTGGTCCCTAAAAAAAATGGCTTTGTAAATTTTGTTGTAAAAATAAGAAATCGCTGGTCAACTTTTAACCATTATAATTTCCTAAGAAAAAAAAACTTTGGTTCCAAAATTTTGCTGATGTAAAGTAGACATGTGGGAAATGTTATTTATTATCTATTTTGTGTGACATATTTCTCTTTTTTAAGGGAATAAAAATTCAAAGTTTGAAAATTGCAAAATGTTTAAAATTTTCGCCATATTTGCGGTTTTTTCAAAAATAAACGCAAGTTATATCGAAGAAATTTTACCACTAACGTGAAGTACAATATGTCACGAGAAAAAAATCTCAGAATCACGAATATCCGTTGAAGCGTTCCAGAGTTATAACCTCATGAATAGACAGTGGTCAGAATTGTAAAAATTGGCCCGGTCATTAACGTGCAAACCACCCTTGGGGGTAAAGGGGTTAATTATAGGGGGACCCCAAGTCATTTTTTTGGGGGGTCCCCAATTTTAATAACCAGTGAAGGTTAAGTATGCAGCTGTGAGCTGACATTAATAGCCTTTGAACTTCCATGGGTATTACCACCTTCCCAGGCTATGAACATCAGCCTCAAGCTTTCCCTCTGCTGGTTATGAAAATTATGCAGGAGCCCAAGCCATTTTCTTTAGAAACATAATCATTTATTAATTAAATATATGTAAAGTGAGCTGCACACACACTGTACTAATTGTATATGTCACTGACATCTTTATATCTATGTACTCTATGTATATATATTTTTTATATCTATTCTATTCTAACCTGTCACGCTGTGATTTTACTGTATGCGGCAGATGAATTGCCAATTTGACACCTTTTCATTGATCTAATCTACACTGCTCAAAAAAATAAAAGGAACACTCAAATAACACATCCTAGATCTAAATGAATAAAATATTCTCATTGAATACTTTGTTCTGTACAAAGTTGAATGTGCTGTCAACATAATCACACAAAAATCATCAATGGAAATCAAATTTTTGAACCAATGGAGGCCTGGATTTGGAGAGACCCCCAAAATGAAAGTGGAAACAAGTCAAAATCAAAATCAAAACAAGACAAAATTAAAGTGGAAACAAGTCAAAATGATGCTCAGTATTGTGTGTGGCCTCCACGTGCCTGTATGACCTCCCTACAACACCTGGGCATGCTCCTGATGAGGTTGTGGATGTTCTCCTGAGGGATCTCCTCCCAGACCTGGACTAAAGCATCCGTCAACTCCTGGACAGTCTGTGGTGCAACGTGACGTTGGTGGATGGAGCGAGACATGCTGTCCCAGATGTGCTCAATCAGATTCAGGTCTGGGGAACGGGCAGGCCAGTCCATAACTTCAATGCCTTCATCTTGCAGGAACTGCTGACACACTCCAGCCACATGAGGTCTGGCATTGTCCTGCATTAGGAGGAACCCATGGCCTACTGCACCAGCATATGGTCTCACAAGGGGTCTGAGGATCTCATCTTGGTACCTAATGGCAGTCAGGCTACTTCTGGCGAGCACATGGAGGGCTGTGTGGCCCTCCAAAGAAATGCCACCCCACACCATTACTGACCTATTGTCAAACAGGTCATGCTGAAGGATGTTGCAGGCAGCAGATCGCTCTCCACGGCATCTCCAGACTCTGTCACGTCTGTCACATGTGCTGAGTGTGAACCTGCTGCCTGCAACATCCTTCAGCATGACCAGTTTGGCAGTGGGTCAGTAATGGTGTGGGGTGGCATTTCTTTAGAGGGCAACACAGCCCTCCATGTGCTCGCCAGAGGTAACCTGACTGCCATTAGGTACCAAGATGAGATCCTTAGACCCCTTGTGAGACCATATGCTGGTGCAGTTGGCCCTGGGTTCCTAGACAGTTCCTGCAAGATGAAGGCATTAAAGCTATGGACTGGTCTGCCCGTTCCCCAGATCTGAATCCGATTGAGCACATCTGGGACAGAATGTCTCGCTCCATCCACCAACGTCACGTTGCACCACAGACTGTCCAGGAGTTGACGGATGCTTTAGTCCAGGTCTGGGAGGAGATCCCTCAGGAGAAGATCCACAACCTCATCAGGAGTATACCCAGGCGTTGTAGGGAGGTCATACAGGCACGTGGAGGCCACACACAATACTGAGCATCATTTTGACTTGTTTCCACTTTCATTTTGGGGGTCTCCCCAAATCCAGGCCTCCATTGGCTAATAAATTTGATTTCCATTGATGATTTTTGTGTGATTATGTTGACAGCACATTCAACTTTGTACACAACAAAGTATTCAATGAGAATATTTCATTCATTTAGATCTAGGATGTCTTATTTGAGTGTTTCCTTTATTTTTTTGAGCAGTGTATATATGTATATATATATATATATATATATATATTATATATATATATATAGAGAGAGAGAAAGATATGTGTATTGATGAATATTTCCTCGGAAAATATGTGTAAATGACAGAGTAATTCTCTGTGTAAAAGCTCATGTTAAAATCGCATTGCAGTTGGATAGCACTCGCACTGCATTCGGATGTCAATCAGATGCTAGGTGTGAAAAATCGGATTGTACTCGCATGAAAATCACATGACACTTGCATGACGCTCGTCAGACTTTTATGGACCGAAATCAGACCGTTTTTTTTCACGATGATGGGTACAAGCTCATAGAAGAGAATCTGGGTGCAACTACACCCACTCCACTTGCTAAAAACTGAAAATTAAATTGCTAGAAACTAATCTGAATTCCCCACTTCTGTTGCAATGTGTTAACTAAAATGATCATCCTTTTAAAGGGAGCACATTGAGTAATAGATCCTGTCGATTTCCAGCTATATTGGTAAGTTCGCTCCCAATGTAAAACTTAACTTGATATATGATCTGATTTTCTTTATGCTGTATATGATTGATCGCATTGCTTCCAGCAGATAATGCCGTTGTATTCATAGCTTTGCGGTTTTGCTATTTGTTGTTACCTTTGCTGCTTCGTTGTAACTTGCCAGCTCTGTTTTGTGCCAACACAAACTTTCAGATGTAGAAGAGTCTAATTTCTTTTTACTAAATAACACAGTGCACGACCAATGCTAGATCACAGTGTAAAAGATGTCTACAGTGCTTAGTAATATTGACTGTTGGGATCACATTCTGAAATCTCATGTTGTCTGGGTCAAAAGTGTACCAGGTTACTGTGTTTAATAGATAATGATCCCATGAATAAAATGCACAATATTACTGGAAAAGGAGATAACAAAGTGAGCTTCTTTTGTCCCACAAGACACAACGTAAATGGCTCGGGAGTAAAGGACAACTAATCTGAATCGCTGCAACATTCCTTCATTTACGTGTCATGGTTGCCAAACTGGGCCAATGTGGACAGGTAGCTAGGAGCTGGTTTTACTCGTTAATCTTTAGCAATGCCATAGTTATTGCTGAATCTGTGTAAGGAAATGTTTCACCAATCATAATGGAAAATAACCACATCAAGCTAAGGTTTACATGAATTCATTTGTGGACGTCTCTAAGGCCTCATTCAGATATCGGTGATATTTCTCGTACACAAACAACAAATTCTATTCGAATGCTCTCCTTATGTCATCTGTATGTCAGTTTTTTACATCTGTATGACATCCGTTTTTAAATACATCAGCATTTACAACAAAAAAAAAATCACACTCGGTAAATCAATTGTCATCTGAAGAGCCTTATTCCGTACACTTTGGTGAAACTGTAATATGTTGAGTTTTTAGCCCACGGAAATACGCACTAGAAAAATTGCATCAAATATTCATTGTGAGAACTTAGCCTACCACATCTGTTTTTCAAAGAAAGAAAAAAAACAATGGAGATTTATGAGAGAAAAATGTCATATGTGTCTTTGTGAAAAAAAAACAACAATCACGGAAAAATGCATGTAAAGTGAAAAAGAAAATAGCACCTGAAAAACTGAGTGTAAGCACTGCATTTCAGAATTTCCTATTGACTTCCAATCAACATCTGGCTGTGTTTTTAAGCAGTTTGTGAAGGCACCCTATAAAGGCTTGTTTCATAAACATTGTTTTTTTAAGCATTTTTTTCTGGTCTGGTGTTACAATAAAAGGAATCTGTCAGTAGGATCAATTCTCCTAAATCATCTATATGGGCATGTACAGTAGGTCATAGAAAGTTAAATAAAATGATACCTTGATACTTACGATCCAATGTCTTATTCCAGTGAAATCCACATTTGTCTTAAGATGTAAGAAGCTGTAAAATCTATGGGCAGGACATAGATCTCCCCCAAGAGTCTGTTACAAGAGCTTATTTTAAAATAAATTGGGCATTACCAGTGTGAAACATGTAATGACTGGCAATCTGTTTCTGATCTCATTGCAGAGCTGTGTGTGATTATAACGAACACAGTACAGCAAAGCTTAACTTAGTCTCATTACAAACACATCTGCAATTGTAGCTCTCCTTTCATAGTCATATCAGCTCTGCTGCAGATCTCTGCCAAATTACAACTAACATTTCTTCAGCTTCCATTTCATGGGCAGCCAATGTGGGGGGAAGGGGAGTGCAGCTGAGGTGGTAGACATGTGAATAACACAATAGACTCTAATGGGTACAATTTCTATCTGTGAAAACCATGGATTAAACACAAAATTGAAAAACAGAAGTCTAAATGAGGCGTCAAGAAAAGCTTTAGTAGATGAAAAATTAAAAAGAAGCATTTCCTCTAGTGGTTTCTACTTGAAAAACTCCATCTGCAAATAGCCTTACCTCCATCAACTTTCTAAACATGATGTGAGATGGGACTTAAAAATTCAGCGGAGAACAGCTCTTTTAGATTCTGCTGGCACTGTAAAGGGCATGACAGACGATCTTTAACTTTATGTAGTTAGCAATTAAGAGGCATAGAGCTTATTAGACAAGCATGGATCCCAATTCTTCAATCCCATATCAAGCTGCAGAGGTTTGCACTTGTGGATGAAATATAGCCATAGTACCGGGAATAATGCGCTAGACATTTTACTTACATACATCTGGGAAAAAGGTGTACATAATAGGAGAACTCATTTATAGTTACTAATTCACACACATTAAAAGACAGGTTTTTTTGTTCTTGTTTCTACCACTAATAAATATCAATAAAATTTCAGAGAGGAATGAACAGGGAAATATTTGGGAGGTGCGAAAACAGCCAGAGAGATATTCTTAGCTCGTTATGAAGCTGGCTAATTTATCTGTTACATAATGTACTTTTCAAACCGGTCAAACCAGATGCAATTAATATGTTTATTGTTACATTACCAAACTTACCTACCTGGCCCTTTGTTATTTTATGCAGGGATCCCATGAGGATTTAAAAGCTTATTTTAAGCTTTACTTTTTTGTTTTACTGACTTTCATTTTGCTTGCCTTGCAGGAAATTTCAACAGTGTTAGACTTCAGCAACAGGCAGCCATGACTGTTCAAGCAAAAAGGCATGGAGAACAACAAACACTGACAATGACCCTTCATGATGCGACAGAAGTACGATTCTGCTATAAGAACCCTGTACACTGTATATGCTGATATGAGAATTACGTTAGGTGAGATTTATTGGATGATTTCTGCAGCATAAATATATATGTACTGCTACACAAAATGCCAAAAAGAATTTTCCTTTATGAAGTACCTCTAGGGGTGAGAGCAATGACAAAATGCAAAAGTGACCAAAACAACACCAGAAAAGGATGAGAACAGAGAAATGGTCTGTGGTCACCCATGCACAACGACTCCTTTCTAGGGCTTGTCTTGCTAATTGCCTATCGTTTCTACCTATTGTCTGTTCCATTTGCACAACAGCAGGAGAAATTGTCTCACAATCAGTGTTGCTTCATAACTGGACAGGTTGATTTCACAAAAGTGTGATAGACTTGGAGTTACATTGTGTTGTTTAAGTGTTCCCCTTATTTTTTTGAGCAGTGTATAAATGTACTGCTACACAAAACGGCAAAAAGAATTTTACTGTACGAAAAGTGCAAATATGCCGGAATGACTAATATGACTGTAAACTGTGATATGACTAAAGCTAACCGTAGGCAGACACATAATGCAGCCAATGAGACAATGCAATTTTTTTTTCACTTTTCTGGTGTCAATACATTGAAAAGAGAGGATTTTGTGCCGATTGTCATATTTATTAAATCACTCACCATATTTATTGACATCAGAGACATTTTTATGAACTTAAAGGGAATCTGTCACCCCAAAAATGCCATATCAAGTAAAGATATGGCTGAATAGAGCGTCCCATAACTAAGCTAACGGTGGGTATCATATATCATGATACCCCCGTTTTCATAGCAAAATACCTTTGTAAAGTTGGTGATTGAACGTGTCAATCACTGCAGTCAGGTCAGGAGGGCGGTGGTTTTCATGTCCTCCCCCGCCCCCGCTCCTCGTCATCTCTTTCGTATCGCCGTCTGTGAATACCACAGACGGCGTTAGTTTCCCGCAATTGCGCAATTCAAAATTCTGCCGGCGCATGCGCAGTATGCTTTGCCCAGCAGTGGGCAAAGCATAAAATTACTACAGCGCATGTGCTAGTATTTCCTTGCCCCGGAAAATCCTGCTTGCCTTGGACGACTTCCGGGGCAAGGAAAGACTAGCGCATGCGCTGTAGTAATTTTATGCTTTGCCCACTGCTGGGTAAAGCATACTGCGCATGCGCCGGCAGAATTTTGAATTGCGCAATTGCTGGAAACTAACGCCGTCTGTGGTATTCACAGACGGCGATACGAAAGAGATGACGAGGAGCGGGGCGGGGGAGGACATGAAAACCGCCGCCCTCCTGACCTGACTGCAGTGATTGACACGTTCAATCACCAACTTTTAAAAAGGTATTTTGCTATGAGAACGGGGGTATCATGATATATGATACCCACCGTTAGCTTAGTTATGGGACGCTCTATTCAGCCATATCTTTACTTGATATGGCATTTTTGGGGTGACACATTCCCTTTAAAGGAAGTGTTGAGCAGAGGAAAATTACTGTTCGTTGTTTATAAATTGTAAAAAAAAAGATTAATATACTTTTTCAAATCTGCACAAATCTTTGATACTCTCTTTATTCTGGCACCTCAATAGCAAGAAAACACATCCTACCGTATGTCAGAGAGAATGCAGAAGTAGTGGTGGCAGGGTTAGGACAATGGAATAACTTGGCTTTCAGGTAACCTGGTACTAAGACTTAGTTTGCTCACCCCCCTCTTAGTAAGCCTAGGAATTTGTCAACATGAAAATGCAGTTCAATCTGCGGGCACCATGTCATAGAGCAGAAGGAGGGGAGCAGATTGATATATATTGATATAAAGTTTTGTGAGTGATTTTGCAGGAAAACAATTGTTCCACCCACAAAATTTCACAGCAATTATAACTGGTTTTATGGATAACACAGCTTTTCTACAAATTCTAGTGTTTAATAATTAAAAACCCCGCATTGGCTGCTTGCTCATGTGGTTTTCAGTCACTCCTTCTGGCCTTACCCTCACTCCATTTACTGTGTCCCTTCACCAAACAATTTGTCCACCTCCACCCAACACACTAAGTGCTATCAGTTTGCTAAATCAGTTCAGCTCTACCAAGGGCCTCTAACAGCAGACAGCTGCAATACTAAACAGCTAAACTGCAGGCAGAGTTGTCACTAGAAAAGGCAAGGCCCCAAAGCATGAACATTTAGGCCTCGTTCAGACCTCCGTTTTGCACATACGAATGCTATCTTGTAGTTGTCATGGATAGCACTCGTACTAGTCTATGGGGCTATTCGCATATCCGCCATTTCTCGTGGAGACATGTCTGATTTTGATCAAAATCATCAATGCAAGTCTATGGAGCCGTGAAAAAATCAGACCGCACTAGTGTAAGGGGGACAACCGGACAGCGGGTACCTGCGTACCGAGTCCAGAACTGTTGAGGCTGCATCCCCTGTTGCCTGGGGGACGACATAGGAAGCTGGACCATCCTCTGAACCCGGGGAGGCGGGGAAATATAAAAGGTAAAGCGCAACAGCAGGGTTTTGGGCGCCAATCCAAAGCAGCGTGCAGTCAGGCGAGTGGCGCGCTTTGCTTCCCCCTCCCCACCGAGTACCGGCGCTGTAACAGGCCACATTGGGAGAATCCCCCGCCGGCTGCAGAGGGACTGCTGCGCTCAGGGAGCCATGTGTTCAGCAAACTAGAGAGAGGGGTGCTCTGTCCTGGGAGCACCAGCATCGTGCAGGCCAGCGTCCGCCATCTCCCACTGCCAACAGCGGTGACCAGAGAGAGAGAGACGTGCAGTGTGTGCACTACCAGAGAGAAAGGTGCTGTACGCTCCGTGTCCGTGAGTACAGTGCACGTACCACATAAGAGGGACCGGGTACGAGACAGGACTGTGGCTAGCACCCTTGTCAGCCACTGCAGCATATGGACTAGGGGCTCAGAGGAAGTTACCGGAGACCGACTGCTGCCGCCAGAAGTCGGGGCATTGTTGTGTACAGGACCCCATTGGAAAAGACACTGCGCCTGCTGTTGTCGGCGCTATTGACTTCATAGGCTGAGGAACTACTGACTTTCTAGCCAGAATTCATCAGAACTGCATTTACTCGATCCGTTGTTCTTTAACCCTGAATATCCTTAGCAAATTGTACTGTTTACTCCCTCATTTAACTGTTTACCTCCCTGCGTGGAGTATTCCTCTGTTAAGTAAAATTGTTAACCCTTGCTCTGCCTCCTGTCCGTCAGTGCATCCCGCAACCTGCTCATACTTGGTGTAGTCGGCAGGATGCAGTCCATGGGCGCAGAGGTGGCAGAACAAGCGGTCAGGGGTGCCCCAAGAGTCAGTATACCACTGGGGGAAATGTTCAGTAACCTCCCAAAGTTTACAGGGAGCAACACTCTGCTGGGGGACTGGACTGAGCGAGTCAGGGGTATGATGAGAATGCACCCCATGACTCCTGCGATGGAGGCAGAGATTGCCGTGATGGCCCTGGGCAGAGACGCAAGGAGCTCCGTTACCAAGGTGTTACAAATCTTAGAGGGAATGCATGGGGACCCCACAGACGTTGGAGAATTGCGCATGCGCTTGTTTAGGCATGTCCAAAGGGAGGGGGAGTCCGTGGCCCAATACATGAACGAGCTGCTGGAGATCCACGCATGCAATTGCTAAGCGAGATGGCGTAGGACCCCCTGATATAATTCTGAGCGACCAGCTAGTGGCAGACTTTAAAGATGAGCTGCTTAAGCAAGTCTTGCGTGAGCGCCTGCGAGCTAATCCGCGCATTACTTTCTCAGAAGTGGGGGCAGAAGCGTGCAAAAGGGAGCAGGAGCAACTGACTGCAGCCTTGGCAGGGATGGTCCGGAGCCTCGAAGCACCTACCCCGAATAAGGAAGAGCCAAAGTGGTCCCGCGAATTACGGCAGGGAATGTGGAAAATGAGGGCAGAAATTGAGAGCCTGAAGGAAGCCCTTGTTGCTACCTTGGAGTCCAATCTCATACCCCGGGGTAACTTACGGCAAGAAATGAAAGGAGTTAGAGGAGAGATGAGGAGCATAAGAAAAACTTCAGCAGCAGCCCCAAAATTCAATTCTACATCGTGGGCTGAAGAGCGATTGCAGAGGGGATATGCCTCCCGTGGAAGACGGTGATTCAGACCGAAGCGCCCACCAGAAAGGTGCAGAAGTAGGTGTTGGACGTGTGGAAGAATGGGACACCTGTCAAGAAGTTGCCCTACAAAAGACAGCCGACGGTGAAGATTCGCTCACCCTTCCAAAGGTCAAGCCCACTGGAGAGAACCGTGCCCCTGGAAGAAATGGTATGGTCTTTCCAGACCGCAGCATGTCAATTTATGTAGCGGAGACACTCTGTCTCTGCTGCATAAATTGCCCATACACTTTCATTAGATGCGGTAAAACCGCATTATCTTCTTAGTCACATGAGCATTAAGTGCAAAAACGCAATTCGGATGTTCGCGTACACTGCAGTTCTCGCGGTGATCTGAGCTGACCGCGAGAACTGCTGTGCGTGCACGAATTCATAAATTAGGGCAAAATCTAATAAGTAGCATGTATACACTTGTTAAAGGGGTATTCTCAAGTTTTTAATCCCGTTCCAATGTTTGGCGTAATAGCACACCCACATCGGACTCCCCCCTGCTTGGTGCGAGTTCCGGCGCTGAGCCGCACCTTTCCAGGCACATGACAGCTGATCTATACAGCTAACATGTGCCCGCAACAGCCACGGGTGGAACTGCGATTCACTAGCGGCTGTTAACGAGCTAAATGTCACTGACAATCTTTGACAGCAGCGTTTAACTCGCGCTTATTTGAAGCACATTGTAAATCCCGTCCATTGGTGACCCCGTCACACGATTGCGGGTGACCGATGGGTCGGCATGACAACCAGTGGTCTGCAGCAAACCTCTATGGTTATCATTGCCAGATTGCTATGAGCGCCGCCCTGTGGTGCAAGTGAGCATTTCTGCTACACACAGGCGATCTGATCATCGCCTGTGTGTAGTAGAAGCGATCAAAGTACTGCAGCTTCTAGTCTCCCATGGACACTATTGAAGCATGCAAAAAGTAAAAAAAAGTTTAAAAATATATTAAAAAAAATTAAAATAAATAAAAGTTCAAATCACCCCCTTTCGCCCCATTCAAAATAAAACAATTAAAAAAAATAATCAAATATAAACATATTTGTTATCGCCACGTTCAGAATCGCCCGATCTATCAATATAAATAAATTAGAATTAACCAGATCGCTAAACGGCGTAATGAGAAGAAAATGATAAATGCCAGAATTACGTTTCTTTGGTAGCAGCTACATTGCAATAAAATACAATAACGGGCGATCAAAAGATCATATCAACACCAAAATGGTATCAATAAAAACGACAGCTTGGTGGCATGCAAAAAATAAGCTCTCACCCAGCCCTAGATCATGAAAAATGGAGTTACTACAGGTTTTGGAATATGGCACCATTTTATTTAAGTAATTTTGGAATATTTTTTCACCACTGAAATAAAAAAGAACTTAGACATGTTTGGTGTCTGTAAACTTGTAATGACCTGGAGAATCATAATGGCAGGTCAGTTTTATCATTTAGTGAACATGATAAAAAAATAAAAAAAAGAACAACTGTGGAATTGCACTTTTTTTGCAATTTCACCACACTAGGAATTTTGTTCCCGTTTTCCAGTACATGATGTGTTAAAACCAATTGTGTCGTTCAAAACTACAACTTGTCCCACAAAAACAAGCTCTAACATGGCCATATTGACCTAAAAATAAAAAAGTTATGGCCCTGGGAAGAAGGGGAGCAAAAAACAGAAATTTAAAAACTGAAATACCCCTGGTCGTTAAGGGGTTAAATTGCTTTAATTAGTTAGACAGCACGAAAACAAGCAAGTTTGCAATTGACTTGCTTTTTCTATGTGCTGTTAATCTCCTGCATTAAGAGCTTTTATCTTTCTTAGTGTACAGATGGTTTCCACTTTCTTCTTCTACTGCAGAACATTACTCCCCTCAGCCTCTTAACATAAACCTTCCACCTGCAGAACACCTTACCTTTCAGCTCTTTTATATACAGCCTTATCCTTCAAAACATCCTTCCTCTCATCTTCCAGTATACAGTCCTCACCTACAGAAAATCTCTTTTCTCAGCCCCCGTATGTGCAGCTCCATCCTGAAGTACATAACTCCTTTCTTCCCTTTTATATCTAGCCCTATCCTGTATATCACTTCTCTTATCTAAGTACAGGCCCATCCTGCAGTATATCACTCCTCCCATTTATATACAGCCCCATCCTGCAGAACATCACTCCTCATCTATATACATCCCCATCCTGCAGAACATCTCTCCTCTCATCTATATACGGCCTCATACTGCAGAACATCACTCCTCTCATCTATATACAGCCCCATCCTACAGAACATCACTCTTCTCATCTATATACAGCCCCATCCTGCAGAACATCACTCTTCTCAGTTACCTGAATACACTAGCAATGCTGTTGCTTCTCTCACAGGAACAGCTCTGTCCTAAATAAACACGACTGTGAGGAGAAGGAAAGGGTCGATGGCTGCCCAACTCAAATAATACCTCCTGCAGTCGGACACACAGAATGCTTACAGCACATGAATGAAGCAGCTGACTACGGCTAATAGGCCCTCCTCTTGCATTTGCAGTTGAAATCTTTTATTACAAATCCAAACCTTCTCCTCAGCACCCCCTTTTTTACAATAAAAAAAAACAGTATTTATTATTTGCAAGACAATACCTTTAAGTTGGAACAGCTCATAAACAGCTTAACTATTAGAACAGCCAAAGCAGATGGCAACTAATCACAAAAAAAATTCCCTTCCACACCTTGAAAATGTTGGTGTGTGGCCATAATCCATCTTTGAAGACCAAAAGTAAGTTATAATATAAAGATGATACATGCTATGTCTCAATTAGGAAGTAGTGATGTGTGCTGTCTTACAAATTAAACTTGCAGATTGTTCTTGGCAAATAAATACGGAAAAGTTTCCAGAAGTATGCATGACAATACCTAATTCTCTGCACTAAATGAATATTTCATGCCAAACTTGGACAAAAGATGAGTGTGTCCAAGGTGTTGTTTCACAACCAGCACTAGTTTCCCAGCTGTTGGCAGGTGGCATCTTTTTCCTTATTTACTCTTTGAATAGAAAAAGTGATCAGTAGTAAGTGAAATTACATGGTGCTCATCCTATTATTATGTTCCTGTTTTGTTCATTGTGCATGGTTACTAAAGATCTTACTAAAGATGATAGCAAACAATTGGGAGGTGAAGATACTATGCAATGTACAGGTGCTTCTCAATAACTTAGAATATCATCAAAAAGTTAATTTATTTCAGTTTCAAGGCTGCATTTATCTTGGTTGCTTGTGTAACACCTTTTCTAATTCACTTTTTCCTTCCACTCAACTTTCCATTAATATGCTTGGATACAGTACTCAGTGAACAGCCAGCTTCTTCAGCAATGACCTTTTGTGGCTTATCCTCCTTGTGGAGTGTGTCAATGACTGCCTTCTGGACATCTGTCAAGTCAGTAGTCTACCCCATGATTGTGGAGCCTACTGAAACAGACTAAGGGGCCTTTTAAACATTTAGGAAGCCTTTGCATAAGTTTTTTGTTAATTTACTGAGATAATGACTTTTGGATTTTCATTGGCTGTAAGCCATAATCATCAACATTAACAGAAATAAACACTTGAAATAGATCACTCTGTTTGTAACGACTCTATATAATATATGAGTTTCACTTTTTGTATTGAAGAACTGAAATAAATTAACTTTTTAATGATATTCTAATTTTATGAGAAGCACCTGTATACAGTCATGGCCAAAAGTTTTGAGAATGACACAAATATTATATTTTCACATGATCTGCTGCCCTCTGGTTTTTATGTGTGTTTTGACAGATGTTGTATATCACAGACAGAAATATAATTGCAAACATATGAGTAACAAAAGCTTATATTGACAGTTAGAATGAGTTAATGCAGCAAGTCAATATTTGCAGTGTTGACCCTTCTTCTTCAGGACCTCTGCAATTCTCCCTGGCATGCTCTCAATCAACTTCTGGACCAAATCCTGACTGATAGCAGTCCATTCTTGCACATTCAATGCTTTCATTTTGTCAGAATTTTTAGGTTTTTGTTTGTCCACCCGTCTCTTGATGATTGACCACAAGTTCTCAATGGGATTAAGATCTGGGGAGTTTCCAGGCCATGGACCCAAAATCTCTATGTTTTGTTCCCTGAGTCATTTAGTTATCACCTTTGCTTTATGGCAAGGTGCTCCATCATGCTGGAAAAGGCATTGTTGATCGCCAAACTGCTCTTGGAGGGTTGGGAGAAGTTGCTCTTGGAGGACATTCTGGTACCATTCTTTATTCATGGCTGTGTTTTTAGGCAAGACTGTGAGAGAGCCGATTCCCTTGGCTGAGAAGCAACCCCACACATGAATGGTTTCAGGATGCTTAACAGTTGGCATGAGACAAGACTGGTGGTAGCGCTCACCTTGTCTTCTCCGAATGAGGCGTTTTCCTGATGTCCCAAACAATCGAAAAGGGGATTCATCAGAGAAAATAACTTTACCCCAGTCCTCAGCAGTCCACTGCCTGTACCTTTTGCAGAATATCAGTTTGTCCATGATGTTTTTTCTGGAGAGAAGTGGCTTTTTTGCAGCCCTCCTTGAGACTAGGCTGTTATGATTTGGTAGCTGAGGAGAGCAGGTAAAAAAGGAAATACACCAGGGAGGTTGGAATCTATTGGATTGCAGTACCCTGACTAACCACCACAACTAAAGGCAGCCGAGGAGCGTACCTACGTTGGTCCTAGACGCCTCGCACGTGAGAAGCTAACTACACCTAAAGACAGAAAGAGGAAAACTATCTGCCCTGGAGCAGATCCCCAAAGAACATAGAAAGCCCCCAAACATGTAATGGCGGTTAGACAAGGGAAAAACACAGACAGAAAATAGTATGAGCAAACGTTGGGGCCCAAACTTGCTAGATAGAAAAGGATAGGAAGGACACTTACTGCAATCTGAAAAAACCCTAAAAAGAACCAACTCTACTAATTACAAAAACACCTGAGATCACACGACCTCTACCACCTAAATTAGTTCTCTGGTGTAACAAAACTAAACAGCAGCCACTGAAAAAACTGGAAAAGGCAAATGAACAAACAACAGTGGCTGAACTAAACTGAGAGGAGCACAAGCCCCCGGAGGGGACCCGGCAGACCCCCACAGAAGTGCAGGAAAAAATGCAAAAAGCAAGCACCAAAAAACTAAAAGAAGAAAATGTCTTATCTGTTAGCAGGAGATGCAGGAACGAAACAGCAAGCTTCAAAGTGAACAGGAATCAAAGATGAGACCAGAACAATTGATCACCGGCAACCCTGATGGGAGGGAACCTCCCTTATATAAGACCAGTCAGTAACACCTGATCGCCAATCTTCACAATCTTCATTGCATAGTTCAGTACTGTTTGTAACCACCAGAGGGAGCTTCTGCTCAGAATTCTTTTCTAGCACATTCACAACAGTACCCCCCCTTGAGGAGGCCTTGCTCCAAGAGTCTCCGCCTCACAGTGCGTGCAGATGCACTCACACCTGCTTGCTGCCGTTCCTGAGTAAGCTCTGCACTGCTGGTAGCCCGATCCCGCAGCTGAAACACTTTTAAGAGACGGTCCTGGCGCTTGCTGGTCTTTCTTGGGCGCCCTGGAGCCTTTTTGGCAACAATGGAACCTCTCTCCTTGAAGTTCTTGATGATGCGATAGATTGTTGACTGAGGTGCAATCTTTCTAGCTGCGATACTCTTCCCTGTTAGGCCATTTTTGTGCATTGCAATGATGACTGCACGTGTTTCTTTAGAGATAACCATGGTTAACAGAAGAGAAACAATGATGCCAAGCACCAGCCTCCTTTTAAAGTGTCCAGTGGTGTCAATCTTACTTAATCATGACAGATTGATCTCCAGCCATGTCCTCATCAACACCCACACCTGTGTTAATGGAGCAATCACTGAAAAGAGGTTAGCTGGTCCTTTTAAGGCAGGGCTGCAATGATGTTGAAATGTGTTTTGGGGGATAAAGTTCATTTTCTAGCCAAATATTGACTTTGCAAGTAATTGCTGTTAAGCTGATCACTCATTATAACATTCTGGAGTATATGCAAATTGCCATTAGAAAAAGTGAAGTAGTAGACTTTGTAAAAATTAATATTTGTGTCATTCTCAAAACTTTTGGCCATGACTGTATATAGTGTGATTCCGTATAGGAATACTGAAATATTGAGGTATAACTATGACTCTAGTCACTACTCACGGCTAAGCCGTGAGGCTGGGTAGTTAAGAGGTCCGAGGTCAAAAGCTAAGAGAGTATGTCATAGACAGAGGAGTGAGACGAAGGCGTAGTCAGGAAATAGTCCGAGATCATATTAAGCAAACCCTGGTCCTAATTGAATGGCTAAACTGTCTCTCCAGACATTGACAGCTCAGTACGCCCCAGCATCTGATTGGACGGCTGAGCTGTTCATCACTATACTGACAATCCAGCATGCCCCTGTCCTTGATTGGACAGCAGAACTGTCATTCACTGTGTCCAGACACTCAGGAGGAATCATGACAACAACCATCAGTCTTTAAAGAGATTACATTGTAAGATATAATATAATTTGCACTCAGAGCTGCTCATCACACACAAACATTGGCCATGTGGCCTTTCAGGCACATGGCCTTTTTTTAAAGTTTTTCCCTAAAACACTGCTTATTTGATATGAACTTTATAGAGTTATGGCAAAGAATATTGTAATGCTTATTGATTGATTGCAACGTCTCAAGAATTTTCTGGATCACATAGATTGTGCAGGGAATAGAAACATACCAGAATGTGGAGAAGATATTGATGATGCCATTGAAGAATGTAGTAAGCCTCCTTCTTAGACTGTTTTAACGGGGTTTCTAATCTGGAGAGTTTATGGTATACTGATATGTGACATATGTAACAGATGAGGCAACCCCTTTGATATGTGACATATGTAACAGATGAGGCAACCCCTAAAAACATTTACCATGTACCAAAAGAATAAAGAAGGTAATAAATAAATATATGATTGCTGAGGGGTCCAACTGTTGGGATCCATACCGATCAAGAGAGTGGATGTTCCATATAAAATGCTTGAATGGATTCATCAGTCCAATCCATTCATTATTTGTCAGGGTGACCGTGATAGCTGAGTACAGGGTAGACATATATCAGCACTATATGCACTAAACTGAAAACATAATCTACATGTAAATGTATACAATGAAAGATTTGCAGATCTAAAATCCAATGTATTGAAGAACAAATTGTATTTCTTACCAAATGTCATATATATAAAATCACTCACTTTTTAGGATATCAGAAACATTTGTAGATCGTTATAGAGCCTCATTCAGACTGCCATTCTTCATGTATGCATTTTATCTCTCTGATAGAATACATACTCAGTATGGTCTATGGGTCTGGTCACATGTCTGTGTATTTCTGCACATCTTGTGTTCGTAAAAATTCATGGAGACATATTAGTTTTGTACCCAAGTCCCGGTAGAAAGAACACTGCCCATACAAATCTATAAGTCAGTGAAAAATCACGGATACACAATGCTATCTGTGTGCTGTCCGTTTTTAACATTGCAGTGGGTAGGAAAAGCTTTGCAATATATTTATTTTATTTTTTTTCATACTAGAAAATCACTGATGAAATACTGATTGAAAAAACTGATGAAAATTGGTGAATTTTTGCATAACTGAAAAATCACTGACGTCAGAATGAGGTCTTACTCATATCAATGGATCCATGGAAATAATAATACATTACTTCATTGTATGTGAATTGGGGGAGGAATATGGGGCTGATGTGAATAAAACCAACCAGTTGCACTGTGCGGAAATACTGTGTGACTAGTTCATCCTAAAACGGTACGTACTAATTCCTTGCACCGGTCAGCATGGTGCCGAATCAGAATAAGCTAAAATGCTACCTTCTACAGTAAGGGCCATCATTCTAGCAGCAATTCTTGTTGGCAACGCCACTGCAGCAATACTCATGGTTTGGCATATGTTTGTTTAAGGTGCATATAGGGACATATAGTGACAGTGGCTTCTTTCCTAGTGGCTATTTCATTCCTCAGGTAAGTGTTTAAGCCAGTCATTATTTCTCCCAGTATGAACTAGCGCTGAAACAACTTGATAACTGGATATTTAACCTGTCAAGAGTGACTCCTGGTAGAAAGATACTTTACCAGACATTCCCTGTATTTCAGACCACATCTATTTATGAGAGCAGCTGACAACTGCATTAAATCTGACTATTCCACATAAATACTGTACGTAACACTGGAATAAAACACTGAGAAATCAATTTTAAAGGGAATCTGTCAATAGGGTCAACCCTCCTAAGACCTGTACATGGACATGGAGGTCATAGGAAGACAAATATTGATAACCTGGATCCAATGTCTCATTCCCAAGAAATCCATGTTTTTCTTATATATAATGAGCTGTTAAGATCTATGGGCCGGACATAGATCTCCCTTAGAATCTGCCTCCAGAACTTATTTTAAATGAAAGGTGACATGAAGATCAGTAGAGTAGACTGTCACTCATTACATGTCTCATACTGGTAAAGCCACCTTGGCAGATTCTCATGGACATTTGTGTCTGGTCCATAGGTCTTAAAAGCTAATTTAAATATTAAAAAAAAACATGCATTTTTCGGGAATAAAACATTGGATCACAGATATCAATGTATCATTTTATTCAGCTCCCTGTTACCTACATGCCAATACAGACCAGTTAGGCGAGTTGATCCTACTGGCAAATTCCCTTTAAGAAGGTAAAAAGAAGAAAAGAGAAAGAAGGTGAACAACACAGGAAATGTCTCTTCTTGAATGGATACATTTCTACTGTTGTCAGAAGAGGTTTTACACGGCTCCCAAATCCTCTAATTGAAATTTGCAATAACGAAGCATGAACGTAGAGAACGTTACCATCAACTACTGCTAAAAAAGTATAATTAAGGGATCTGTTACTAAAATTAATAAAATTGTGCATTGGACCATGTAGATATGCTTGCCTTTCTTAATACAGCTCTATTGCAGGTTTCTGAAGGAATATTATCGGTTATGCAATGCTCCTGATTCAGTGGCGGTAAATCCTTTAGGTCCGAACACAAGGAAGGAAAATAAAGAGGTCATGTCAACGGTCACATTGAAGTTTTGATACAAGGTCAGTGACCTGTTAATGCTCATTGAGACATGGGATTGTCTAATACGAGTTGTATCTGAGTATTTTTGCGGATAGAACTGGTACCTAATATACTCTATGGGGCTGTTCACATGCCCATGTATTTCTGCAGACCGAATGGTCCACACAGAATCACAGACAAATGAATGATCATGATCCGCTTCTCAGATCAAAATGACCAATGCAAGTCTAGGGGTCGGTAAAATATCCGGCAGCAATTGGATCCCGTTATTCAATAGGAAAAGCTTGAGAAAACTTCATTTTTTTTCTATCAAAGAAAAATTGATGAAACTCTGATGGTAAAATCTGACCTACTGACTAAACTCTGATGACGCGCTGATTAGAAACATTATGAAGCTCAGACCATATTTTTGCACACAAGCAAAATCACTAAAGTCTGGATGAGGCCTTAGACATCTAAAAAGCTGTACATTAAGGCTAAGTGCACACGTCAGGAATTTGTGCAGAATTATCCTGAGCAAAACCTGACTTTTTCCGCAGTAAAAACGCGCGTTTTTCGTGCGTTTTTTTTTGCGCGGATTTTGCGCGTTTTACTGCGCTTTTTTCCTGAACTTTCTAGGTCAATAATATAGCGGGAAAAACGCTAGAATTCTGTGAAATTAATGAACATGTTGGTTCTTTTTCCGAGATGCGTTTTTTTCGTGGAAAAAAACGCACCATGTGCACAAAAACTGCAGAATTCATTCTAAATGATAGGATGCTTCATTCATGCGTTTTTTGACGCGCTTTTTCCCGCGAAAAAACGCAAAAAAAAACGCAAATAATCCTGAACGTGTGCACTTAGCCTTAGGATGAAATTTATAGAAATCTCTTATCACTGGGCAGACTATTACAGAAACAACACATTTTAGAATTGATATATATTCAGTTTTCTGATTATTTTTAAAGGGAATCTGTCAGCAGGTTTTTTGATGTAATCTAAAGACAGCAGGAGATAGAGGCTGAAACACAGAACTCAAGGATGTGTCACTTGTCAAAGTGCTTTTTACTAACTGTGAAGGATTTATCACTAAGATTAACATTGCTGGACTAGTCTGGCAACTAAGCACCTCACTGTCTATGGCAGTGATGGCGAACCTTTTAGAGACCGAGTGCCCAAACTGCAATCTAAAACCCACTTATTTATCGCAAAGTGCCAACACGGCAATTTAACCGGAATACTGAGGTCTTAGATTAGAATAACAACTCCATACTGTATAATGGCCACACGTGATGATCCATACTGAATAATGGCCACACATGATGCTCCATACTGTATAATGGCCCCACATGATGCTCCATACTGTATAATGGCCCCACATGATGCTCCATACTGTATAATGACCCCACATGATGCTCCATACTGTATAATGGCCCCACGTGATGCTCCATACTGTATAATGGCCACACGTGATGATCCATACTGAATAATGGCCACACATGATGCTCCATACTGTATAATGGCCCCACATGATGTTCCATACTGTATAATGGCCCCACATGATGCTCCATACTGTATAATGACCCCACATGATGCTCCATACTGTATAATGGCCCCACGTGATGCTCCATACTGTATAATGGCCACACGTGATGATCCATACTGAATAATGGCCACACATGATGCTCCATACTGTATAATGGCCCCACATAATACTCCATACTGCATAATGGCCCCACATGATGCTCCATACTGTATAATGGTCCCACATGATGCTCACTATACTGATGTATATTAATGGCCACACGTGATGCTCCATACTGTATAATGGCCACACGTGATGCTCCATACTGTATAATGGCCCCGCATGATGCTCCATACTGTATAATGGCCCCACATGATGCTCCATACTGTATAATGGCCCCACATGATGCTCCATAATGATAATGGCCACACTGATGCTGCATACTGTATAATGGCCACACGTGATGCTCCATACTGTATAATGGCCCCACATGATGATGCATACAGTATAATGGCCCCACATGATGATGCATACTGAATAATGGCCCCATATACTGCTACATACAGTATTATGGCCCCACATGATGATGCATACAGTATATGGCCACATATACTGCTGCATACAGTATTATGGCCCCACATGATGATGCATACAGTATAATGGCCACATATACTGCTGCATACAGTATAATGGCCCCACATGATGCTCCACACTGTATAATGGCCCCACATGATGCTCCATACTGAATAATGGCCACACATGATGCTGCATACTGTATAATGGCCACACGTGATGCTCCATACTGTATAATGGCCCCACATGATGATGCATACAGTATAATGGCCCCACATGATGATGCATACTGAATAATGGCCCCATATACTGCTACATACAGTATTATGGCCCCACATGATGATGCATACAGTATAATGGCCACATATACTGCTGCATACAGTATAATGGCCCCACATGATGATGCATACAGTATAATGGCCACATATACTGCTGCATACAGTATAATGGCCCACATGATGATGCATACAGTATAATGGCCACATATACTGCTGCATACAGTATAATGGCCCTACATGATGATACACACAGTATAATGGCCCCACATGATGCTCCACACTGAATAATGGCCTTGCATAAAAAAAAACTACTCACCTCTGCCCGTTCCAAAGCTGATCTAGTCTCTTCATCTATCAATCCTATCTGTGGGCACAGGCGCCATCTCGACAATAGCGCCGCCACCACTCTCCTCAGCCCACGCGCCATCCCTGTCCTCAGCACACGCGATACCCCCATCCTCAGCACATGAGCAGACTGATGGAACAGCGCGCGGCCCGATGGGAGGGTGCAGAAGCCAGAGGAGAGTGGTCGCTGCGCCGGCTCTAGTCCAGATTACGAGCGGGCTGAGGAGAGTGGTGGCGGCGCTAGTTTTGGGGAGATGGTGCACGTGCCCAGCGAGAGGGCTCTGCGTGCCCCCTCTGGCATGCGTGCCATAGGTTCGCCACAACTGGTCTATGGACATTGTATATACAGAGCCTGATGCGGGCAGGGTTAGCTTTCTGAGCTCTGCTGAACTGCTAACTCTAAAATCTCTGATTGTGTGAGAATGACTGCACCCAGTAATCTAAGTGATACATCGTTGGATTCAGCTTCTCTTTACCTACATTATGCTGCTCTCAGATGAGGTAGCAAACACCTGCTGAAAGATTCACTTTAATACTGATGGAACTTTTCACTTCAAATTAACTTTTTTCTTCTGATTCTAAGCGTACGTGGAACCTCGGACAACAGAGTCAGAGTATCTACTTCCTAATTTGTTTTACAAGTGTAGAAAATGTTTATCCAGATCCCCTGTGGCTCTCCCAAGTATGACTTATCATCTAATTTTTCATGGTGCGGATGCTGATCCAGCTTTTCTTGTTTAACATTAGCCACTGCTTAAAGGGGATATGTCACCTGATATCACAATGTAAACTGTATATATTAATAAGGAAATCTGTTAGACCTGATGAGGCAGACATACTTGCTCTGAAAATCCATGTCAACAACTGTGTAATCTTTTTTTGAATATTTACAGTCTCCGCCCACCTAGCCTTTTAGACAGCTCATCAGTGCGCCTCCTTCTTGCTGAGGGTGAGATCTCACACTGCTCAGTACAAGCTGCAGTCAGTCAGTCTGGGTGGGAGTAAACTGCATACACTTGGACTCATAACATCTCTCATTCTATAGCTCAACTCATAAAATTCTCATCTTAATATCTGGATTATAAAGCTAATCTTACAAGGATTTTCAAAGTAAGTGCACCAGTCTTATCAGATCTATTTTAACATTCAGTTGACATTGTAATATCACTTTATAGATCTGTTTTCAATAACTGTTGATATAGATATATGGTAACATATTCAAAATATAGTGAACCAGATCTGTGTGATATCACTTAAAGGATCAAGACAATTTTGAAGATGTTCTAAGATTGAACCCAACGTCATTTTCTAAGTATGCCCCCCAATAAGGGTTCACGCAGAAGTCCATGAGTCTCGGTCCAATTATGGATTGCAATGCAAAACTGACCATGGCTCTTACAACTGAAGCATGACAGCTCCGTATATTTCTATGAGGCTGTTTGGGAGGCTCACCATCAGTCTGTGCATTGCGGTCCCTGATCGGACCACCATCCACTGACGTCTGCATGAGCCCTTATACGGAGAAAAAGGGAACAGAAAAAGGAAAAAGTATGCTTCAAAACTGACATGACACAAGACAGAGCAGGAAATTTCACACTGCAAACATTATAAACATTTTTGTCTTTTTTTTTAATTAACCCCTTCCTGGCTGCCTTATTGTGAATTCTGTCCAGTCAATGTAAGTAATATAAGCAGTATGAAATGGACACATGGAAGAGCTATGTTTGTGTCAGTGTTAGACACAGTCAGCACAGTAGATTGGAAGCTGTGCGGTCGCTCTAACTAAGAGTGATAGAAAACACATTCAAGAGGCCCGCTATCACCCAATGGCCTTACACAAAGCTTAATTTGAGCAAAGTGACAAAGGAGTTAAACTGAAACACGCGTCGGGGCGTGCTCCGCACCTCCTATCACCATCTTCCAGGTAATATGTTTTCCATGGCTTATATGTTGTAGTGTGTAGCCCAGCTGCGCTTGGTGCCACATGTTACCCTGGAGGATGCATGAAAGGTAATTCACAATCACCCGATATTCATTCACACTCCACATTTTCCTGGTGCCACCAGAGGGAGCCCTTTAGAGTACGCAGGTATATAAGGGTGGGGAGATGGATTAGTGAGTTGTTGTTGAGTTGGGAGGAGTTGAGTGAAGTTCAGTCAGTCTGTGCAGCCACCTCAGAGAAGGCAGACAGCTAGTCATTTCAGAGAGCTCAGAGAGTCTGCAGTCCGCAGCCTAAGAGCAGCAGAGCTGAAGAGCAGCAGAACTGAAAGAAACTGCTATTCCATTGTGCTTATGTTAAAGGTGTGAGTAGGGCGATAGGCAAGTGGAGAAAGAAGAAAGAGAGAGTGACAGAGGTTGACAGCATTGATAGCTGACCTCCACTCTGCACTACTGGACATCGGGTCCGAGCTTGCTAGCTTCTTCAGGACTAGTAGGAAAAACCGGAGACCCTGCTGGATTCCAGATCGCAGGGGCCCAATTGTGCTGATACGTAACCGGGGTCAGGAAGAACAGGAGTCTAGCAGTGCACTGCAAATGGAGACTTAGTTCTGTCCAAAAGAAGGCTCCACCACAAGATCAGCCGGGCGTAGCAAAGAGAACGGAGTTAAACTTTGTTTTATGCAAGTTAGAGACTCACACATATAAAGACGTAAGGAGGCCCTACACCTACTCAGTGGATTACTGGACGTGCATCCTCCACCCTGACGGCTTCCCGGGACGTGCCTGAATCTACTACCAGTAAAGGTACCGAAAGAGACTGTCTTGTGTGTGTCTGCATTATTGCTCCTGCACCCTACACCGCCATACTCCGAGGGATCAGTCTCGCCTGTGGGAGACTTTACACCTTGCTGCCCCATACCCTCAGAGGATCTACACTGCAGTGCTGGTCACCCTGACCAGGAACCACAGGTGGCGTCACGAACATTTCTACAATCCCCTGTAAATATTCCCCTTTTAGTGAGCGCCCAGGGCAACGGACCGAGCTGCACTACCCGTGACATCCCCAGTGAAGTAATCGGGCTCGATGCCGAGTACCCCAAAGCCCTGGTACGTGCGACTCATCTACTTGGCGTCACGAACAGGATCCGAAGCTCGCAATATGTGAGTCCTGTGTGCCTGGAATGGACTGTTTTGTGCAAAAAGACTGTGTTACGTTTTTGTGATTTTTGGCGCCATTTTCCGCCATTTTGCCGCCATATTCGCGCACTGAGGCGCTGGTGAAGAAGAGGGGCGTGTATTCGTGGGCGTGCCCCCCCTGTGGCGCGAAAGTAATGGGCGCCCTGTCTAAATGTTACTACAATGTCCGAGCCTGCCCCACTGCAAGGGAGATCCGCCTCCTCTTCATCCTCCATGCTAAGAAGAGGAAGCGAAAGTCCCGCCTCCACGGAAAAATCCAGAGTGTTCCAGATGAAACACACAGTCTAGCCTGGAGTGAGATGGCGGAAGGACAGGAGTCGCTGTGTGGAGGAATGGCGGTGCGCAGACCCAGTTCCCCTGAAGAGCTGCAGCCTGTGCCTGAACCGTCCCCAGGTCGGGAGAACGACCCAAGAATGCAGAGTGTGGATGAATTGGATGAGGCGCTGAGGGATATGGCCCGACACCGTGCAGAGATGGAGGCGATGGAGCAAAGCTGGCGTGCCCTGAAACAGCGGCTGCTGTGGGACCGGCTGCTCTCCCCCTGGATGCACAACCGTCACCTGCGCCACCACTGGAACCAGCGGCTGAAGAAGAACCGGAGGCCGGCCCCAAAAGAGCTGATCCTGACTCCGCCGAGGACGTGGCGGGAGGGAAGGAGGCTGAGGAGGCCTTACCCGGACCGGAACGCCAGCCAGGCCTGGAACCAGAGGCCGCAACAGAATGCTATCTCCCGGTAGGGACACCGGAAGATCCCCAACCACTAGCGATGGAAATCGACTGGGAGGAAATGGAGCACCTGGACGACGTGGAATACGCCGCCCAGAAGGAGAACGAGTGGAGACGCCGTGAGCAGGAGCAGCGGCAGCAGCGGGAGCAGCGAGAGGCGCAGCAGCTTCGCCAGAGGTACCGGGAGCAGAATCTTGCGGACAAGGAGATCGTCCGGCGAGACAAAGGTACGCTCCGGGAACCGCGGCGCCAGGGGACGGTGTGTGCCTCTAAGTTCCGAGGAGGTTGGGGATTCATACGCGAGCCCGGGCTCTCTCAGAAGATCTTCGTTCATTGCTGTGATGTAGAGTCTAACCTGCTAAAAGGGGATGTTGTCACCTACACACGGCACTGGGGTCTTAAGGGGTGGTATGCCCTGAATGTCTCCCGAATCAGCGACCCAGTCCCTGAAGCCGGCAACGCACCCCGCGTTTCAGCGTCCCAGGCCCCAGCCACATCAGCGCCCGGCCGCGCACCTGCGTTCTACTCTGCGTCCCATTCTGCCACGCTAAATAGCGCAACGATTTCAAAGGCGCCCTCTACTGAGCCACTCCGTGCACCTGCGTTCCATTCTGCCATGCTAAAGAGCGCAGCGACTGCAAGTGCGCTCTCAACTGAGCTAGACCGCACATCTACGTCACCATTGGAAATGCTGCAGAGCCTAAGTTTAGAAGAGGCACCTGTCAGGCCTCCAGGAAATCACAAAGTCAGAGTTGAAATGAGAACTGTAGCTACACAGACACCGGTAGCAGGACACAATCTTATTGTGATGCGTTACAGAACGCACAGTATGCTTCCAGCTGCAGGTATGGAAGATGCTGCCATGTTTAAAGAAGACCAGTAGGACCCGGACAGGGTTTACTGAACTGTAGAAAGTTATGAAGAATTGCACTTTATTAAAAATGTTATATGATGATGTTTACATGCTTGAAGTATGGTACCCCAGTTGGGTAAAGTGTTAATGTGATATGTGAAATGCTATTTTGAAAGACTGCGTGCTGAGGACTCTTGCAGCACAGAACTTAATTGTAAATAGTTGGCACTCGGTGCCCCATCTTGGTCTTATGTAAGCCATTCTACCTCAGAAGCAAAACCCGTATGGTGTGGCCTTGAGTGAGGTCTGCAGCAAGGAAGTCCTGCAGCCCACCCAGGACCACCGTGGGAGGTTTGGTACGGGTCCTCCACAAGAATCCTGTATTTATTTGCACCGTGAAAGTATTTAATAATTTCTATGGCTAATTTGTATACATTGAAACGTTGAAGTGTCCTTACCTCCCGCAAGGGAAGAGTTATGTTATTGTTGTTATTATAAAATTGTTTTCTTTTTCAGCCCGGGATTGCTGATATTAACTAGGGGGGGATGTGTAGCCCAGCTGCGCTTGGTGCCACATGTTACCCTGGAGGATGAATGAAAGGTAATTCACAATCACCCGATATTCATTCACACTCCACATTTTCCTGGTGCCACCAGAGGGAGCCCTTTAGAGTACGCAGGTATATAAGGGTGTGGAGATGGATTAGTGAGTTGTTGTTGAGTTGAGAGGAGTTGAGTGAAGTTCAGTCAGTCTGTGCAGCCACCTCAGAGAAGGCAGACAGCTAGTCATCTCAGAGAGCTCAGAGAGTCTGCAGTCCGCAGCCTAAGAGCAGCAGAGCTGAAGAGCAGCAGAACTGAAAGAAACTGCTATTCCATTGTGCTTATGTTAAAGGTGTGAGTAGGGCGACAGGCAAGTGGAGAAAGAAGAAAGAGAGAGTGACAGAGGTCGACAGCATTGATAGCTGACCTCCACTCTGCACTACCGGACACCGGGTCCGAGCTTGCTAGCTTCTTCAGGACTAGTAGGAAAAACCGGAGACCCTGCTGGATTCCAGATCGCAGGGGCCCAATTATGCTGATACGTAACCGGGGTCAGGAAGAACAGGAGTCTAGCAGTGCACTGCAAATGGAGACTTAGTTCTGTCCAAAAGAAGGCTCCACCACAAGATCAGCCGGGCGTAGAAAAGAGAACGGAGTTAAACTTTGTTTTATGCAAGTTAGAGACTCACACATATAAAGACGTAAGGAGGCCCTACACCTACTCAGTGGATTACTGGACGTGCATCCTCCACCCTGACGGCTTCCCGGGACGTGCCTGAATCTACTACCAGTAAAGGTACCGAAAGAGACTGTCTTGTGTGTGTCTGCATTATTGCTCCTGCACCCTACACCGCCATACTCCGAGGGATCAGTCTCGCCTGTGGGAGACTTAACACCTTGCTGCCCCATGCCCTCAGAGGATCTACACTGCAGCGCTGGTCATCCTGACCAGGAACCACAGGTGGCGTCACGAACATTTCTACAATCCCCTGTAAATATTCCCCTTTTAGTGAGCGCCCAGGGCAACGGACCGAGCTGCACTACCCGTGACATCCCCAGTGAAGTAATCGGGCTCGGTGCCGAGTACCCCAAAGCCCTGGTACGTGCGACTCAGTAGCGTTTATCTCCGCCTTAGGAATCATTTGTAAGCATTTTAATGGGCCTAATTTAGAGAACATTTTGCTCACAATACATCGATTGCCTTATATAGCTTCCTTACTATATATTTTTATTAGGCACATTTTGCATTTTTTTGCCCTGCTTAATTTGGCTATCTTTATTTGCAGCAGTGCATTTTATGCTACTGACTCATAGTGGAAGAATCCGCTCATGATTGTTTTTTAATTGGCAAAAGTATATTGCGACTCTCATTCTTTTTTACTTATATGAATGCTTTTTTTAATTATTATATTTTTTTGACACATAGCACATTGCATTTTACTTAGACATCTTTTGAGTGCTATAATGTGTTTGTCTTTTCATTTTTCTTTTTAGTTCATTTTTT
>JARQOD010000004.1:358966018-359035617 GCA_033576555.1 Oophaga sylvatica
ACTTTTAACTCCCTCCTCCGCCCACCACTGCCCCCTCCTACCTCCCTCATCTCTGCTGAGGACTTTGCCACACACTTCAAAAATAAGATCGACCAAACAAGGCAAGTCTTCATTGTTCAACCACCTCAACCACTTTGTATACCAGACCAATGCCCTAACCCCATAACCTCCCTCTCCAATATAACTGAAGGGGAGCTTAATTGTCTTCTCTCCAAATCGCACCTCACAACCTGTGCACTTGACCCCATCCCAACCCACCTCCTCCCCAACCTCACCACCACTATTATTCCATCCCTAACCCACCTCTTCAACCTATCACTAACTTCCGGTACCTTCCCTTCTGCTTTCAAGCATGCCACAATCACGCCTATCCTTAAAAAGCCAACCCTCGACCCAACCGCTATGTCCAGCTATCGGCCAATATCGCTGCTCCCATTCGCTTCCAAACTCCTGGAGCTGCATGTCCACGCTGAGCTTTCCTACCACTTCTCTTCTAACTTGCTCTTTGACACTCTACAATCTGGTTTCCGCCCCCATCACTCCACTGAGACAGCCCTGACCAAAATTACTAATGACCTACTTACAGCCAAAGCAAACGGACAATACTCTATACTCCTGCTTCTTGACCTGTCCTCTGCTTTTGACACAGTTGACCACTGCCTTCTACTACAGATTCTTTCCTCCTTTGGCGTCAAAGACCTCGCCCTATCTTGGATCTCCTCATACCTTTCCAACCGCACATTCAGCGTCTCCCACTCCCACACTACCTCCTCGTCCCACCCTCTCTCTGTTGGAGTTCCCCAAGGCTCTGTTCTAGGACCCCTACTCTTCTCAATCTATACACTTGGCCTGGGGCAACTCATAAAGTCCCACGGATTCCAGTACCACCTTTACGCTGATGACACTCAGATCTACCTCTCTGGCCCAGACATCACTTCTCTGCTATCCAGAATCCCGGAGTGTCTATCAGCCATATCCTCCTTCTTCTCCTCCCGCTTCCTCAAACTCAATGTGGACAAATCTGAACTCATAATCTTTCCCCCATCCCACAGATCTTCCTTACCTGACCTATCTACCACAATTAACGACATCACGCTTTCCCCCGTACCAGAAGACCGCTGCCTCGGAGTAACCCTTGACTCTGCCCTGTCCTTCAAACCGCACATCCAAGCTCTTTCTACCTCCTGTCGCCTTCAGCTCAAAAATATTTCAAGAATCCGTCCTTTCCTCAACCCTCAATCTACTAAAATGATTGTGCACGCCCTCATCATCTCCCGCCTCGACTACTGCAACACCCTTTTCTCTGGCCTCCCTGCTAACACCCTCGCACCTCTCCAGTCCATCCTTAACTCTGCTGCACGACTAATTCACCTCTCTCCTCGCTACTCCTCCGCTTCTCCCCTCTGCAAATCTCTTCACTGGCTCCCATTCCCTCAGCGTATCCAGTTCAAATTACTAATACTGACCTACAAGGCCATCTATAATCTGTCTCCTCCATATATCTCTGAACTAATCTCCCGATATCTTCCCTCACGTAATCTCCGATCCTCCCAAGACATCCTTCTCTCCTCCACACTTATTCGCTCCTCACCCAACCGCCTCCAAGACTTCTCCCGAATATCCCCCATCCTCTGGAATTCTTTGCCCCAACACATCCGACTATCAAACTCATTCAGATCCTTCAGACGGAACCTGAAAACCCATCTCTTCAGGAAAGCCTACAGCCTGCAATGACCCTGCTGCCTCCTCACCACTACCGGAGTTATTGCCTCAACCAACACCGGAACTGCTGCAACCCCCCGACCTACTGTCTCCTGCCTCACAATCCTGTAGAATGTAAGCCCGAAAGGGCAGGGTCCTCTCCCCTCTGTATCAGTCTGTCATTGTTAGTTTGTTTACTGTAAGTGATACCTGTAATTTGTATGTAACCCCTTCTCATGTACAGCACCATGGAATCAATGGTGCTATAGAAATAAATATTAATAATAATAATAATAATAATAATACCACCCCTTCATACCCCAGTGACGGGTGTAGCTCACAATGTCCCCATTAATCAGGTCCCTCCCAGGATGACCGATGGGCAGGTGGGATTCTACGTCCCTGCGGCTTACAAAGACCCCTGGATAGAGGCCCGGTTCGCGGATGAAGCCCCAGCCCTTGCGGAGCTGGAACTCGGTGACGCACCCCTGCCGCCGCTGTTCCAGTAGGGTACCTTTATCCCGGCGGACGGTCTCCTTGTCAGCTATGAATTCCTCATGCTGTTTCTGTCGGGACCGCTGGATGTCTCTTTCTCTCTCTTGCTTTTGACGTTGCTGCTCCTCCTCACGACGGCGCCACTCACTTTCCCACTGTACGGCATAAGTGACGTCATCTAATCGCTCCATCTCGTCCCAGTCGACTTCCGGCAATGATGGCTGGGACCCCTCCGGTGATCTTACCGGGGAGCGGTACTCTGCGGTGGCCTCCTGGCCTGACTGGCACTCCGGTCCGGGCAATACCTCCTCAGCCTCCTTCTCCTCCACCTCCGCATCGGTGGGATCAGGTACAGCACTTTCGGCGGTAACCTCCGGTCGTCCTTCAGCCTTCTCCAGCAGCGATTTCAGGAATTCAGGAGACGGCCCTTGGCTTGTAGGAGAGAACATGGCGTCCCACAGCAGCCGCTGTGTTTGGGTGCGCCAGCGTCTCTCCGTCTCCTGTCGATCAGCACGACCCTGGAGCTTCCTCCTTAGCTCCTCGTTCTCCTTCCGCAGCTCCAGTATGGCGGGTCAGTGTCCCGATCCGGGGACAGCTCTGGCACAGGCCGTACATCTTCAGGGGAGCAGGGCCGGTATGCCTCCGGTCCTCTGCACAGATTCTCCTGTCCTTCCGCCATCTCGTCCCAGGCCAGAGTGTAGTTTCCATCAGGAACGATCTGGTCTCTTCCGTGGAGGCGGGATTTGCGTGTCCTCCTCTTCGCATAGAGGATGAAGAGGAGGCGGATTTCTTTAGCAGTGGGGCAGGACCGCACATTATAGTAGCATTTGGAGAGGGCGGCCATATCTTTCGCGCCTCAGGGGGGGTACACGCCCACGAATGCACGCCCACCTTCTTCACCAGCGCCTCAGGGCGCCAACTTGGCGGTAAAATGGCGGTATTTGGCGCCAAAAGTGACAAACAGTCTTTTTCATGAAATAAACAGTTCAATAGGCACACAGGACTCACAATTGCAAGTTTCGCATCCTGTTCGTGACGCCAAAGATTTGAGTCGCACTTAGTACCGGGGCAATGGGGTACTCGGAGCCGAGCCCATGGGAATCTATGGGGTTTGTCACTGGCAGCGGGACTCGGTCCGTGGCCCTGGGCGCTCATCCAATGGGGGAATATTTACAGGGGATTATTAGGTATAGGTAGTTCGTGACGCCACCTGCGGTTTCTGGTAAATTGTACCAGCGCTGCTCTAAGGACTTTCACAGGGGATGTTATGGGGCAGCTTGGTAGTAAGTCTCCCACAGGTGAGACGGGTCCCTGGAAGTCTATGGTGATGATGATGCAGGGTGTAGTAAGAATTCAGCCAAACACAATGCAGCTTCTTTTCATACCTTTTACTGATGGTGGTTCAAGCAGATCCCGGGGACTGGTCGGGGTGGAGAGTGCACATTCCGGTAACAGCTGAGCAGGTTAGAGGCCTCTTTAACTTCAAATGTAGGTGAGTCCAACTTGCCTGAAGCGAAGTTAACTCTGAATCTCCAGCTTTCTCAATAGCTGTACTGCCCGGCCAACACTGTGGTGGAGCCTTCTAAGTGATGAAACTAAGTCCTTACTTTTGTCGTGCACTTGATTCAAAGTCCCTGTTCCACCTGACTCCGGTTACGTATTGACACTTAGGGCTGCTCTCTGCGACCTGTAGTCCAGATGCCTCCGGTTTTCTTGTTACTAAGCTTGAAACTGTAGCAACGCTTCGGACCCCGGTGTCCGGCAATTTAGTGCAGGTAATCCAATACCTGTAGCACTGCTCTGTCTTCTCCACTGCGCCCTTCGCCCTGCTTCACGCTCTTAACATAAACACTTGAACTTTCAATGGCGAGGTCAGCTTTCTCTAGGGCTCGCTGAGTAGCCCTCAGTATCCTCTAAGTCCCACTTGGACTGACACTGAACTGATCCGTCCGAAGACAGGAGCCAGATTCCACTACTCTCCCTCCTAGGTTGGCTGACTGACTAACCACCTCAGATACGTGTCACTCCCCCTTATATCTCAGATGGGTGTGTCTGGAAGTGTGAGTGACAGTGAATGAATATCAAGCGTTGCTGTTACTTTCCTGTGCACTCTCCTGGACTTTTATGTGTGCCTGCGTAGCTGGGCTACACACCTACAAATGAGTAAATTGCTGAGTATAGCGCTTACCCATGTGGGACAGAAAATGGTGCACACTGTAATCCTTAGCCCCGATGCACGTTTCACGCTATGGGCTTCCTAAGGGGGCTTGTGTGGGCTGTTGTATCTATGGTGCTACAAATAGTCCCTCCACAGCTGAATGTCATTGCTGCCGCATTAATGGAGCACATGGGGGGTGGGTCCAGGACCGCGATCGCGTCACTTCTGGCCATCTCGGCGATGTCACAGGTCAAGGAAAAAAGTTCCTGTGACGTCAATGACTGATTGGATGCCTTCGGGATGCGAGCAGAGCAAGGATCCACCGCGCATGTGCACAACGCGGCGGCCATCGTAGATAACGGAAGAAATGAAAGCTGTAGCAGTCTCAGGATTTACCATATCATCAAAGGTGCTTCAGAAATATCTCTAGATGAATCACTCTTCATTATCACCTGTTGACTAACTTAAACAAAACCTCCTAAATGTAGTACCTCCCCTTTATGATGTTGATTTGCCTTAAAAGTGCATATGAAAACTGTTTTTATTCATGACATACCCTCTTTAAGATAGAGAAGCATTTAAAGCCTAATATTCAACACAATAAAATGGTATTCAAGGCATATACTACAGATTTATCATAAATGCTATGTGAATACCTTCTTTAATAATTTACCACCTTATTTTCTTGCCTAGTAACAGAAAAACCTGTGATCTGAGCTAACATATAAGAGACATACAGTATGTTAGCACTTTAAAGGGAACCTGTCACCACTTTTCTGTCTTACCAGCTAAAAATATCATTTTACTCAGTGCCAGCTATACATTCCCTAAATACTTATGTAACCCCCTGACTTAACATGTATCACCCATAAAAACCTTTTATATTTCTCCCGCGATGTATGCTAATAGGGTCCGTCCGGTCCGATGAGCATGGCTTCGGTTCATTCACTCCATCCATCTCCTCAGCTGCTGCACGCAGTCCTTGACGTGGATGACGCAGATCGCTGTGAGATATCGCGCCTGCGCAGTCAAATGGTTTCTCGCGCGTGCGCAGTATGCTTTACCCAACTGCGGGCAAAGCCGAAAAGCAGAAACGCGGGAAACCATTTAACTACACAAGCGCGATATCTCACTGCAATCTGTGTCATCCACCTCAAAGACTGCATGCAGGAGCCGAGGAGAGAGGTGGAGTCAGAACCGAAGCCACGCCCAGCGGACCGGACAGACCCTATTAGCATGCATCGCGGGAGAAATATAAAAGGTTTTTATGGGTGATACATGGGGAGTCAGGGAGTTACATAAGTATTTAGGGAATGCATAGCTGACACTGAATAAAATGATATTTTAGTTGGTAGGACAGAAAAGAGGTTACCCTTTAAAGGGAACCTGTCACCAATCAGCACTCCTTGTACAGTCATGGCCAAAAGTTTTGAGAATGACACAAATATTAATTTTTGCAAAGTCTACTGCTTCACTTTTTCTAATGGCAATTTGCATATACTCCAGAATGTTATAAAGAGTGATCAGCTTAACAGCAATTACTTGCAAAGTCAATATTTGGCTAGAAAATGAACTTTATTCCCCAAAACACATTTCAACATCATTGCAGCCCTGCCTTAAAAGGACCAGCTAACCTCTTTTCAGTGATTGCTCCATTAACACAGGTGTGGGTGTTGATGAGGACATGGCTGGAGATCAATCTGTCATGATTAAGTAAGAATGACACCACTGGACACTTTAAAAGGAGGCTGGTGCTTGGCATCATTGTTTCTCTTCTGTTAACCATGGTTATCTCTAAAGAAACACGTGCAGTCATCATTGCAATGCACAAAAATGGCCTAACAGGGAAGAGTATCGCAGCTAGAAAGATTGCACCTCAGTCAACAATCTATCGCATCATCAAGAACTTCAAGGAGAGAGGTTCCATTGTTGCCAAAAAGGCTCCAGGGCACCCAAGAAAGACCAGCAAGCGCCAGGACCATCTCTTAAAAGTGTTTCAGCTGTGGGATCGGGCTACCAGCAGTGCAGAGCTTGCTCAGGAATGGCAGCAGGCAGGTGTGAGTGCATCTGCACGCACTGCGAGGCGGAGACTCTTGGAGCAAGGCCTGGTCTCAAGGAGGGCAGCAAAGAAGCCACTTCTCTCCAGAAAAAAACATCATGGACAGACTGATATTCTGCAAAAGGTACAGGCAGTGGACTGCTGAGGACTGGGGTAAAGTTATTTTCTCTGATGAATCCCCTTTTCGATTGTTTGGGACATCAGGAAAACGCCTCATTCGGAGAAGACAAGGTGAGCACTACCGCCAGTCTTGTCTCCTGCCAACTGTTAAGCATCCTGAAACCATTCATGTGTGGGGTTGCTTCTCAGCCAAGGGAATCGGCTCTCTCACAGTCTTGCCTAAAACAAAGCCATGAATAAAGAATGGTACCAGATTGTCCTCCAAGAGCAACTTCTCCCAACCCTCCAAGAGCAGTTTGGCGATCAACAATGCCTTTTCCAGCATGATGGAGCACCTTGCCATAAAGCAAAGGTGATAACTAAATGGCTCAGGGAACAAAACATAGAGATTTTGGGTCCATGGCCTGGAAACTCCCCAGATCTTAATCTCATTGAGAACTTGTGGTCAATCATCAAGAGACGGGTGGACAAACAAAAACCTAAAAATTCTGACAAAATGAAAGCATTGATTGTGCAAGAATGAACTGCTATCAGTCAGGATTTGCTCCAGAAGTTGATTGAGAGCATGCCAGGGAGAATTGCAGAGGTCCTGAAGAACAAGGGCCAACACTGCAAATATTGACTTGCTGCATTAACTCATTCTAACTGTCAATATAAGCTTTTGTTACTCATATGTTTGCAATTATATTTCTGTCTGTGATAAAAACATCTGTCAAACACACATAAAAACCAGAGGTCAACAGCAGATCATGTGAAAATATAATATTTGTGTCATTCTCAAAACTTTTGGCCATGACTGTAGACACATACAGTATAGGGATACACCTGTCAAATCAAGGGGACCGAGTGGGGAGAGGCTGCCAGGGTCCGGACTTTTGAACTAGCCAACTTAGTTTGATCATTCCCGTTCAGCGCTAAGTTGGTTAGTCAGCGCTTCAGAATAAAACATACAAGGCTGCAATAAAGGAGCAAGTGTCTGATTCCTGCTGCCCTTTAAAAGAAAACTCCATTTTAAGGTAGCATTTTACATTTAAAGAGTACATTTTCTCTGCACTTTGATTTACTTATTTTGGCTGCCTGGTGTTTGCTTCTCTGTTCACAACAAAAAGTATATTATAATCCATATTTTAAAAATGTCCTCCCTCTAGATTATAGCATAAGCTGTTATGTTAAGGCATGTTAGAAAAACAACAGATTTCCACCGACAGAATGAATAGATTGAAAAAAAAATTGACACCACAACCGAATAAAAAAAAACCAAACCCCCATGTAATTATAAATAAGAAAATACGAAAAAAAATGTTATTTTTTTCATATGTATAATGAACTTAATGTGATTTAAAAAAGTAAAATAAAATAAATGCAGTATATTTTGTGTTACATAATGGAAAAAAACATCAGTGCTGGTGTAAAAACAACAGGTGCAGATTTCTGGCCTCTTGTGTAAAGTTTTTGTGTTTTTTTTAATAAAATTACAGTAAAATAGACAAAGTTAAGAAGTTCGGACCATTGTTTACATTTCCAGAAGACGCGGCGGCCATCCTTCACCCCAGCTGTATTAACATACACAGTAAGACACTTCACCTAATTTGCAATAATCTTGAATAGCCGTGAGCTCTCTGGAATATACAGCAAGCCCATTACCTCTAGGTTATAGAAAGTGAGCAGGGGAGGTTTGGCTCCCTTTACAGCCCTGGGCTATGACCCAAATAATCTTTTTATACTAAAACATTGGTTACAGTAATATGTGTTGGCAGGAACATAAGCAGAACAACAAATGTGGCAGTATGATAGAGTATGATAAAGCAAGTGTGTTTCAAGATTTAACCCCTTCACCCCCGGACACGATTTTCCATTTTCTTTTTTTCCTCCCCTTCTTCCAAAAGCCGTAACTTTTTTTTTTATTTTTCCAGCCCTATAGCCGTATTGCGGCTTATTTTTTTGCGGGACAAGTTGTTGTACTTTTGAATGAAACTATTCCTTCTACCACATAGTGTACTGGAAAATGGGAAAAAAAATTCCAAGTGAGGTGAAATTGCAAAAAAAAGTGCAATTTTATAATGCAATTTCACAATTTTTTTGCTTTTTTTATCAACCATGCTCAATATATGCTAAAATTTACTGGGCAATATGATTCCCAATGTCAGTACGAGTATGCAGATACCAAACATGTATACATATTTTTTTTACATTAGGGGTTAAAAAAATCAGAAATTTGTGAAAAAAATGTTTTGCTTTTGTGCCACCAAAAAAAGTCACTTCAGTAATGGAATCTTCATGAACCTTGAAGTCAAGAGGCTGTAAAAAAATGTATCAGGCTAAGTGCAAACGTTCAGGAATATTTGCATTTTTTTCGCGTTTTTCCGCGATTTTCCGCGGTAAAAACGCGATAAAAACGCAAGCATTAAGCATCCTATACATGTTAATTGATTCCGCATGTTTTGGCCACATGTTGCGTTTTTTTCCGCGAAAAAAACGCTTTGCGGTAAAAATACCAACATGTTCATTAATTTTGCGGAATGTAAGCGGTTCATGTGCGGTGGTACCCAGGGTCTGGAGGAGAGGAGACTCTCCTCCAGGCCCTGGGTACCATATCCCTGGTAAAACAATAATTAAAATAATAAATAATGATATTCTCACCTTCCGGCGGCCCCCGCAGCCTTCCCGCCTTCAGCGACGCTCCCGGCAACTCCCGGTCCCAAGAGTCCTTTGCGAGAATCACCCAGATGGCGTAGCGGTCTCGCGTGATGCTACGTCATCGGTGTGATTTGTCGCAATGCATCCTTGGGACCGGGAGTTGCCGGGAGCGTCGCTGAAGGCGGGAAGGCTGCGGGGACCGCCGGAAGGTGAGAATATCATTTATTATTTTTTTTTATTATTTTTACATTAGATCTTTTTACTATTGATGCGACATAGGCGGCATCAATAGTAAAAAGTTGGTCACACGTGTCAAACACTATGTGTGACTCGTGTGATCAACCTGTCAATCAGTTTTCCAAGCGATGCTACAGATCGCTAGGAAAACGCTAGCATTCTGCAAGCTAATTACGCTTGCAAAACGCTATTATTCTGGTGGGAATACGCATACAAAAAAAGTGCGCATTTCCCGCGGGAGAAGTGCGGGATTGCCGCGGAAATTTCCGCGGCAATTCCGCAACGTGTGAACTTAGCCTCAAAACTACATAAAAACTGTGTCAGAACTGAAAATCTAATAAAAAATGTATGGATGGATTCTGTACAGTATGTATGGATGGATTCTGTACAGTATGTATGGATGGATTCTGTACAGTATGTATGGATGGATGGATGCATGGATCCTGACTTTGATTTCTTTTGATAACAGCATAAAATTTATCTGCCTAAAAAAACTCTCCAGAAATAAATCCCAATATTTCATTAGAACATTACAAAAAAAACTAGTATAAATAAAACATGGCGATCACTGTCGTATCAGCCAATTGGGCTATTGTTTTAGTTTTTAATAGAAAATATCCAGAATTGGTGATTATTTTGTTAACTCTTTGTTCCCACATTTTCCTGTGACATGGAGAAGATACAGGTTACATTTAAAGTGATAGTTTGGCTCTGTTTCTCAGAGTCCCTTAGCCCAAATGTGTTTTGTGACAAAAATAAATCATGATCCATTTGAGATTACAATCTAATATTGGGTAATTACGTGACCTTGTCCAGAAAGGCAAATACTTGATTACTGAAATTAGAGTGAAAGCCCTTGATACCTTATACCAGCCTGCTCAATGTAAATCATCAGCACATACTTGTAACCCGGTAAAGACTGTATGGTTAGATGTTGGTGGGTGATACCGAGCGGAGCAGGATAAAAGGGTTATCGGCACTGATCCAAGTCTAGTCCCACTACTTTATTTGACGAGGATTTCCTTTTTATTCAAATTAAATTCATGACAATAAGTAAATATCTAATGCTGCCTTTACATTTCTGTGTTTTATAATGCATATAATTTGGCTATTATTTGATTATGTGGCTATTCGCAATAGGTCTTAAGCCCCCATATGCTTTAAAAAACTTTCAGCTGAATGATGATTCGGTCGATCGTTTGGCCAGCATCTATCTTTCCCGACTTTCCCATATACAAGAGTGCTGTCTTGGCTTTGGAATCCTGTGTTCTCCAGGAGAAAGCCAGAGACAGATATCTCTAATGGTGGCTTATCTCTTTGAACAAAAAAAATCGCCAGTCCAAAAATCAGACATGCTTTATCCTTATCTCCCAAGAAAATGGTCTGTCAGGGGCCAACATACACATTTGACTGTTGGCTGATCCTATCAGTAGGTTTGGATGACGCTAGCCAAATGTGTATTTACGTGTATTAACGTATTTTCATGGGATGATTTCTTGATAATTAAATGAAATTGTAATGATAGTCAAAATCGTTGGTGAATGGAATTTGTTAGACTATCAGGCTGTACCAAAGATAAATTGGTTCTTAAGACCTGGAGAAATGTACTAGGGATTGCTTTTGGAGGAAGAATCGGTAAGTTTTTGGCACACTGCTTCTGTGAGGAGTCAGTATGAAACCGAAAGTCCATGCTACGGGATAAAAACCATGGGAATAAAGAACAGGAGTAGAGATAGAACAAACAAAGTGAGAGCAGAATCAGAAAGTGTAGTTGCTCACAACTACTATGAGAGAGCAGTCACCCCAAGTCAAACCCAAAGAGTTTGCAGAGTCAAGTGGCACCAAAAGACTTTCAAGTGTCCAAAAGATGCTTGGTGTACTGATAGCATGATGATCATTCAGACTGTCAACAATCAAAAAATCCAAGGCACTGGGCACCCAGTGGAGGGGTGTACCAAGTCTACACGGGACACAAAGTGGTGCACAGGATACATTCTCCACAAACGATCATTCAGACTGTGTCAGTCCAATGAAAGTGCCTTGTCGTCCCAAAGTGTCATCATAGTTTCATGTGGACTAGGTTGCTAATTTGAAGCTACACGCTTCTCATATTGTGACGCTACAGGTCAAAGGTATTGCAGAGACTATGTTTAGACTTTTATGAATGTTCCTGATATTTTGCCTAAATAGTGATAGTTTGTTTATCCAGTTGCAAAGCGTTTTCTGCTAGACAGTACTAAAGATGGCGATGAAGTTCTAATATTTGGCCATTCTGCCCTGTTTTACAGAGACTGGGAGTTGATATTTCATTTCTGTGGTGTACAGATTTAGATATTATTCATTACCCACTATAATTTCCTGTCCGAACCCCAATTTCAGTTTTAGTAATAGTTAACTGCACCCCAGTGTCTGGAATCCTGCTTTATCGCACTGATTATGATTGGACAAGATTTGCCAAACTTATGATGAAAATTTTTTTGTTTACCTAAAGATGAGGAAATGCAATGTCGACCATTTTTCTGACGATCTTATACAGTACAAGTATTTACATAAAAACACAATTAAAATGATCGAAGCCTGTAAAGGCACATCAAGCAATATAAGGTAACATTTATTTTCCTTATTGGAAGAGAGGTTCAAACAATTAATACTTGTCTGATCAGAATGGATGTCATTGGGTATCTGGCCATCTATAACGAGCTGCAGAATGAAACCCCTTGTTGTAAGCCACTTTCTATGAAATATTAGAGGAGATAAATAGCAATTCCCTAATATAATGACTGTATTGCTGTCATTCTCTTCAGTCCTGGCATTTTGTTTCGAAAACAAGCAGTTTGGGGTACTGGGGGAATTGGAAGTCCCTGCAGCATTTGTGCTATTATCAGAGTGATCCTGCGGCTAAAGGCTAAAAAATCCAAAAAGCTATATTAGGGAATTGCATTTTTTGCTGCCACAGGCTGGGCCTTTTAAGGGCCAAACCTATGTTATTTAGGTCACTATTTTTCTATGGTAGTGCGGGGATTATAGCCTGGTTCCCTGGTTCTCCAGAGTAATATCGTGGTTAATGGTTGCTTCCCTAGGTTAGTGATTGGGTAATTTTAATAATACATTTGGACCTTACCCTTTTTTTCAGGACCTACACACCTCCTCTCCAAGCGATAGAAATAACATAAAAGGTTCACAACATTACAGTGAGAGGACTCGCTAAGAAGTTTATTATTAAAAGGCACCTATCAGGGATTTACACTGTCTCTTTTGTGTAGATGCCCACACGTGTTATTCATTGTTCTGTGGCTTTAATTAATTGTTACAATTTCTCTGAGGCAGAAAACTTTTGTCTTTTATGTTATGGGTCAAATGAAACATGGCGTTTTAACTTAGAGAAATGACCAGAGTTACGTTCCAGTTTATGGCCCTCTAAAGCTTCCCTTTCATGTTCGGTAGTCCTTGTAAACCTTCTACTATGTGGTGATATAGTACGCTTAGGGCGATCAGAGCAGGGGAATAGTCCTCCGCTGTGCATTACAGGCATACTACAGATCATGAACGCCGCTCTCTGCTTGCTCGCTTGGTTTTGTACATATTTTCCAATACAAGGGGCCTACAAAGAATAAAACTAACAGCAAAGTAACATCTGTAGGTGAGATACTAAAATAATTAGTCTACTGTGGAGTCCACATTAGTTGCACTCCTACAGTCAATATTGGTAATAAAAGTGACCTAAAAATTATTAGAGGTTATCAAATATCTTTATATGTGTGTAATGTAGTAAGACATACAAATTAGTCATATACTTTAAAAGGAACGTTTCAGTAGATTCATGCTGCCCAAATCACGGGCAGCATGAATCAGAACCAGGCTGTATGATTGCAGCCAGGTTCGCTTTTCTTGGAATATCCCACACATTTCAGACTATTGCTGCCTCTGGTTGGCTTCTTCCTGCACCGCACTAGTTAATTGACAGGTCTCTCAATGTACTCCTTAGCTGCATCTTTAAACTATGTTTTTTTCTGAAATGCTGGAGTGTTTCAGAGAAAAACATACTTGGTTGCAATCATGTAGGCAGGCTCTCATTCACGCTGCCAGTAGTTTGGGCTTTAATACATGTACATTAGGCACAATGGTCAGACTTTGACCCTATCTTTTGTATTCAAGTGTCTTATGAGTTAGTGCAAAGGTCATTGTGAAGAGAGGGGAAGCAGGCAAAGAAAAATATCATGTCAGCTCACCCTGTCCAAGAAGCCTTCAATCTAATGAGGGTGTGGTGCACGGACCGGCTCCTGGGTGAAAATGATCAGGCAGAAGGCAGGAAGATAACCAGCCAGCAACCGCAATGGTAAGGACTGTAAAAATTCCTACGCGTTTTTAGCACTAAGGGTACATACTCACTGGAGAGAAAAACGGACGAGTGCAATCCGATTAAAAATCGGATTGTACTCGGACCAATGTTATGTAATAGGTGACTTCTCATTTGCGATTTTTTTTCTCATCTGAAATCGGACTGAGAAAAAAATCGCAAGTCAATGGGTGCGAGAAATAATCGGACAGCACTCGCATGGTGTCCTATTTATACGCACCGGTGTCCTTAGAAAAGCCGGCAATTCATACCTGGATACTGTAAAATCACACTGACAGCTCACAAAACAATAGATATATACACATAGAATACATATATATATATATATATATACAGTCAGGGCCAGAAATATTTGGACAGTGACACAATTTTCGCGAGTTGGGCTCTGCATGCCACCACATTGGATTTGAAATGAAACCTCTACAACAGAATTCAAGTGCAGATTGTAACGTTTAATTTGAAGGGTTGAACAAAAATATGTGTTAGAAAATGTAGGAATTGTACACATTTCTTTACAAACACTCCACATTTTAGGAGGTCAAAAGTAATTGGACAAATAAACATAACCCAAACAAAATATTTTTATTTTCAATATTTTGTGGCGAATCCTTTGGAGGCAATCACTGTCTTAAATCTGGAACCCATGGACATCACCAAACGCTGGGTTTCCTCCTTAATGCTTTGCCAGGCCTTTACAGCCGCAGCCTTCAGGTCTTGCTTGTTTGTGGGTCTTTCCCTCTTAAGTCTGGATTTGAGCAAGTGAAATGCATGCTCAATTGGGTTAAGATCTGGTGATTGACTTGGCCATTGAAGAATGTTCCACTTTTTTGCACTCATGAACTCCTGTGTAGCTTTGGCTGTATGCTTGGGGTCATTATCCATCTGTACTATGAAGCGCCGTCCAATCAAGTTTGCAGCATTTGGCTGAATCTGGGCTGAAAGTATATCCGGTACACTTCAGAATTCATCCGGCTACTCTTGTCTGCTGTTATGTCATCAATAAACACAAGTGACCAGTGCCATTGAAAGCCATGCATGCCCATGCCATCACGTTGCCTTCACCATGTTTTACAGAGGGTGTGGTGTGCCTTGGATCATGTGCCGTTCCCTTTCTTCTCCAAACTTTTGCTTCCCATCATTCTGGTACAGGTTGATCTTTGTCTCATCTGTCCATAGAATACTTTTCCAGAACTGAGCTGGCTTCTGGAGGTGTTTTTCAAGCAAATTTAACTCTGGTCTGTCTATTTTTGGAATTGATGAATGGTTTGCATTAGATGTGAACCTTTGTATTTACTTCATGAGTCTTCTCTTTACTGTTGACTTAGAGACAGATACACTACTTCACTGAGAGTGTTCTGGACTTCATTGATGTTGTGAACGGTTCTTCTTCACCAAAGAAAGTATGCGGCGATCATCCACACTGTTGTCTTCCGTGGCTCCCAGGTCTTTTTGGATTGATGAGTTCACTCACCAGTGCTTTCTTTCTTTCTCAGGATGTACCAAATTGTAGATTTTGCCACTTCTAATGTTGTAGCAATTTCTTGGATGGGTTTTTTTTCTGTTCTGCAGCTTAAGGATGGCTTGTTCACCTGCATGGAGAGCTCCTGTGACGCATGTTTCCTTCACAGCAAAACCTTCCAAATGCAAACACCACACCTCAATCAACTCCGCCCTTTCATCTGCTTAATTGAGAAAGACATAACAAAGGATTGCCCACACCTGTCATGAAATAGCCTTGGAGTCATTTGTCCAATTACTTTTGGTCCCTTTAAAAACAGGGTGGCACATGTTAAGAGCTGAAACTCCTAAACCCTTCATCCAATTTAATGTGGATACCCTCAATGAAAGCTGAAAGTCTGAACTTCAACTGCATCTGATTTGTTTTGTTTCAAATTCATTGTGGTAATGTCAGAACCAAAATTAGTTAAATGTTGTCTCTGTCCAATATTATGGACCTAACTGTACATGTCATGTGACACATATATATATATTATTTATAGTTCATACACTTCTACATACTATAATAGCCGCTAATCAATTGCCGGCTTTTGTGAAATTACAGAACCCGACATGAAATGACATATGGTTTACATACAGTTAATCATGTCATTTGATGTAGTTTGATATATGGTCTTCACTAACAATGACATGAGTGTATGTGTGCAAAATTTCATACAAGTAGGTATTTAAAAAAAAATGCTGGTTCCCGCGCTATTTTCTCCACCAGACAGGGAAAGCCAGCGAGTGGGCAGATAATAATAGCCTAGGAGGGTGCATTTATTTGTGCCCCCCCTGGCTACTAACATCGGCCCCCAGCCATCCCAGAAAAGGCAAATCATAATTAGATGTGCCCTTTCTGGCACTTAGCCCGTCTATTCCATTGCCCTGTAGCAGTGGCTAATGGGTTAATAATGGGTTAAAGCCACCTGCTATTGGAAATTGACTTTAAGCCAGGTTAATATTGAGAGTTGTCAATTAGACAACTCAATTATTATCTATTGTATGAAATGGTTAAAATACACACACACATTATTACAAATCATTTTAATGAAATAACACACAGTTTTTGACCCTCTTTTATTGTACAGGTAATCTGCTATGATATAGAGGTGTTGCCTGCCTGATTAGGAGCTTACTGAAAACTCTCCTAAAACAACAGGAAGTATGAGGCTTTGTGCACACGTTGCGGATTTAGATGCGGATCCGCAGCGTTTCTGGACACGCGGATTCGCATCATATCTGCAGTGTAGTGCACAGCAATGTTAATGAATGAAAATGGAAATTTGTTGTGCACAGCTGCGAAAAGGGAGCGTTTTTTTCCCGCAGCATGTCAATTCTTTTTGCGGATCTGCAGCGTTTCTGCACCCATTGAATTCCATTGAGTCAGCACATCTGCAGCAAAACCGCAGGTCTAAAAAAGATCTTCGGATTTGCTGCGATGCGAGAAACGCTGCAGATATGGGAGGAGGAAGTGTGTGAGTGGTGACTGTGTGCGTGTCTGTGTGTGTCCTGTGTGTGTGCGTGTCTGTGTATGCATCCATTGTCTGAAGGGACTACTGCCCATCCGGCTGTGAATGCTCACAGTGATAGCATTTTTTTGGGTTGTCCCCTATTTTAATAGCCAGTAAAGGCTAAATTACAGCTGTGGGCTGATATTCATAGCTGGGAAGATCCATGGTATTACCCCTTCCAGCTATAAACATCGGCCCCAAGTAGCTGCTTACCCTCCTGGCGCAGAAAATTGCACGGGAGCCACGCCTTTTTTTAAAATAATTTTTTAAATTAAACATATTGCGCAGATTTTGTGTGTGTCTATTTAACTCTTATGTACCATTTTATTGTTTATTACTAAACAACAGCTTGTATTATCTATCTATCTATAGATATATCTATCTATGTATCTATATAGCTATCTATTATTTATCTATCTATTATCTATCATCTATCTATCTATTATCTATCTATAGATATATCTATCTATCCATCTATCTATAGATATATCTATCCATCTATAGATATATCTACCCATTATCTATCTATCTATCTATCTATCTATCTACTATCTATCTATCTATCTATCTATATCTTTTACCTATTTATTATCTATCTATCTATAGATATATCTATCTATCTATCTATCTATCTATCTATCTATCTATCTATCTATCTATCTATCTATCTATCTATCTATCTATCTATCTTTTACCTATTTATTATCTATCTATCTATAGATATATCTATCTGTCTATATCTATCTATCTATCTATCTATCTATCTATCTATCTATCTATCTATCTATCTATCTATATTTTACCTATTTATTATCTATTTATCTATCTATCTATAGATATATCTATCTGTCTATATCTATCTATCTGTGTGTAAACAGTATTCTTCAATGGAGTGTGCAAAATAAGAGGTTGGACAAAGAAATCACATTTTTTTTTGTTGTTAAATAATTGATCTTTATTTAGCTTACAAAAACGCATACAAATCCGCATGAAAAAAAATGCTTGAAAATCCACATCAAATCCGCGTGGATTTTTACCTGCGTTTTCTGCCAAGAGATGCAGATTCTGTGCAGAAAATTCTGCAGGCAAATCTGCAATGTGTGCACATACCCTTAGTCTAAAAAAAGCCTAAGGGTATGTGCACACGTTGCAGATTAGTGTGCAGAATTTTCTGCAGAGAATCTGCACCTCCTGGCAGAAAACGCAGGGGAAAACGCTTGCGGATTTTCTGGAGAATACATGCGGATTTATTGCGGATTCTAATGTGTGTTTGGTGTGCGGATTTGAGAGGTGGAGTGTTCTCTTTATGGAGAGAGAGAGAAGAGAAGAGAGAGAGGGAATATGAATATATTTATGCCAAACCACTGCTGCGGATCTGCAAAAAGAATTAACATGCTGCAGAAAATAGACCGCTGCAAATCCGCACTGATTTTTCCGCAGCATGTACTCAGCAATTCTTCATTTCACATTGAATTACATTGGCTGTGCACTACACTGCGGATCTGATGCAATTCCGCGCATCCAAAAATGCTGCAGAAACGCATCTAAATCCGCAACGTGTGCACATAGCCTAAGTGTCCAGTGTGAAAATTACAAGATTATGATCTTTTTTTCCACCCACATCCTGAGCTTTATTAAAAAAAACATACAACAAAAATTTAGTAAAAATACAAAAACTTGATTTAAAGGGAATCTGTTACCCTAAATTGGCAGGATATTTAAATGATGGCAGTCAGGTCAGATGGGCGGTGTTTTGGGTACTTGCCTTAACATGTTGTTCGCCGCTGTCTCCATTATTTCTGGGAATTGTAGTCGTTGCCCTCCATATAACGCACCTGCGCATTGCAATCCTGAATTGCGCACGTGCAGTATGCTTTGCCCGCAGATTGCAATGCGCAGGCGCGTTATATGGAGGGCAACGACTACAATTCCCAGAAATAATGGAGACAGCGGCGAACAACATGTTAAGGCACGTACCCAAAACACCGCCCATCTGACCTGACTGCCATCATTTAAATATCCCGCCAATTTAGGGTGACAGATTCCCTTTAAAAGAAACCTGTTACGTGAAAATATGGGGTTAATCTGCAATTTAATAGCGTTCTGAGCCTGCCTGGTACCTCACTGCCAGTAGAAAGTGATCTTTATTCCTCCCGACACTGTTCGGCATTCAGTCATGTGGGCGGTGCTGGCGCAGTTTCAGTCACTGCTCTGTGTATAGTCAGTCAGTGCCGGGGCGCGGCTGCAGCCGACACTCTCTATACACAGAGCAGTGACTGAACCCGCATCGGCACCACCCCTGTGACTGACTGATCGTTGGATACTGCCAGGAGAAATAAGGTTCATTGCCTCCCGGCAGCGGGGCTCTAAGTGCAGGCGTCGGGCAAGTTCAGAACGCTGTTAACCTGCAAATTAACCCCATTTCTGCAGGTTAATAGCATTTTTTCACGTGACTGGTTCCCTTTAAACATTAGGTTCTATTGTGATAATAGCTTGCCTTTAGTATTGTCATTTTAAGTCAGTATTAAGTGAGTATATTACGGCAAACAGATAAGGCAGTCGTTTTGTACTAATATTGCACTTTTATGTTTTACTATACTGGTTGCATGCTATCCTGGTAACCTCAAACATAGGGCACAGAAATGTCGTTTACTTGCAGGCACACAGATTATTCATCTAGAAAACTGGCAGTCTGTTGTTTAACTAAGAATCTGTCTTTTTGCCAGGAAGATTTCACAATCTTTTTGTGAACATTTGCCATTTATAAAGGTTCAAACACTGGGAAGAACTAGAACAATTCTGCCCTTGTCCACTCCATGACACTAGTGTGCCTAACTGGTTCTGCTCCCTAACACTTATCCCTCTATGCCATATGGCAGCTATACCGTAAACTTCTGTTCATAGTCTTCTCTCTTCCAGCTACTTGATGACATTTACCATGTGTTTGCCTACATAAAAAGTTTGGTTACACGGCAGTTTCTTCTAGAAATCATTAAAGGGGTTGTTGTCTCTATATGAATAATGGTTAAAATTGCAATATAATTGTAAAAATAAACAAGTTTGCAATTTTTGTCTTATTAGAAATTCTCCACATTCTCAAGTACAAGCGAAACCAATGATGCCACAAATGTGCTCGATGGGAGACAAATCCGGAGACACTGCAGCCATACTGCTGGACTAGAGTGCCAAGTGTCCACCAGTAACATTGACTCTGGTGGCCCACTGTTCAGCTACATGCAAATTTCACATAACCCTCATTCACATATTTGCCTATGTTTCTATATAACAATAAATAGGGTAGTTTGTAAAATGAATATTGAGATGATGTCCTTTTCTGTACATAGTGAAACAAATCTATTGTGCCAACTACTTTTCATATAGGTGGAGTGGACAGCCCATGCCTACATGGGGGCCCACCGGAGGATTCTCCTGTTCTCCAGTGGGCCAGTCCGAGCCTGACTGCAGGCCATGGTAGTAGCATAAATCCCTAGAACGCAGGATCTAGCCAGCTTTAGAGTTTCAGTGCTCCTCCGATGATGCTACAGCATTGGAGAGTGCACAGTTCTGACCAGAAGCATGACCTAGCCAAAACTGGCAATCAGGAAGGCGAGATGCAGGGGAATGGTATGCTCCCGAAGATGAAACTTTAGAAAAACACATTAACAGGAGGGTAACAAAATAAAAAATTTTCTATTCTAAAGTCCTGTTAATGTAACTACGACTAGGTATTACACCAAATACAAAAGAGAAATATATGAGACGTCTCAAGGCCTTACAGATTCGTCGTGGAAATGCCAAGCTCCAATTTTCATTGGAGATATCCAATAATAAATGTGATGACTAAGGGTATATACCTTTGCCTTTTGCCTTTATTATACTTATTATGCTTGAGAAAGGCTCACTGCAGAGCTGAGACAACACACACTATGCCACGTGGTGTTAAAATAAAACTTAATTCAGATGCATGAAGTCTCAAAGCTGTTAACCTTTATTACATTTTTTAGCCTCCATCAAACAAATCTAGGTTTATTCTCCATTCATTCTTTCGACTAGTAACAGCAGACTTACGCTATTAAAGAGAAAATATGAAACTTTGTAAAAAAAAAAGTGCCTAAGCACTAACAGGCAGGTATTTGCTACCTGCCTGTTCTTTGATGATACAGAGCGCTCCAGCCAGTGATTCAGCTGCCTGTGCTGACGTCAAGTCGACAGTGTCGGATTCTTTTCTGTCCTGCTCTGTAGATGCGGTGTGACTGTCAACATTACACTGATTGACAGCTGGCAGCGGGGATCCGGCTGTCAATCAGAATAACGCCGACAGTCACACCACATCTACAGAGCAAAGCAAAAAAGAAGCTGCCGTTCTGTCATCGTGACGTCAGCAGAGGCAGCTAAATCGCCAGCAAGAGCAGTCTGTGACTGCTCTGTGACAGCAAAGAATGGCCCTAGGCAAAACATGCAGATACACAGCAGCTATCTTTCTGTTAGCACTTAAGCACATTTTTATTTTTACAAAGTCACAGATATCCTCTATAACGGTCCTCTGATGAGCCATGAAATCAGAATTTTTACCGAAAGTAGCACAAATACAATGCTGGGTATTCTACTCACTTCTATATTTTGCCATTATAGTATAGCTTAAGAACATACTTTTCCACAATCCTGATTTTGCCTTGGTAATCCTAGAAAAGGGCCATGAAAGCGGGTGGGGGTCTAGCAAAATCACATCTAAGTGTTTTGGGGTAGAAGCTGGTCATTCTGGGAGTGTCCAAAATTCCCTTTATTTTTAATTCTAAATGTTGAACAGTTTTCTTCCTAAATTTTTTTTCATCTTTTTAAGTTAGGGAAACTAAGAGTTTTTTTTATTTAAATGACTAGCAACTAGAATATATATTCTCTATTTATTTCCAAAATACAATCACTCTGATTTACCATGAATCCTGAATCTGGCGAATTGATTTTACCAAATCTAGTGTCATAGAATCATAGAATGGTAGAGTTGGAAGGGACCTCCAGGGTCATTGTGTCCAACCCGCTGCTCAATGCAGGATTCACTAAACCATCTCAGACAGATGTCTGTCCAGCCTCTGTTTGAAGACTTCCGTTGAAGGAGAACTCACCACCTCTTGTGACATTAATCACTCTCAATGTCAAAAAGTTTTTTCTAATACAGTATATAATCTGTATCTTCTCCCTTTCAGTTTCATTCCATTGCTTCTCGTGTATCTCTACACTGTGACATCCCTTTAGATATTTGTAGACAGCTATTGATCAGGGTCATTTTGGGTTGTCATTATCATTTAAAAAGAGAAAAATGGAAAATGCCAAGAAAGCCAAAATTCTGCCTGGGTATGTAAACTTTTGAGCACAACTGTATATAAGTATGAGGTCTGCTTCAATTTAAACAGGACCTGACAGCTGATACATGCTGCCCAATCCATCAGGCAATGGCTATATGATCTCAGCCAGGTATGCTTGACTCTGAAACACTGAAACATTCTTTAAAAGTCATCGGTGACAGAGCTGCGCTCCTTTCTCGCTGTCCTGAGCTGACAAGTTTCTGCATACGTGCATGTATAGTCAGAGACCTGTCAATCCAGGGCAGAAGGCGGAGAGAAATCCCAACTACTCTCAAGACCAGCTCGGTCCCTGGTGGCTTTTAAAGTATGTTTTTCTCTTAAATGCCACAGCTACAGACAATCACATTCTTTAGCAACAAAAGTTTTCATTATGAAGCAGGGGTGGACATACCATCGGCCTAATATGTGCAGTCCCTTCCCACCTCCAAAGCAGCAAGCAGCTTCTGTGTGGAGCCCAGCTGTGACTGAATCCATATCTCCCAGAAGGGTGCACTGAAAGAGGATACCACTAGAGGTCATTATACACATACACACACGTACAGCTACCTTAAAGACCACCAGAGGGAGCTGTGTTAGGCATATAAAAAGAAGTTTAGTTTCAGTTTCTAGAGAGTCGTCTCTGAGTCTGAGACAGAGTTCTGAGCAGCCATCTCAGAGAGCTCAGTCAGTCTGCAGAAAGTGACGTGCAGAGCTGAGGATAGTGAGGCTGCAGAGCTATTCGGTTCCAAGTAAGTGGAGTCTAGTAAGAGTGAAAGAGAAATCACTCCAGCCTAGTCAGAGCTGAATTTAGAAGTGTAGCTCTGTAGAAAGCGTGCCGACGCTTAAAGAGCGGCGAAGAGGCAGCCCACCAACTGCCAGCGTGTGTGATCATGTAAGGATCCAGGTAGCCGAAGGCGAGTGGAAGTTAATGAGACAGAGGAACCTTAATAGCTCATCTCAGCAAGAAATACCGGACAACGGGGTCCGAGCCTATAGGGATCTCCACGACCCATTAGGAGAACACCGGAGTTCCTGGAGGACTACAAGTCCCAGGAGTACCACAGAGCTGATACGTAGCAGGATCAGGAGGACAGAGTCTGGCAAGCAGGACGCTGTGAGCAGAGACTGTGTACTTTCAGAGAGAAGGTCCAATCACAAGATCAGCCAGGTGCAAGACGGAGACCAAGTTAGACCTAGCTACAAGCAGGTCAGGACTTTATTACTAAAAGGCAGAGGACAGGAGGCCATACACCTACCAGTGGAGGAATCTCGATGTGCATCCTTCACCCTACAGTACTCCGGGAAGTGCCTGCAACATCTAAAGTAAAGGTACCAAACTGACTTATGTGTGTGTCTCCCTTATTATCCCTGACTGCCGGGTCCCCATCTGTCCTGCACTTCTTATACATCTATCTGCCTTGGAGGAATCAGCCTTACTTGTGGAAGGCTTAACATCTAGCTGCACAATATCAACCCTCCAGTGGATCTGCCTAACAGCGCTGGTCATCCTGACCAGGCACCACAAGTGGCGTCACAAATCCCCATATCATTATTCAAGTCACCTGTAAATATCCCCATTAAAGTGAGCGCCCAGAGCACGGACCGAGCTGTGCTACCCGTGACGTTTCCCATAGACATCAACGGGCTCGGTGCCGAGTACCCCATAACCCTGGTGTTGTGCGACTCATCTGTTACATTACTTGGCTGTGAATGGCCCATATAATACTCTTGCACTTTGCACCCGTTCTAAATATACCATGGTCATGAAGTGGTTAAACTGGAGATAAATGTAGCATACTGTATATAACACATAGGGTTAACTGCTTAAAATGCCTTCTAAATGGAAAATTTGATATATTAACTGTGTTTCAGTTCATCCCCCGAGGGGAGCAGAGAAATTATCGAGGAGGGAAAGGGAGGAAATTAAACAGTAGAGGAGCAAGTAAAAGGGCATTTATAAAAAGGGAGCGATCCTCTGTAGGAACGTACTAATTACACAGGTAACTTTACTTATGAAACTTTTACAGAAACTTCAATGTTAAAACCGCAGGGGATCCCAAAATCTGTGATGAATGTTGGATAAAGAAGAGATGCTGCATATACTGTAATGTTGAAAATGACATGGTGGTAATTAATATATGTATAGATTGACTTTACCTGGAGCAATATAAAATCTTACAGTTAAAGGGGTGTCCACTGCTTAAATTGCTCCAGGGGGTAACTTTTGTAATAATGTTATTGATCAATAACTGGTGTTGTAAGTCACAAACAGAACACTAAGATCTCGGAGATAACTTGTGAGATCTCGCAGTCGGACTGGAGATGCAGCCATGGAGGATTGTGGAAAGCCACACAGTATGGTGGGTCAGCATAACCTGGAGTTTAAGACCCAAACTTTGTTACAAATCTGGGCCCTTAAGAGACAGATAAAGGACAGTTTTTTATCTTTAATTATAGATATTAAAAGAACTGTTTAGTACAGTATATAATGATGACCTATTATTTCATTAAAGGGAATCTGTCATCATGTTTTTCCAATATAAAATAAGGCCACCACCTTTAAAGGGAACCTGTCAGGTCCCCCATGCCCTCCAATTCAGCAGCAGTCACCTATGTAGGACTAAATTCCCTGCCTAACCCACCCTGTATAACGTTATTCAGTTTAATACCTTATTTTTCGGACTATAAGAAGCACCTTTCTCCTCCAAAAATGTGATGGAAAATGGGGGGTGCGTCTTATAGTCTGGAAGTCCCTAATGTGGTTGTGGTGGGGAGGTGGGGGAGTGGCAGCGGCAAAGTAGCAGGCCAAAGGAGGCAGGAGCCGGCTGCTGCGGCTAACTCCTGTGCCCACTGCAAAAGAGAAATGAATATTCACCCCATTCCAAGCCCATGGGCATGGAAAGGAGTGAATATTCATTTCTCTTTACTAGCGAGCACAGTGTGATCTGCAGAAACCGGCTACTTGCAGCTGTCCGGCGTTCAAGTGTGCCGGCTACTTAACCCCTTTACCCCCCAGGGTTGTTTGCACGTTAATGACGGGCCAATTTTTACAATTCTGACCACTGTTCCTTTATGAGGTTATAACTCTGGAACGCTTCAATGGATCTTGGCGATTCTGAGACTGTTTTCTCATGACATATTGTACTTCATGGTAGTGGTAAAATTTCTTCGATATACCTGGCGTTTATTTATGAAAAAAATTTAAATATGGCGAAAATTTAGCAATTTTCAAACTTTGAATTTTTATGCCCTTAAAACAGAGAGATATATTACACAAAATAGTTAACCCCTCTCTGCCATCAGACGTACTATTCCGTCCATGTGACCCTGGACCTTATTCCCATGGACAGAATAGTACGTCATGGGCGATCAGCTGCGCTCCCGGGGGGAGCGCAGCTGATCGCCGCCGGGTGTCAGCTGATTATCACAGCTGACACCCGTGACTGTGTGTGAGGAGCGGTCACGGACCGCTCCCGGCACATTAACCCCTGGCACACCGCGATCAAACATGATCGCGGTGTACCCGGGGCACAGGGGAGGATCGCGCAGGCAGGGGGCTCCCTGCGCGCTCCCCTGAGACCCTCAGAGCAGCGCGATGTGTCGCGCTGTTCCGAGGGTCCGTCCTCCCTCCAGGTCCCTGGATCCAAGATGGCGCCGGGGTCCTGCAGGGAGGCGGCTTCCTCAGTGCCTGCTGAAAGCAGGCACTGAGAAGCATGCAGCAGTGCCAGAGCGATCGCTGGTGTGACAGAGTGCTGTGCACACTGTCACACCAGCGATCTGCTAAAATACAGTGATGTCCCACCCTGGGACAAAGTATAAAAGTAAAAAAAATAAAAATAAAAAGTGGTAAAAAAAAATCAAAAAAAAAAAAAAATTCCCCAATAAATTCATTCTTTCCTGTAAATAAAAAAACCAAAACAATAAAAGTACACATATTTGGTATTGCCGCGTCCGTAACGACCCCCCCTATAAAACTGTCCCACTAGTTAACCCCTTTAATGAACCCTTAAAAAAAAAAAAAAAGAAAACGAAGCAAAAAATCAATGCTTTATCATCATACCGCTGAACAAAAAGTGGAATAACACGCGATCAAAAAGACCGAGATAAATAACCATGGTACCGCTGAAAACGTCATCTTGTCCCACAAAAAACGAGCCGTCATACAGCATCATCAGCGAAAAAATAAAAAAGTTATAGCTCGCAGAATAAAGCGATGCAAAAATAATAATTTTTTATATAAAATTGTTTTCATGCTATAAAAGCACCAAAACATAAAAAAATGATATAAATAAGGTATCGCCGTAATCGTAAACTGCTTTATCAATTTTACCACATGCGGAACGGTACAAACGCCTCCCCCAAAAGAAATTCATGAATTGCTGATTTTTGTTCATTCTAACCTCCCAAAAATCGAAATAAAAAGCGATCAAAAAATGTCACGTGCTCAAAAATGGTACCAATAAAAACGTCACCTCGTCCCGCAAAAAATAAGACCTCACATGACTCTGTGGGCCAAAATATGCAAAAATTATAGCTCTCAAAGTGTGGTGATGCAAAAAACTATTTTTGCAATAAAAAGCGTCTTTTAGCGTGACAGCTGCCAATCATAAAAACCCGCTATAAATAGTAAATCAAACCCCCCTTTATCACCCCCTTAGTTAGGGAAAAATAATAAAATTAAAAAAATGTATTTATTTCCATTTTGCCGTTAGGGTGTCACGCTGTCTAATGATATGTATACAATGTCAGTAAACTATTAATACAGGAACAACACTCTATACAACAACTAGTATAGCAACATCAGAATGTAAGTATAGAATAGATTTACCTGACACGATATCTGCTGAACTCAGGGTTAATCTTGAGGACTTGATGAGCTGAAACAGGAAAGAGGTGGACCGGGATCTAACCTGACCCTAAACTGGGGTCCTAACTAATCCCTCACCTTGGAGGTACTGATAATGGTTCAGAGGTCCAAGTCTCCAACCTAACCCTGTCTCCTATCAGACCCTGAACCCTGTAATCAGTCCTAAGAAGGATCCTGACTACCACCAAAGGGATATGGGCTGATCTTAGCTAAATACACAGATTAGACATATAAGACAGACAGGATAACACTCGCTTGCATACACACTCAAACACCAAAGGAAAATAAATGGTCTGGGAAATAAACTCTAACCAAGTTGAGCTTAGAACAACTAAGGAGCTCACAACTAAAGTCTATACAGATTCATTCCTATCTGTGGTCTGCATGAAGGTTTCACTGGCAACTCCCCAAGCAGACAACCAGGAACTTAAAGGAAACCAATCAACAAATAATCAATTGCAGCCGGGAGAAACTGCACCCAGTCCCAGAACCGAGCACAGACAGAATTAACTCCCTAGCTGCCAAACACAAAGAAACAGCAGCTCAGCTGTGAGAAGTCAAAATGTGCAACCGCGACGATCTTCGTGGCAATGCACACATGACAGTACCCCCCCTTCTACGAGGGGCCTCCGGACCCTCAGGGCCAGGCCTGCCCGGGTGAGTTCTGTGGAAGGTCCGAACCAAACGATCTGCGTTAACATCAGACGCAGGGACCCATGTCCTCTCCTCTGGACCATACCCCTTCCAATGCACCAAATACTGAAGGGACCGGCGATTCAGACGTGAGTCAATGATCTTTGATACTTGAAATTCCAAGTTACCATTGACCAACACAGGAGGAGGAGGTAGAGGTGACGGTATGACTGGTGCCACATACCTTTTAAGTAATGACTTGTGGAACACATTATGAATTTTAAACGTAGGAGGGAGGTCCAGACGAAATGCCACAGGATTAATTATGGAACTGATCCTGTACGGCCCGATGAATCTGGGACCCAGTTTCCAGGAGGGCACTTTAAGTTTTATATTCCTGGTAGACAACCATACCAGATCGTTCACATTCAGATCTGGACCAGAAACTCTCCTCCTATCAGCCACACATTTGTAACGGTTCCCCATCGCACTCAGATTATTCAATACACCTCTCCACACAGAAGCAAGTGACGACGAGAAACGCTCCTCCTCAGGAACCCCAGAAGGGCCCCCCCCATTGAAAGTACAAAACTGGGGATGAAAACCATATGCCCCAAAAAACGGGGACTTACCAGTGGACTCGCTCCGCCTGTTGTTAAGAGCGAACTCTGCCAGAGGTAAGAAAGAAGACCAGTCCTCTTGGTTCTCTGAGACAAAACACCGGAGATATGTCTCTAAGCTCTGATTCAGACGCTCTGTCTGACCATTGGTCTGCGGATAAAAAGCCGAGGAAAACGACAATTGCATCCCCCGACGTAAACAAAATGCCCTCCAAAATTTGGACACAAACTGAGACCCCCTATCTGACACCACATCAGAAGGCAACCCATGAAGTCTAACGATCTCCCTAATGAACACCTGCGCCAGAGTTTTAGCATTAGGGAGTGCAGGAAGAGCAACGAAATGTGCCATCTTACTGAACCTGTCAACAACCACCAGTATGACAGTATTCCCTGACGACGGAGGAAGGTCAGTAATGAAGTCCATAGATAAATGAGTCCATGGACGCTCCGGAAGTTTCAAGGGTAAAAGGGTCCCAGACGGACGGGTATGAGGGGTTTTAGAGCGAGCACACACCCCACATGACGCGACAAAAGTTATAACATCTTTATTAGCATTAGGCCACCAAAACCGGCGACAAAGGAGATCTAAAGTAGCCTTACTCCCTGGATGTCCTGCTAGAGCAGAATTATGATGTGCCTCAATAACTTTTTGTCTCAACAGATTTGGGACAAACAGTCTCCCTGGAGGTCCTGCAGGGGCGTCCCCCTGAGCCTCTAACACCTCCTCCTCAAGCTCAGAAAATACAGCCGACACTACCACTCCCTCCTGAAGGATAGGACTCGGGTCATCCGTTTTCCCGGCCCCTGGGAAACTGCGAGACAAGGCATCAGCCTTTACATTCTTAGACCCCGGGCGATAAGTGACGACAAAATTAAACCTGGTAAAAAACAACGACCATCGAGCTTGTCTGGAATTCAGACGCTTAGCGGATTCCAAATACAACAGGTTCTTGTGATCAGTAATAACGGTAACCGGGTGGACTGCCCCCTCCAAAAAGTGACGCCATTCTTCAAAAGCTAACTTAATGGCCAAAAGTTCCCTATTGCCGATATCATAATTCCTTTCGGCGGACGACAATTTCTTAGAAAAGAAAGCGCACGGATGCCATTTACCAGGGGACGGACCCTGGGACAATATAGCACCCACCCCTACGTCAGACGCATCCACCTCCACAATGAATAGCTGAGATGCATCTGGTTGGATGAGAACGGGTGCCGAAGCAAAACATTTCTTCAAAGAGGAAAAGGCTTGGCAAGCTTTGTCCGACCATTTAGAAAAATCCGTCCCTTTTCTTGTCATGTCAGTGAGAGGTTTGACGACAGATGAGAAATTACAAATAAATTTCCGGTAGTAGTTAGCAAACCCCAAAAAACGCTGCAGAGCCTTAAGATCCCCTGGCTGATCCCATTCAAGCACTGCTCTCACCTTTTCAGGGTCCATACGGAAACCGGAGGCTGACACCAAAAAACCCAAAAACTGAAGTTCCTGTACGGCAAATACACACTTCTCCAGTTTGGCGTATAATTTATTGTCTCGCAAGATCTGCAACACCTGTCTCACATGCTCCTGATGAGACACAAGATCTGGCGAGTAAATTAAAATGTCGTCCAAATATACAACCACAAACAGCCCCACAAGGTGACGAAAAATGTCATTAACAAAATGTTGGAATACTGCTGGTGCAGTAGTCAGACCAAAAGGCATGACTAGGTTCTCATAATGTCCCTCCGGCGTGTTAAACGCCGTTTTCCACTCATCCCCCTCTTTTATCCTAATCAGATTATACGCCCCCCTGAGATCCAATTTAGAAAACCATTTGGCGCCAACAATTTGATTGAAGAGATCAGGAATAAGAGGGAGTGGATACGGATCTCGAACAGTAATCCGATTAAGTTCGCGGAAATCCAAGCAAGGGCGTAGGCCTCCATCTTTCTTCTTCACAAAGAAGAACCCCGCGGCTACTGGGGAAGATGAAGGTCTAATATGCCCTTTGGCCAGACTTTCAGAAATATAATCTTTCATAGCCTGCCTCTCAGGACCAGAAAGATTATACAACCTAGCTTTAGGCAACTTAGCATCAGGAAGGAGATTAATAAGGCAGTCATACACGCGATGAGGAGGCAACTCCTGACACCCCTCCTCAGAGAAAACATCCCCAAAATCCTCCAAAAAAGGAGGCAATGTACTAGGCACGACCGCACTGATGACTGTGTTCATGAAGTTGCTTTTGCAAAACTCACCCCATTGGCTTATTTCTCTGGACTGCCAATTAATCACAGGGTTATGTTTAACCAACCAAGGAAGTCCCAACACAATGGGAGTAGGTAGACCCTCCAACACATAACAAGATAATTGTTCCCTATGTATTGCCCCTACCCGAAGGTCAATGTTATGAACCTCATGAACAAAGCTACCTTGGCCGAGAGGCCTGGCGTCAATGGAGAATATAGGGATCGGTTTGACCAATACACTCAGATGCATACCTTGAGCCTGAGCAAACTGAGCGTCAACCAGATTAGCCCCGGAACCACTATCAAGAAGAACAGACAATCTCTCCACTCTCGTACCAACTACCACCTCCACTGGTACAAGGAACTGAGAAGAACTGGCGGATGAAATACATAGTCCCAGGTTGTCGTCCACCACACAACCTGGGATTAACAGTTTTCCGGCGACTTTTGGCTCAACAAGGCACGGGATGGACATTCTCCAACAAAATGTCCCTCTTTCCCGCAGAAAAAACATCTTCTAGTCCTGCGGCGTACCGCCAATCCCCTCCTACGAAATGATGTCCCTCCCAACTGCATAGGCTCATCCGAACAGACAAGGGGAACCTCAACATAAGGGACTTTAGTGGTAGGTGGAGAAACAACAGGGAGTGGGGTTACCTCACCCCTCTCCCGAAGCCGTCTATCAGTACGGATAGCTAAGGCCATAGCAGCCTCCAGAGAAGGAGGAGACTCATACTGAGCCAAAACGTCTTTTAATTTATCAGAAAGCCCATGACAAAACTGGCTCCTAAGAGCTGGGTCATTCCACTGAGTATCTGTGGCCCATCTACGAAACTCAGAAGCAAATTCCTCTGCCGGACGATCTCCCTGCTGTATCTTACGTAATTTTGTCTCAGCAAGAGAGACCCGATCTGGGTCATCATATACCAATCCCAGGGCAGTAAAAAATTGATCTACAGACAGTAGAGCCGGGGATCCCGGAGGAAGGGAAAATGCCCAGGATTGAGGGTCCCCTTGCAGAAGTGAGATAACAATTCCCACTCTCTGCTCCTCACTCCCTGATGATCGAGGCCGAAGCCGAAAATACAATTTACATGCCTCCCGGAAGGTGAAAAATTTGTCTCGCCCACCAGTGAACCTGTCCGGGAGAGCAACCTTAGGTTCAACTCTGGTTTGCTCCAAGGGAGACAAAACTTTGGACTTAATGTCCGTCAGCTCCATGGATAATCCCTGCAACTGCAGAGCCAGCTGGGCTACTGGATCCATGGTAACTGGAGATAATTTTTATGGCCAGTGAAAATGTCACGCTGTCTAATGATATGTATACAATGTCAGTAAACTATTAATACAGGAACAACACTCTATACAACAACTAGTATAGCAACATCAGAATGTAAGTATAGAATAGATTTACCTGACACGATATCTGCTGAACTCAGGGTTAATCTTGAGGACTTGATGAGCTGAAACAGGAAAGAGGTGGACCGGGATCTAACCTGACCCTAAACTGGGGTCCTAACTAATCCCTCACCTTGGAGGTACTGATAATGGTTCAGAGGTCCAAGTCTCCAACCTAACCCTGTCTCCTATCAGACCCTGAACCCTGTAATCAGTCCTAAGAAGGATCCTGACTACCACCAAAGGGATATGGGCTGATCTTAGCTAAATACACAGATTAGACATATAAGACAGACAGGATAACACTCGCTTGCATACACACTCAAACACCAAAGGAAAATAAATGGTCTGGGAAATAAACTCTAACCAAGTTGAGCTTAGAACAACTAAGGAGCTCACAACTAAAGTCTATACAGATTCATTCCTATCTGTGGTCTGCATGAAGGTTTCACTGGCAACTCCCCAAGCAGACAACCAGGAATTTAAAGGAAACCAATCAACAAATAATCAATTGCAGCCGGGAGAAACTGCACCCAGTCCCAGAACCGAGCACAGACAGAATTAACTCCCTAGCTGCCAAACACAAAGAAACAGCAGCTCAGCTGTGAGAAGTCAAAATGTGCAACCGCGACGATCTTCGTGGCAATGCACACATGACATAGGGTTAGGGTTGCGGCTAAAGTTAGGGTTAGGGTTGGCGCTAACGTTAGGATTAGGATTAGGGTTGGGATTACGGTTAGGGGTGTGTTAGGGTTAGGTTTGTGGTTAGGGTTGGGACTAGGGTTAGGGGTGTGTTGGGGTTAGGGTTGGAGTTAGAATTGGGGGGTTTCCGCTGTTTAGGCACATCAGGGGCTCTCCAAAAGTGACATGGCGTCTGATCTCAATTCCAGCCAATTCTGCGTTGAAAAAGTCAATCGGTGCTCCTTCACTTATGAGCTCTGCCATGCGCCCAAACAGTAGTTTACTCCCGCATATGGGGTATCAGCGTACTCTGGACCACAAGAGTTATTGTGCAATTTGTCCTATTTCTTCTGTTACCCTTGGGAAAATAAAAAACTGGGGCGACAAAATCATTTTTGTAAAAAAAAAATGATTTTTTTGTTTTTACGGCTGTATGTTATAAAACTTCTGTGAAGCACTTGGAGCTTCATAGCGCTCACCACACTTCTAGATAAGTTCCTTGTGGGGTCTATTTTCCAAAATGGGGTCACTTGTGGGGGGTTTCCACTGTTTAGGCGCATCAGGGGCTCTCCAAATGCGACATGACGCCCCCAGACCATTCCATCAAAGTCTGCAATCCAAAACGTCACTACTTCCCTTCCGAGCCCCGACGTGCGCCCATACAGTAGTTTACTCCCACTATTGGGTATCAGCTACTCAGGACAAATTGGACAACAACTTTTGGGGTCCAATTTCTCCTGTTACCCTTGTGAAAATAAAATATTGGGGCGAAAAAATCATTTTTGTAAAAAAAAAAAGGATTTTTTATTTTACGGCTGTACGTTATAAACTTCTGTGAAGCACTTCGAGGTTCAAAGTGCTCACCACACATCTAGATAAGTTCCTTGTGGGGTCTATTTTCCAAAATGGGTGTCACTTGTGGGGGGTTTCCACTGTTTAGAGCATCAGGGGCTCTCCAAATGCGACATGACTCCCCAGACCATTCCCTCAAAGTCTGCAATCCAAACGTCACTACTTCCCTTCGAGCCCCGACGTGCCCCATACAGTAGTTTACTCCCACATATGGGTATCAGCGTACTCAGGACAAATTGGCACAAAACTTTTGGGTCCATTTCTCCTGTTACCCTTGGAAAATAAAAATTGAGGGGAAAAAATCATTTTGTAAAAAAAAAAAAGATTTTTTATTTTACGGCTGTACGTTATAAACTTTGTGAAGCACTTGGGGTTCAAAGTGCTCACCACACATCTAGATAAGTTCCTTGAGGGGTCTAGTTTCCAAATGGTGTCATTTGTGGGGGGTTTCCACTGTTTAGGCATATCAGGAGCTCTCCAAACACGACATGGCATCCAGCCAATTCTGCGTTGAAAAAGTCAAACGGCGCTCCTTCCTTTCAACTCTGCCATGCCCCAAACAGTGGTTTACTCCCACATATGGGGTATCAGCCACTCAGGACAAATTGCACAATAATTTTTGAGTCTTGTTACCCTTGGGAAAATAAAAATTGGGTGAAAAAATCAATTTTGTGGAAAAAAATATGATTTTTTAATTTTACGGCTCTACGTTATAAACTTGTGTGAAGCACTTGGGGGTTCAAATTGCTCACCAAAGATCTAGATAAGTTCCTTAGGGGGTCTAGTTTCCCAAATGGGGCACTTGTGGGGGGTTTCCACTGTTTAGGCACAGCAGGGGCTCTCCAAATGCAACATGGCGTCCAATCTCAATTCCAGCCAATTTTGGTTGGAAAAAGTCAAATGGTGCTCCTTCCATTCCGAGCTCTGCCATGCGCCCAAACAGTGGTTCCCCCCACATATTGGGTATCAGCGTACTCAGGACAAATTGGACAACAAATTTTGTGGTCCAATTGCTCCTGTTACCCTTGGGAAAATAAAAAATTAGTGACTAAGAGATAATTTTTGTGGGAAAAAAATAGGATTTTTTATTTTCATGCTCGGGCATTATAAACTTGTGTGAAGCACTTGGGGGTTCAAAGTGCTCACCAAAGATCTAGTTAAGTTCCTTAGGGGGTCTAGCTTCCAAAATGGGGTCACTTGTGGGGCTTTCCACTGTTTAGGCTCATCTGGGGCACTACAAATGGAACATGACCCCCATCAATGTTTGCATTCCAAAACGTTACTGCTTCCTTTCCAAGCCCTGCCGTGCGCCCAAACAGTTTCCCCCCCATATATGGGGTATCAGCGTACTCAGGACAAATTGGAAAACAACTTTTGGGGTCCAATTTCCTTGGGAAAAATCAAAAATTTGGGACTAAAAAATCATTTTTGTGGAAAATTGTTTTTTTTTTTTTTTCACACCCAGGCATTATAAACTTTTGTGAAACACTTTGGGGTTCAAAGTGCTCACAACAGATCTAGATAAGTTCCTTAGGGGGTCTAGTTTCCAAAATGGTGTCACTTGTGGGGGGTTTCCACTGTTTAGGCATATCAGGGGCTCTCCAAACACGACATGGCGTCCAATCTCAATTCCAGCCAATTTTAGTTTGAAAAAGTCAAACGGCGCTCCTTCCCTTACGAGCTCTGCCGTGTGCCCAAACAGTGGTTTTCCCCCACATATGGGGTATTGGCGTACTCAGGAGAAATTGCACAACAACTTTATCTGCCCATTTTCTCCTTTTACCCTTGTGAAAATAAAAAAACGTTTGTAAAAGATCATTTTTGTGGCTAAAAAGTTAAATATTAATTTTTTCCTTCCACATTGCTTCAGCTCCTGTGAAGTACCTGAAGGGTTATTAAACTTCTTGAATGTGGTTTTGAGTACCTTGAGGGGTGCAGTTTTTAGAATGGTGTCACTTTTGGGTATTTTCTGCCATATAGACCCCTCAAAGTGACTTCAAATGTGAGGTGGTCCCTAAAAAAATGGCTTTGTACATTTTGTTGTAAAAATGAGAAATCACTGGTCAACTTTTAACCCTTATAATTTCCTAACAAAAAAAAATTTTGGTTCCAAAATTGTGCTGATGTAAAGTAGACATGTGGGAAATGTTATTTATTAACTATTTTGTGTGACATATCTCTCTGTTTTAAGGGAAAAAAAATTCAAAGTTTGAAAATTGCAAAATTTTCAAAATTTTCGCCATATTTGCGTTTTTTTCAAAAATAAACGCAAGGTATATCGAAGAAATTTTACTTCTAACGTGAAGTACAATATGTCACGAGAAAACAATCTCAGAATCGCGAAGATCCGTTGAAGCGTTCCAGAGTTATAACCTCATAAAGAGACAGTGGTCAGAATTGTAAAAATTGGCCCGGTCATTAACGTGCAAACACCCTGGGGGTGAAGGGGTTAATAAATAACATTTCCCACATGTCTACTTTACATCAGCACAATTTTGGAAATACATTTTTTTTGTTAGAAAGTTATAAGGGTTAAAAGTTGACCAGTGATTTCTCATTTTTGCAATAAAATTTATAAAATCATTTTTTTAGGGACCACCTCACATTTGAAGTCACTTTGAGGGGTCTATATGGCAGAAAATACCCAACAGTGACACCATTCTAAAAACTGCACCCCTTAAGGTACTCAAAATCACATTCAAGAAGTTTATTAACCCTTCAGGTGCTTCACAGGAATTTTTGAAATGTGGAAGGAAAAAATGAACATTTAACTTTTTAGTCACAAAAATGATCTTTCACAAACATTTTTTTAATTTTCTCAAGGGTACAAGGAGAAAATTGACAGACAAAGTTGTTGTACAATCTCTCCTGAGTACGCCAATACCCAATATGTGGGGGAAAACCACTGTTTGGGCACACAGCAGGGCTCAGAAAGGACAGAGCGCCGTTTGACTTTTTCAAGCCAAAATTGGCTGGAATTGAGATCGGACGCCATGTCGCGTTTGGAGAGCCCCTGATGAGCCTAAACAGTGGAAACTCCCCACAAGTGACACCATTTTGGAAACCAGACCCCCTAAGGAACTTATCTAGATGTGTGGTGAGCACTTTGAACCACCACGTGCTTCACACAAGTTTATAACGTAGAGCCGTGAAAAAAAATCATTTTTTCCACAAACACGATTTTTTGTCCCCAATTTTTTATTTTCCCATGGGTAAGAGGAGAAATTGGACACCAAAAGTTGTTGTCCAATTTGTCCTGAGTATGCTGATACCCCATATGTGGGGGGAACCACTGTTTCGGCGTATGGCAGAGCTTGGAAGGGAAGGAGCAAGATTTGACAATTTCATACCAAAATTGGCTGGAATTGAGATAGGATGCCATGTCACGCTTGGAGAGCCCCTGATGTGCCTAAACAGTGGAAAATCCCCAATTCTAACTCCAACCCTAAACCCAACACACCCCTAACCCTAATCACAAACCTAACCCTAACACACTCCTAACCCTAGTCCCAACTCTGACCCTAATCCCAACCCTAACTCTAATCCAAACCCTAACCCCAAGTCTAGCCCCAACCCTAACCCTAACTTTAGGCCCAAAACTAACCATAACTTTAGCCCCAACCCTAACCCTAACTTTAGGCCCAACCCTAACTTTAGCCCCAACCCTAACCCTAACTTTAGGCCCAAAACTAACCATAACTTTAGCCCCAACCCTGACCGAACTTTAGGCCCAACCCTAACTTTAGCCCCAAGTCTAACCCTAACTTTAGCCCCAAGCCTAACCCTAACTTTAGCCCCAACCCTAACTTTAGCCCCAACCCTAACCCTAATGGGAAAATGGAAATAAATACATTTTTTTTAATTTTATTATTTTTCCCTAACTAAGGGGGTGATAAAGGGGGGTTTGATTTACTATTTATAGCGGGTTTTTATGTTTGGCAGCTGTCACACACTAAAAGACGCTTTTTATTGCAAAAAATAGTTTTTCCATCACTACATTTTGAGAGGTATAATTTTTCCATATTTTGGCCCACAGAGTCATGTGAGGTCTTGTTTTTTGGGGGACGAGTTGACGGTTTTATTGGTACCATTTTCAGGCACATGACTTTTTTGATCGCTTTTTATTCTGATTTTTGGGAGGCACAATGAACAAAAACCAGCAATTCATGAATTTCTTTTGGGGGGGTCGTTTATACCGTTCCGCGTGTGGTAAAATGGATAAAGCAGTTTTATTTGTCGGGTCAGTACAATTACAGTGATACCTCATTCATATCATTTTTTGATGTTTTATATAAAAATGAATTATTTTTGTATTGCTTTATTCTGAGAGCTATAACTTTTTTATTTTTCCGCTGATGACGCTGTGTGGCAGCTTGTTTTTTGCGGGACAAGATGATGTTTTCAGTGGTACCATGTTTATTTATATCCATCTTTTTGATCGCGTGTTATTCCACTTTTTGTTCGGCGGTATGATGATAAAGCATTGTTTTTTTGGCTTTTTTTTTTTTTTAAAGGGTGGAGATACTAAATATGTGTACTTTTATTGTTTTTTTATTTACATAATGATGTGTTTATTGGGGAAATATTTTTTTTTTATTTATTTATTTAGTGATTTAGAAAAAAATATTTTTACACAGTATAATTTTTTTTTACATTTTTACATTGTCCCAGGGTGGGACATTACTATATAATGTCAGATCGCTGATCTGACACTTTGCAGAGCACTGTGTCAGATCAGAAATCTGACAGGCAGTGCAGGAGGCTTGCCGGTGTTTGCTCTCAACAGGCACTGACAAGCCACCTCTCTGCAGGACCCGGAAGGACCCCGCGGCCATCTTGGATCCTGGGGCCTGCAGGGTGGAGGCCCTCGGAACGCGATCACATCGCGTTGTTCTGAGGGTCTCAGGGAAGCATGCAGGGAGCCACCTCTCTGCCCGATGCTTCCCTATGCCAAGGACACGCTGCGATCATGTTTGATCGCAGTGTGCCAGGTGTCAGCTGTGAGAATCAGCTTACACCCGGACACGATCAGCCGCACTCACCCCGTGAGCGCGCCCGATCGCATGTGACATACCATCCCGTCCATGGTCATACGGGCCCAGGTTCCATGGACGGAATAGTACGTCTAATGTCAGAAAGGGGTTAAAGTGAACCTGTCACCAGGTTTGGCCGATAAGAGATACGGTCATCACCTTTCAGGGCTAATATACAGCATTCTATAATGCTGTATATCTGCCCCAACCCAACCTGCAAGAGAAGAAAAAGACCTTTTATTATACTCACCTGTGAAGCGGTCCGGTCCGATGGGCATCTCTGGCCTGGCTCTTATTGGCCAAACCTGGAGATAGGTTCCCTTTAAGGGCTCATACTCACTTGAGCCGAAAACGGAATATTTTTCAGCAGATAAAAAATCAGATTCAAATCGGACCAATGTTATTCAATAGGTGACATCTCATTTGCGATTTTTTTCTCAGCTGAAATTGGTGTGAGAAAAAAATCGCAGCATGCTGCGATTTGATGCGATTTTGGCATGATAATCGCTAATGCAATAGATGGTGCTATAAAAAATCGCATGACAATTGCACATAATCGGACCATCCTGAAAACTGACCCTTTTTTTCCAGCAAGTGAGTATGAGCCCTTTGGCAATAAATATTCACTGCATTCCACTCCCATAGGCATGGAATGCAATGAATATTTCTTCCCTTTAGTAGCGGCACACATGAAAGTACGGCAGCTGCAGGAACATGGTGGCTGCAGCTGACACTGTGCTCGTTAAAGAGCAATGAATACTCACTGTGCTCCATGCACACAGTCCCAGAGTGGACAGCAGTGAGTATTCCGGTAGCTGTCCTCGGCGGCTTGTAAGCAGCGCACAACGTCACTGCCATGCGCTGCTTAAAAGCATAAAGCAGCTACTGGTACCGGAGCAGTACGCTGCGAGGGCACGCAGGGAAGGTAAGGATGGGGAAGGTGGCCAATTACACCAGGATAAGGATGGGGCCCTGCATACCAGGATAGAGATAAGGGAGCCATGCATACCAGGATGGGGCATATTAAGTATAGAATTGACCACATTTTTTGCTACAATTTTTTTTCTAATTTCCGCCTCTAAAATCCAGGTGTGTCTTATGCTCCGATGCATCTTATAGTCTGATAAATACAGTAAATGCTTTAAAAAAGCATTTATAATGTCCCTGTTTCCTATACTAATGGGGGATTTGATTAGTCGCTGGGGTGTCAGTTCCCCCAGACTAGTCAGCCCAGTATTCTTGTTGTCATGACCCTGTGGGTGTGATGACATAATTTGCATGAGTCGGGTTCATTGCCAGCTCATGCAAATCTGGGCAGCTTCAATGCATCTCTGACCCCGGGTAAATACTTCCCAGCTTTAGAGGTGCATTGCGCATGACCGGAAGTTCTGAAGATAGCTTCCGGTCATGCACAGTACATCTCTGAAGCCGTGAAGCATACACATGGCTTCAGAGGCGCATTGACGCTGCGAAAATGAGCAGTGCGCATGTGCTAGATTTTGCATGAGCTGGTGATGAGGCCGGCTTGTGCAAAATATGTTATCACGCCCATAGGGGCATGATAACATGGAAAGAGGGCTGACTAGTCTGGGGAAACTAACAGCCCATTAACTAGTAAAACCCCTCGTTAGCATAGGAAAAGCAGACCTTATAAAGATTGACCTTACAATACAATATGACTGGTAAGGCTACTTTCACACATCCGTTTTTTGCCGTCAGGCGTGATCCGTCTTTTTTTGCAAAAAATTGATCCGTTTTTTGCTTCCACCGGATCCGTTTTTTTCTCATTGAGTGGCATTAGCGCCGGATTGCATGTGCTTCCGTATCGGCAGTTTTTTTCCGGATCTGTCTTAAATTTCGATTCCGGCGGTTGGACACAACGCGTCTAGGAACGTTTTTTGTGTCTGGCGAAAAAAACGGACAGCAGCGGATGCAGCGCAACCGGCTCATGGGTACAATGCAAGTCAATGGGCGAATCCGGCCACCGGATGAGTGTTTTGCCTGATCCGGCCACCGCATTCCGTTTTTCTGCTCTGAGCATGCCCAGACCATTTGCTTTTTCGGTCTCTCACTCACTCTCTCTCTCTCTCCTCATTCCAGGCATGCTCGGTGTGCGTTTCTCGGGTTCAAAAGTTCAACACGGATCCGGCTATATACCTGATCCGTCATATACGTTTTTCGCAATCTGCACTGGATCCGCCTTTTCCAATCTAGGACGGATTGTGCCGGATTGGAAAAAACGGATGTGTGAAAGTAGCCTAAAGGTACTGTCACACTAAGCGATCGCACCAGTGATCACGACAACGACATGACCTGGCGAGATCGTTAGTGTGATCGCTATATGGTCGCTAGTAGCTTCCAAACAGGAAGATCTCATAAACGACACATCAGCGATCTGTATAACGACCTCGGCAGTTGTTGGTACCTGTCACACAGCATGTATTGTTAAAGATTCTGACCTCGATAGGCGTGATTGAGCGCAACCTTTTCCACGCCCCTCAGCACAGATTGGTGGTCACTGTATGTCATATGTCACAGCTCTCACTTAATGATTTGACGTCCGCGTCATAAAAGACGACGCAAGTGGTTCATACAAGTTTCCAGCATCGTTCCATACTGCGTCCTGCTAGCCTTCTGCTTTGCAGCTACTGCGATCCAGTCTGTGCCGCTATTGCGTTTGCCCCGGATTCATTTTTTCAGGATCCCAAAAACGTCTTGTATAAATGGCAAAGATGAAGCGCTGTAGCGACTCTGACAGGATCGCAAAACCCCACACACAATAGCATCCTCGCAACAACGCACAAAGGACTAGATGTTGTGGCCACCAATCGGAGCTGAGGGGCGTTAAAACCTAGTCCCGCCTGCGCCGCTGACATGAGTCGCCAATGAGGTCGCTCGTCGTTCATAAAGGGTGTCAAACTCAGCGATTCAGGCTCACCAGCGGGACGCCAACGATCAAAAAATGGTCCAGAACGTTCGTGCATGATCAGCAACATCGCAGCAGGGGCCACATCGCTGCTACATGTCACACACAGCGACATAGCTAACGATGTCGCTGCTGCGTCATAAAAGCTTAAGCGATATCGCTAGCGAACTCGCTTAGTGTGACAGTACCTTAAGGGACATCAGTCATTACATCTGAGATTACACTGTTGTCCATTAAGATAACTGCTTTTACCTTAGGGCTCCGTCTCACATAGCGAGATCGCTGCTGATTCACAAGTTTTGTGACGCAACAGCGATCTCAGCAGCGATCTCGCTATGTCTGACACGTACCAGCGATCCGGCCCCTGCTGTGAATTGCTGGTCGTGTCAGAAATGCCTGGACTTTTTTTTGATCGCTGGTCTCCGCTGGCCAGCACACATCGCTGCGTGTGGCAGGCAGGACACCAGCGATCAGCTGGTAACCAAGGTACACATCAGGTTTCCAGGCACCGTGCAGCGCCTGGAAACCCGATTTGTACCTCGGTTACCAGCTCCCTGCATCAGTGGGCTGGTATCCAACGTACACTGCGGGTAACTAAGCGACGTTACCCGCAGTGTCGCTGTCCTGATCGCTGCCTGAGCTGCCTGTTTGGCAGCTCAGCAGCGGTCATGTAGCGACATACCAGCGATCCTGACAAGTTCATATCGTTGTCGGGATCGCTGGTGCGTCGCTATGTGAGACGGGGCCCTTAGAATGGAATTGTAACTTGATCTTATCACTCCACTGTTTTTTTCACCTGTCCCTTGTTGAAAAGCGTGCAGATCTCTTTCTGTCATACTCAGACACACAGCTGCTTTTAATGTTTAACTACTGAGAAGTGCGGTAGGATTCTTTACCTCATTATATCATTGTGGAAGACTAATAATTTTACTGATTGAAGTTTTCATGCTTAAAGTAAGGCTGTGGTTCCACGGTCCGGAACCACAGCGCTTTGGACGGAGCGGAAATTCCGCTCCGTCTAAGCCCCGCCCCCTTTATGACGCGCGCTATTTCCGGAGGTGTTCAGGACACCTCCGGAACACCTCCGGAAAGAACGCAGGGCTACATAGCCCTGTGATAATTCTGTTGCGGCGACGCACCGTCGCCGCAATACGCGAGGACATGCTGCGGTCTAAAAAGACGCGCCGCATGTCCATTTACGCAGGTTTGCCACCTGCATATTGTTACGCATAGTGGAGACGGGATTTCTTGAAATCCCCTCCACTATGCTGTAACATCTGGACGCTGCGTGTTTGGCGCTGCGCCAGCGCACAGCGCCAAACACGCAGCGTATCCTGACCGTGGAAACTCACCCTAACAAAAGCCTATTTGTTTAGAACGTTAAAGGGAATCTGTCACCCCATTTTTGTACTATGAGATGCGACAACCGCCATCAGGGGCTTATCTACAGCATTCTGTAATGCTGTAGATAAGCCCCCGATTGTCACCTGAAAGTGAAGAAAAACGAGTTAGATTATACTCACCCAGGGGTGGTCCGCCGTCCGGTCCAGTCTGATGGGCGTCACGGTCCAGTTCGGCGCCTCCCATCTTCTAGCGAAGCCGGCCTCTTCTCTGCGTCCCGTCGCGGCTCCTGCGCAGGTGCACTGATCTGCCCTGGTGAGGGCAGAGCGGAGTACTGCAGTGCGCAGGCGCCAGGAAAGGTCAGAGCATAACATTTTGGCGCCAAAAAAACAAAATAAAAAACATTTTTTACGGAAAATCATCACTATTATTACGTTCTGACTGTTAAGGCCTCTTTCACACTTCAGTCGTGCGACGTCAGTCAAAATCCGTCAAAATGTGAATAAAAAAGGATCCGCCATTTTTTTTTGGCGGATCCGTTTTTTTCCCATTGACTTGCATTAGTGACGGATGGTCGTCCGTTATGTCCGTTTTTTGACGGATCCGCCAAAAAATTGGCGTCCGTCATTACAGAAAAACGTCCAATGCAATTTGTTTTTTTGGTCCACAAAAATGGCAGACTACGGCGGATCCGCCGCATCCGCCATTTTGTATAATGGCCACCTATGGGCGGCGGATCCGCTGGCATCCGTTTTTGACGGAATCCGCCCGCGGATCCGTCGCCTCCATAGAAAAGCATTGAAAATCCACACAACACTATCCGGGTCTCTCTCTCTCTCTCTCTCTCTCCTCGGATCCGCCATTTTAACGCTTGTGCGGACATCACACAACGGAAGTGTGAAAGATGCCTAAGAAGTTTGACAAATAATCAGGTAACTTACTCATTCGATGCTTCTCCTCGCGTGGGCTGTCCCCAAAGTGGGGAAACATCTGCCCACAGATGCGCCTCCATGCCGCCTCTTTCCTTGCGCGGTCTGCATAATGTGCATCTCGTTGGTCCCAAATTTCGGGCTTCTCCTGCACCAACACAATCAGCATCTCGACATTGATGAGGGTTGACATCATGGCCGACTCCGTGGAGGCGTTCTTCCAGGATGTCTGGCGCTCTTTTTGAGTTAATTTGCATGTGTCAGCTTCCTCCTGCATGTGTTGCACCATTTCCTGTGAGCTGCAGAAGTCTTGCGTATTTCTCGCAAGTCACACGTCTGGTCAGTTTTCTCGCACCCATAGACTTTTATTGGCGTAAAACGGGCATAATACGCTGACAATCGCAGCATGCTGCGGGTGTCTCGCATGTAACATACGGCCGAGAAAAATACGCATGATCAGAGCTGCCCCACAGAGAAATATTGATCCGAGTGTAATGTGTGGTTTTCACGTCTCTCACTCGTCCGTATTCCTCCTTAGGGTACATACCCATTTGCGAGAAAAAAAACGGTCCGTTTTCTGGATGGAAAAAACGGTCCGATTCTATGCAATTGGCATGCGATTGTCATGCGATTTGTATGCGATTTTTAATCGCACCATCCGTTTTACATCCGTTTTACATCCGTATACAATGCGTTTCTTATGGAGAAAGAAGGCCAAATCAATTTGAAAGCAGTTGTGATAGCCCTATATAAAGGCATTTAGCTACATATGTGATTGCTTACAACTTTTAGGTCTTGTTTTCACAAAAACAACGGATAGAAAACGGATTGTCCGTTTATTGTCCGTTTTTTTATCGCATCCATTGACTTGCATTAGCGATTATTGTGAAAATCGCAGGAAATCACAGCATGCAGCGATTTTTTTCTCAGTCCAATTTCGGCTGAGAAAAAAATCGCAAATGAGATGTCACCTATTAAATAACATTGGTCCAAGTACAATCCGATTTTTAATCGGATTGCACTCGTCCGTTTTTCTCTCCTGTGAGTATGTACCCTTAGTGTGACGCCAGCCTAAAAAATATTAGCATGTGCTGCAGATATTACATACATAAGCACTTTTTTTTGGTATTTATAGTGAATTCACATTACTTCTGGATTTTTCCATGGCAATACTAAATACAAACATAAAAAGCTATGACTGAATGGCATGAGATAGTTAATTCAGATATGTCTCAAGCATTCATTTTTCATGAGTATTTTACAGCTCAATGTATTGCTCAAGCTCTGAGAATTTTTATTATTCCCTTTCATGCTGAATCTCCTCTGAGAGCATTGCAGAGATTAACCAGAGGCGGCAACCCTCTGCTCAGGAACATATACTGCTCTGTCATACATACAGTGCTCCGCACAGTAACATACGCTGCTCTGTACAAAGAGCCAGACCACCCAACGTGACCTTTTATTTAGCGCATAATCACATGGTCAATGTCAGTTACACAAGGTGGTTACTGTGGTGTTGTTGTGCAGATGAAGGGAACTCCAGAAGGCCACACAGAGATGCTGGATGGTAGGTTTAAACAGCCATACTTTATTTTCGTTCGTCTCTCCTGCTCCCCTTACCCAGGACTTCCCGCTCCTGCCTTGTCTCCTCCTCCCCATTACTTCATTGTTACTAGGCAGAAACTGAAACAAGAATAACAGCAAGCCAATCACAGATATAGTAACAACATCACATCTCTCCTCTTCTCACCAAACAAAACAACATTATAACTGGATAACGGTCCAAAAGTTCACATTAGTACGAAGGATTTTTTTTTTCTTTTTACTGCAGAACATAGTCCAAGAGGTGGGCTGGCGGTCTACGATTTGCCCTCGCTGGATAGCGGTGAGACATCACAGTCCCAGATGAACTTTCTGAGTCCCCTGAGGTATCCTCCCTTGGAACTGATGAGCTCTGGGGATCCGGCAGGACGTCATCGCTATCTGCCTCGTCTCTTTCTGGGACATAGTCGCAAAGTTTTTTAAAATGGGACACGTTCCTTGTGACCTGGCGACCGTGATCTTGAGCAGTAACCATGGTGCCTTTGACTTGTGTGACCTGAAAGGGTTCAGGATAGTATTGTGATGCAAACTTGTCTCTAGGTCTTAGCCTTTTTACCAGGACCCAATCTCCCACCAATACTTCCGGTGGCTTGCAACGATGACTGCTCTTATCTGCATACCTCTTCATCTTCTGTTTGGATATGGCATCCTTAGTAGCAATTGGGGTTTGAACAGGGCTCTGCGGAACGCTCGGGAGTTTGACACGCATAGGCCTGTTGAACAGCGCAGTGGCAGGTGGTATCCCAGTAGTAGAATGGGGTGTAGCTCTGTACTGTCTAAAAATCTGTGTAACTCTTGCTGTAAGTCCTTGTGCTCCATGGTAGCGATCCTCAAAGTTTTGTTGATTGATTGCATGAACCGTTCCACTTCACCATTGGCCTGAGGCCAGTAAGGAGTTATTTACCTGTGAGTGAAACCAAGATAGGTTGCGAATGATCGAAAGTCTGTGCTATTAAAAGGTGGTCCATTGTCGGACTTCACTGTTTCCGGTATGCCATATGCCGAGAAGATCTTGTCTAATTTTGGTATAACAGCCCTGGCAGAGGTTGTCGAAACATGTTCAATGACTGGGAACCTTGAATAGTCATCCATGACAACCAGCAGATAGGAGTGATCCGGTAAAACACAGAAATCAACACTAACAGCAGACCACGGGCCCTCTGGCAGGGGTGTCTGTTATGTTTCGGTAGCTGAGGAGTGCAGGTAAAAAAGGAAATACACCAGAGCAGTTGGAATCTATGGGATTGCAGTACCCTGACTAACCACCACAACTAGAGGCAGCCGTGGAGCGTTCCTACGATGGTCCTAGACGCCTCGTCACAGCCTGAGAAACTAACTACACCTAAAGATAGAAATAGGAAAGCTATCTGCCCCGGAGCAGAACCCCAAAGATAATAGAAAGCCCCCAAACATGTAATGGCAGTTAGACAAGAGGAAATACTGATACAGAAAGAAAATAGTATGAGCAAACGCTGGGGCCCAAACTATCTAAATAGAAAAGGACAGGAAGGGTACTTACTGCAATCCCAGAAAACCCTGAAAAACACCAACTCTACTAATTTCAAAATCACCTGAGATCACACGACCTCTACCACCTAAATTAGTTCTCTGGTGCAACAAAAACAGCAGCCACTGAAAAAACTGGAAAAAGCAAAAGCACAAAACACAGTGGCTGGACTAAACTGAGAGGGCAGAAGCCCCCGGAGGGGACCCAGAAGGCCCCCACAGAAGTGCAGGACCAAATGCAAAAATATAGCAACAACACAAAATAAGAAATTGTCTTATCTGATAGCAGGAGATGCAGACACGACACAGCAGGCTACAAGGGAAACTGGAAAGAAGGATTCAGACCAGAACAATTGATCACCGGCAACCCTGATGGGAAAATGATTCCCTTAAATAAGACCAATCAGTAACACCTGATTCCCAATCCTCACTAGTACCGCTTGTAACCACCAGAGGGAGCCTCTGCTCAGAACTCATCTCAAACACATTCACAACAGTACCCCCCCCTTGAGGAGGGGTCACCGAACCCTCATTTGAGCAACCAGGTCGGTCAGGATGAGTTCTATGATACGCACGGATAAGTCTCCTAGCATGGATGTCCGAAGCAAACACCCAAGAATTATCTTCCTGACCATAACCTCTCCATTTAACCAAATACTGGAGTCTTAGTCTAGAAAAACGAGAATCCAATATTTTCTCAACCACATACTCCAGATTGCCCTCAACCAAAACAGGGTCAGGAGGCACAGCAGCAGGAACCACTGGCTCAACAAACCTCTTCAACAAGGACTTGTGGAACACGTTATGGATCTTAAATGTCCCTGGAAGAAGCAAACGAAAAGAAACAGGATTAATAATCTCCATGATCTTATAAGGTCCAATGAACCTAGGCTTAAATTTAGGAGATGCTACTCTCATAGGAATATTCTTTGAGGACAACCAGACCAAGTCCCCCACATTAAACCGAGGACCACCAGTCCTATGCCGGTTAGCAAACCGCTGGGCCTTCTCCTGAGAGAGGGACAACCTCTCCACTACCTGGTCCCAAATCAGCTGCATACGCTCAACAACAGAGTCAACACCTGGACAGACAGAAGCCTCCGTCTGTCCTGAAGAAAATCGAGGGTGAAACCCAGAATTACAGAAAAACGGAGACATCAAAGTGGCAGAGCTAGCCCTATTATTAAGAGCAAACTCAGCCAAAGGCAAAAAAGAGACCCAGTCATCCTGATCAGCAGACACAAAGCATCTTAGATAAGTCTCCAATGTCTGGTTTGTTCTCTCAGTTTGACCATTGGTCTGAGGATGAAATGCCGAGGAGAAAGACAATTGAACACCCAGTTTAGAACAAAAAGTCCTCCAAAATCTGGAAACAAACTGGACTCCTCTGTCAGACACAATGTTCTCAGGAATGCCGTGTAAACGAACCACGTGCTGAAGGAACAACGGCACCAATTCAGAGGAGGAAGGCAACTTAGGTAATGGCACAAGATGTATCATTTTGGAAAACCTATCACAAATTACCCAGATGGTGGTCATTCTCTGAGAAACAGGAAGATCGGAAATGAAATCCATAGAGATATGGTCCATGGTCTCTTGGGCACAGGCAATGGCATCAACAAACCACTAGAGCGAGAGCAAGGCTTGGAGCGAGAGCAAGTCCCGCAGGACTGCACAAATTCCCTGACATCGCGAGACAAGGTAGGCCACCAAAAGGACCGACTAACCAAGTCTCTGGTACCAAAAATTCCGGGATGCCCAGCCAATGCGGAACAATGAACTCAGACATCACACTCTTTTCCATTGGTCCGGGACAAACAATTTTCCAACAGGGCAGCGCTCGGGCCTATCCTCCTGACACCCCTCCAGAGCAAGTCTCAAATTGGGCGAGATGGCGGAAAGAACTACACCCTCCTTCAAAATAACAGAGGGATCAGATAGCTCAGGAGAGTCCGCAAGGAAACTCCTCGAGAGGGCATCCGCCTTAACATTCTTAGTGCCAGGAAGAAAGGAAACCACAAAATTAAAACGTGTGAAAAACAAGGCCCACCTGGCCTGTCTAGGATTGAGTCGCTTGGCAGATTCCAGATAGACCAGATTCTTATGGTCCGTAAGGACCACCACCTGATGTTTGGCTCCCTCCAGCCAATGTCTCCACTCTTCAAAAGCCCACTTCATGGCCAATAACTCCCGATTACCCACGTCATAATTACGTTCAGTAGGAGAAAATTTTCGAGAGAAAAAGGCACAAGGGTTACTTTTAGAGGTCTCTGGATCTTTTTGGGACAAAACGGCACCTGCCCCAATTTCAGAGGCATCAACCTCCACCTGAAATGGCAGAGAAACATCAGGCTGCCGTAGAACAGGAACAGAAGTGAATCTCTGCTTAAGTTCCTGAAACGCAGAGACTGCCTCAGGAGGCCAATTCACCACATCAGAACCCTTTCTGGTCAAATCAGTTAATGGTTTAACAATAACAGAGAAATTACCAATAAATTTACGATAAAAATTGGCAAAACCCAAAAATCTCTGAAGAGCCTTTAATGAAGTAGGTTGGACCCAATCACAGATGGCCTGAACCTTGACCGGGTCCATTTCAATAACAGATGGGGACAAAATGAATCCCAGAAATGAGATCTTCTGTACGCCAAAAAGACACTTTGATCCCTTCACATACAGAGCATTCTCTCTCAAAATCTGGAATACAGTTCGAACATGTTTCACATGAGAGTCCCAGTCATTAGAAAAAATCAAGATATCATCCAAATAAACAATCAGAAACTTGTCCACAAAATCCCTGAAAATGTCATTCATGAAGGACTGGAAGACGGAAGGAGCATTAGTGAGCCCAAAGGGCATCACAAGGTACTCAAAATGCCCTTCAGGGGTGTTAAATGCCGTCTTCCATTCATCCCCGTGCTTAATGCGAATAAGGTTATACGCCCCCCTGAGGTCAAGCTTGGTAAACCAAGTAACGTTTTTCACCCTGGAAAACAGGTCAGAAATCAAGGGTAACGGGTATTGATATTTCACAGTAATATTGTTCAAGAGACGATAATCAATACACGGCCTTAATGAACCATCTTTTTTGGCCACAAAGAAAAAACCGGCACCTAAGGGTGAAGAGGATGGTCTGATATGACCCTTCTCCAATGATTCCTTGATATAAGACCGCATAGCGTCATGTTCAGGTACAGACAAGTTAAAAAGGCGACCCTTAGGGAATTTACTACCTGGCACTAATTCAATAGCGCAGTCATAGCTCCTATGGGGAGGTAAGGATGCAGATTTACTTTCGCTAAACACATCAGAAAAATCAAACAAAAAGTCAGGAACATCCTCAGCCTGGGGGGAGGCAGAAAAAACAGGAGTGTTGGTATTAACACATTGGCAGCCCCAACTGGTTACAGACACAGATTTCCAATCCAAAACAGGATTATGAGACTGTAACCAAGGGAAACCCAGCACGATAATGTCATGCAGATTATATAGAACCAAAAATTTGCAGCACTCCTGGTGATCAGGTTCAACCCTCATTATCACCTGAGTAGAAAACTGGGGTTTATTCTCAGCCAAAGGGTAGAATCGATCCCCAGTAGGGGAATAGACTTCTGTAGGGGTATCAAGGGAAATCCACAACGTTTAGCAAAATCATAATCCATCAGGTTAATAGCTGCTCCAGAATCAACGAAAGCCTGAGCAGAAAATGAGGACAGAGAGCATATCAGAGTGACAGTTAATAAAAACTTAGTCTGAACACTACCCAAGACAACTGAGCGTGCAAAACGTCTTCCCCGCTTAGGGCAGACTGAAATAGCATGAGAGGCATCACCACAGTAGAAACATAACCCATTGCGCTTTCGAAACTCATGACGCTGTGCCCCAGACACCACTCCATCACACTGCATGGGCTCAGCAGCTGGCTCACAAGGCAACACCACTCCACGCATACTTCTCCGCTCACGCAAACGTCTGTCAATTTGAATCGCTAATGACATAGAATCATTGAGACCAGAGGGGACAGGGAATCCCACCATAACATCCTTTACATTATCCGACAGACCCTTCCGAAAAAGAGCTGCCAAAGCGTCGTCATTCCATTTGGTCAGGACTGCCCACCTACGGAATCTCTGACAGTATAACTCAGCGTCATCAAGCCCCTGATTTAATGCCAACAAGGCTTTTTCAGCTTGATCAGTGACATTAGTCTCATCGTACAATAACCCCAAAGCCTGAAAAAATGCATCAACATCACTCAAAACAGGATCCCCAGGTGTCAGGGAAAAAGCCCAATCCTGAGGATCGCCGCGCAGGAGAGAGATGACAATTTGAACCTGCTGCGCTGCGTTTCCTGAGGACTTAGATTTTAAGGCAAAAAACAATTTACAGTTATTTTTGAAATTCTGAAACTTAGCTCGATCCCCTAAAAACAAATCTGGCATGGGGATCCTAGGTTCCACAACAGGCAACCCCCAGCAAGATATGCAGCAATACTCTGAACCTCAGTGGCAAGCTGATCCACACGGCCAGACAACTGTGCAAACTCCATTGGGAGAAAAGATCCTCCCCAGCACCCAGAGATACAGAGGAAAAAAAAAAAAATGCAACAAACAGAAAAATATCTCTGACAACTTTTCTTCCTTCAAAATATTTTTTCCCTTCTGTGAGTACCATACAATTTTTATGGCCGGTGATACTGTTATGTTTCGGTAGCTGAGGAGTGCAGGTAAAAAAGGAAATACACCAGAGCAGTTGGAATCTATGGGATTGCAGTACCCTGACTAACCACCACAACTAGAGGCAGCCGTGGAGCGTTCCTACGATGGTCCTAGACGCCTCGTCACAGCCTGAGAAACTAACTACACCTAAAGATAGAAATAGGAAAGCTATCTGCCCCGGAGCAGAACCCCAAAGATAATAGAAAGCCCCCAAACATGTAATGGCAGTTAGACAAGAGGAAATACTGACACAGAAAGAAAATAGTATGAGCAAACGCTGGGGCCCAAACTATCTAAATAGAAAAGGACAGGAAGGGTACTTACTGCAATCCCAGAAAACCCTGAAAAACACCAACTCTACTAATTTCAAAATCACCTGAGATCACACGACCTCTACCACCTAAATTAGTTCTCTGGTGCAACAAAAACAGCAGCCACTGAAAAAACTGGAAAAAGCAAAAGCACAAAACACAGTGGCTGGACTAAACTGAGAGGGCAGAAGCCCCCGGAGGGGACCCAGAAGGCCCCCACAGAAGTGCAGGACCAAATGCAAAAATATAGCAAAAACACAAAATAAGAAATTGTCTTATCTGATAGCAGGAGATGCAGACACGACACAGCAGGCTACAAGGGAAACTGGAAAGAAGGATTCAGACCAGAACAATTGATCACCGGCAACCCTGATGGGAAAATGACTCCCTTAAATAAGACCAATCAGTAACACCTGATTCCCAATCCTCACTAGTACCGCTTGTAACCACCAGAGGGAGCCTCTGCTCAGAACTCATCTCAAACACATTCACAACAGGTGTCATTTGTAAGGGTGCGCGTCTATGGTCAATTGTAGTTGCTTGGCAAGGTATGCAATTTTCAATGAGTGCCTCTACTTTTTTGTCTAGTCCTGGAAACCAGACTTTCTCTCTCAGTAATTGCTTTGTTTTCACCACCCCTTGATGAGCCTCGTGGGCCAGATCCAGTACTCTGCTTTGAAGTTTCTGGGGTATCACCAACCGATTGTTACGCAACAGTAGATTTGAATCAGACACGGAGAGATCATGTCGTGCATTAAAGAAGGCTGTCAAGTAGGTTGTTTGATCCGGTGTTTGGAGGCGGGCTTCAGCAAGAAAATTGCTCCAATTTTTAGATCGAACAGTCTCTATAACTAACTGAAGTTGGTGATCGGAATCCACCGTTTGTTGTATTTCCTCCATAGTCATAGCTTTTGGCACAGAATGTGCAACAATAAAATTGATATGTTCCTCTGCAAGGATAGTTGCTGGGATGTCGTCCTTGGTAGTTTGTGGTGTTGGGTGTCTCGAAAAGTAGTCAGCCGGATTACCAGCTCCTGCCTCGTATCTCAACCGAAACTGGTAGTTCTGTAGGCGGAGCAACCAGCGTTCAAGTCGTGGGGGAGGCTTTGAAGAATGTTTGTTGAAAAGCGGAATGAGCGGTTTGTGGTCGCTTATCACTGTGAATTTATGTCCCATAAGATACAGATGAAAATGAAGGCATCCCCACACAACCGCAAGAGCTTCCCTTTCAGTTTGTGAATAGCGTTGTTCTGTCTCTGTTAAGGCTTTGCTTGCATAGGAAATGGTAGAAACGTTGCCTTCTTTGGACACTTGTGTGAGAATTGCACCCAGGCCCACCGGACTAGCGTCCACGATCAGCTCTGTGGACTTTAGAGGGTCAAAATAGGCCATAACGGTGTCGCCAGTCAGACCGGACTTCATGGAATCGAATGCTGCTTGGTGTTCAGTAGTCCATGTCCAAGGAGTGTCTTTTTTCGTTAGGGGTTCAGAGATCGTGGCCAGATCAGGCATAAATCGCCCACAGTACGTGACTAGTCCTAGAAAAATGCGAATCTCTGACACATTTTGAGGTTGGCTAGCTGACTTTATGGCAGAAATTTTCTGAGGATCTGCTGAAACTCCTTGCTCCGAAAAGATATATCCAAAGAAGCTTAATGACTTTTGGTTAAACTCACATTTTGACGGATTGACAGTTAGATTGCAGGCTTGCAGTCTCTGAAACACTTGCTCTAAGTGACTGTCATGCTCCTCTTGGGTTGTACCATATATAAGAATGTCATCACTGACATTTAGAACTCCTGCTATTCCAGATAGAACCTGACTGATAACGTTCTGAAATATTTCTGCCGCAGATGAGATACCAAAGTTCAACCTCTTGAATCGTCGTAAGCCCACATGGGTACTAAAAGTTGTAATGTACCTGGAATCTGGATGCAACTCAAGTTGATGATAACCTGATTTTAAATCAATTTTAGAAAATACTTTTGCACCATTCAGGTCTGTGATAATGTCATCAATAGTGGGCGTGATGTGCCTTTCTCTTTGAATAGCCAAATTGGCATGCCGCATATCCACACATAGCCGGATTTTACCAGGCTGCTTTGGTTTTGGTGCAACAACAATGGGCGATACCCAAGGAGTCGGGCCTTCAACTCGTTCAACAACATCAGATGCTTCCAGATCCTGCAGTTCTTGCTCCACAAGTTTGCGGACATGAAATGGGATGCGCCTGTGAGGTTGAACAGACGGCTGTATTGACTGGTCAATATGCAATTTTATCTGAACGTCTTTTAGCTTACCGAGACCTTTAAAGAGATTGGGGTATCTCTGCATGATGTGTTGGGCCGAAGGACCTGTGACGCTATTGACCAGGTTGACCAGACCCAGAGATATAGCACTCCTGCAGCTGAGAAGCGTGTCTGCGGAGCACTCTACTACATATACAGTGTCGGTGATGGACTTCCCGTCAGCTGCAAGTTCTGACTGAAATTTGCCACACAGGGTAGTGCAGATGCTGAACCATAAGGAAAAATCTTTAGGCTAGTGCTTTGTAGAGCAGGTCTGTTCGGGAGTTGGCTATAGACTGCACGGCTGATGACGTTTACTGATGCCCCCGTGTCTACTAGGGCTTCCACCGGACTACCATTTATCAGGATAAGTCGCCTTGGACTGGTAAGTGCGTGCAGTGTTTGAGATCCCTCTGCAGTCACTGAGAATAGATAAGTACTGTGAGGCTCGTCAGTAAGCTGCAGCGTTTGGATTTTCTGTGACCTGGGTTGTACTGTGGAATGAGGGGATTGTGGTTTGGATCTACACACTTTTGCAAAATGGTTTTGTTTTCCACAATTATGGCAGGTCCCCCCTTTTGCTGGGCAGACATTCTGGTGAGGATACGACCCTCCGCAGTTGTAGCAAGTTGCCCCCTGCATATGAGGCACAGGCGGTCTCTGTGTCAGCTTTGCTATACAAGATGGTGCTTCCGCCTCGCACTCAATGTTCTCTATGAGTTTAGCTTGTTTTTCGGCGGTATCATTTACACGTGCTGTTTCAAGCAGTTTTGCTAAAGTCATGGTGGGATCTCTGAGTGCTTGTCTCCGTAACTTAGAGGAAATGCAGCCTTGTAAAATCTGCATTTGGATCTCTTTGTCGACATCTGTAAATTCACAGTAAGCTGCAAGATGCCGTAGTCGGACATGATATTCATCAATGCTTTCTGTTGCTGACTGCTTTAATTGTCTAAACTTGAAGATTTCAAATGCTGCATTTCTGTGTGGGGAGAAATACTTGCTTAATGCTGCCTTACTGAGCTCATAGTCTTTATCTTCTCCTGTATTAGGCAGAGTAGTGAAGATATCATAGACTTGTTCCCCTGCATAATGTAATAGCATGGCTTTCTTCCTGGTATCATCTGATATGTTCATGGCTTGTAGGAATATATCAAAACGCTTCAGCCATTTCTCCCAACATGCTGCTAGGTTAGCTGGGGACTGATGCACATCAAAAGCAGGGAAGATAGGTAAACAGGCCATTGTTGTAGAGCTGAAATACCTTTAGCCGATGATGAACGCTTCCTCGTCGCCAGTTGTGGTGTTGTTGTGCAGATGAAGGGAACTCCAGAAGGCCACACAGAGATGCTGGATGGTAGGTTTAAACAGCCATACTTTATTTTCGTTCCACTCTCCTGCTCCCCTTACCCAGGACTTTCTACTCCTGCCTTGTCTCCTCCTCCCCATTACATAATTGTTACTAGGCAGAAACTGAAACAAGGATAACAGCAAGCCAATCACAGATATAGTAACAACATCACAGTTACTTACCGTACCCAGGGCAAATGTCATCTACTATAGTAAGTAGGGGTCCACATGTGAATATCAAAAGTCACAAGGGCTTGTTCACACGCTGCTTTTTTGCAGCATTTTTTCCCTGCCCACAAAGTGAATGAGATTTCTGAAATCTCACTCATATGTTGCTTTTTTTTTTGCAGATTCGAATCATCAAAGCATTTATTTATTTTTTTCCAAATCTGCAGCATGTCAATTCTTTTAGTGTTTTTGCAGCCATTTTCACCTATTCAAATTCATATATGTCCATATATTAAGCAGCGTTTTTCCCGCCAACACTTTAGTTGTAGCTACAGAAAAATCAACTACAAGTATTCAACAAAGGCTGGGGTCACACTTACAGTTATATGAAAAAGTTTGGGCACCCCTATTAATCTTAAGCTTAATGTTTTATAAAAATTGGTGTTTTTGCAACAGCTATTTCAGTTTGATATATCTAATAACTATTGGACACAGTAATGTTTCTGCCTTGAAATGAGGTTTATTGTACTAACAGAACATGTGCAATCTGCATTCAAACAAAATTTGACAGGTGCATAAGTATGGCCACCCTTATTTTCTTGTTTTAAATACTCCTACCTACTTTTTACTGACTTACTAAAGCACTTTTTTTGGTTTTGTAACCTCATTGAGCTTTGAACTTCATAGCCAGGTGTATGCAATCATGAGAAAAGCTACTTAAAGTGGCCACTTGCAAGTTGTTCTCCTGTTTGAATCTCCTCTGAAGAGTGGCATCATGGGCTCCTCAAAACAACTGTCAAATGATCTGAAAACAAAGATTATTCAACATAGTTGTTCAGGGAAGGATACAAAAAGCTGTCTCAGAGATTTAACCTGTCAGTTTCCACTGTGAGGAACATAGTAAGGAAATGGAAGAACACAGGGACAGTTCTTGTTAAGGCCAGAAGTGGCAGGCCAAGAAAAACATCAGAAAGGCAGAGAAGAAGAATGGTGAGATCAGTCAAGGACAATCCTCACACCACCTCCAGAGAGCTGCAGCATCAACTTGCTGCAGATGGTGTCACTGTGCATCGGTCAACTATACAACGCACTTTGCACAAGGAGAAGCTGTATGGGAGAGTGATGTGAAAGAAGCCGTTTCTGCAAGCACGCCACAAACAGAGTCGGCTGAGGTATGCAAAAGCATATTTGGAGAAGCCAATTTTTTTTTTGGAAGAAGGTCCTGTGGACTGATGAAACCAAGATTGAGTTGTTTGGTCATACAAAAAGGCATTATGCATGGCGTCAAAAAAATACAGCATTCCAAGAAAAACACTTGCTACCCACAGTAAAATTTGGTGGAGGTTCCATCATGCTTTGGGGCTGTGTGGCCAATGCCGGCACCGAGAATCTTGTTAAACTTGAGGGACGCATGGATTCCACTCAGTATCAGCAGATTCTTGACAATAATGTTCAAGAATCAGTGACAAAGTTGAAGTTACGCAGGGGATGGATTTTTCAGCAAGACAATGATCCAAAACACCGCTCCAAATCTACTCAGGCATTCATGCAGAGGAACAATTACAATGTTCTGGAATGGCCATCCCAGTCCCCAGACCTGAATATCATTGAACATCTGTGGGATCATTTGAAGAGGGCTGTCCATGCTCGGTGACCATCAAACTTAACTGAACTGGAATTGTTTTGTAAAGAGGAATGGTCAAAAATACCTTCATCCAGGATCCAGGAACTCATTAAAAGCTACAGGGAGCGACTAGAGGCTGTTATTTTTGCAAAAGGAGGATCTACTAAATATTAATGTCACTTTTCTAGTGAGGTGCCCATACTTATGCACCTGTCAAATTTTGTTTGGATGCAGATTGCACATTTTCTGTTAGTACAATAAACCTCATTTCAAGGCAGAAACATTACTGTGTCCAATAGTTATTAGATATATCAAACTGAAATAGCTGTTGCAAAAACACCAATTTTTTATAAAACATTAAGCTTAAGATTAATAGGGGTGCCCAAACTTTTTCATATAACTGTAACGTATGGAAAATCGGTCTGAGTCTCCCTGCCGAGAGTCGCACAAGTGTTCTCTGTATGGTCATCCGTGTGTAATACGTTTGCAATGCAATGATGTGATTTTCTCACACCTATGTCCATATGGCATCCGTATGACATGAGTATGGCTTTACATTTCTCACTGATTTTCCCCATTGAATTAATGGCTCAATGGGCTGAAATGAGGAACATGTGTGCGTATTCGTCGCAAGCTATACGGATGGTCCTTGTGGTGTCCGAGTTTTTCTCGCACCCATAGGCTTGCATTGGAGAGTTTTGGCCGATATACATGTACAAACGCAGCATGCTGCGATTTCTCTCACATGTAGAATACGCCTGAGAAAAATACGGTGATTGGAGCTGCCCCATAGATTAACACTGGTCCGAGTGCTATGCGATGTTTTCTCGCATAGTACTCATTATTCTAGTGTGACCCCGGCCTTACTCCTATGCTACGTTCACATGCAGCCTTTTTTTTTTTACTGCAAATTAAAAGCTGCTTTGTACAGTATCAGCAGAAGCTAGGATATTTCAGAAATCTTATGCACACACTTTTTTTTTTATTCTTGACTTAATTTGAGAACGGCAGCTTTTTTTTATAAATCTGCAGTGTGTCAATTTTTGCAGTATTTTTTCGTTCATAGAACGCAATGAGAAAGTGAAAAAAAATATGCTGCAAAAATCGCAATAAATGTTTTGCAATGTTGTTGGTGAATAAAACTAACTTTATTAAACACGTACTGTAGAAAAAGCGCCATACAGTCATGGCCAAAAGTTTTGAGAATGACACCAATATTATATTTTCACATGATCTGCTGCCCTCTGGTTTTTATGTGTGTTTGACAGATGTTTTTATCACAGACAGAAATATAATTGCAAACATATGAGTAACAAAAGCTTATATTGACAGTTAGAATGAGTTAATGCAGCAAGTCAATATTTGCAGTGTTGACCCTTCTTCTTCAGGACCTCTGCAATTCTCCCTGGCATGCTCTCAATCAACTTCTGGACCAAATCCTGACTGATAGCAGTCCATTCTTGCACAATCAATGCTTGCATTTTGTCAGAATTTTTAGGTTTTTGTTTGTCCACCCGTCTCTTGATGATTGACCACAAGTTCTCAATGGGATTAAGATCTGGGGAGTTTCCAGGCTATGGACCCAAAATCTCTGTTTTTTTCCCTGAGCCATTTAGTTATCACCTTTGCTTTATGGCAAGGTGCTCCATCATGCTGGAAAAGGCATTGTTGCTCGCCAAACTGCTCTTGGAGGGTTGGGAGAAGTTGCTCTTGGAGGACATTCTGGTACCATTCTTTATTCATGGCTGTGTTTTTAGGCAAGACTGTGAGAGAGCCGATTCCCTTGGCTGAGAAGCAACCCCACACATGAATGGTTTCAGGATGCTTAACAGTTGGCATGAGACAAGACTGGTGGTAGCGCTCACCTTGTCTTCTCCGAATGAGGCGTTTTCCTGATGTCCCAAACAATCGAAAAGGGGATTCATCAGAGAAAATAACTTTACCCCAGTCCTCAGCAGTCCACTGCCTGTACCTTTTGCAGAATATCAGTCTGTCCATGATGTTTTTTCTGGAGAGAAGTGGCTTCTTTGCTGCCCTCCTTGAGACCAGGCCTTGCTCCAAGAGTCTCCGCCTCACAGTGCGTGCAGATGCACTCACACCTGCCTGCTGCCGTTCCTGAGCAAGCTATGCACTGCTGGTAGCCCGATCCCGCAGCTGAAACACTTTTAAGAGACGGTCCTGGCGCTTGCTGGTCTTTCTTGGGCGCCCTGGAGCCTTTTTGGCAACAATGGAACCTCTCTCCTTGAAGTTCTTGATGATGCGATAGATTGTTGACTGAGGTGCAATCTTTCTAGCTGCGATACTCTTCCCTGTTAGGCCATTTTTGTGCATTGTAATGATGACTGCACGTGTTTCTTTAGAGATAACCATGGTTAACAGAAGAGAAACAATGATGCCAAGCACCAGCCTCCTTTTAAAGTGTCCAGTGGTGTCATTCTTACTTAATCATGACAGATTGATCTCCAGCCATGTCCTCATCAACACCCACACCTGTGTTAATGGAGCAATCACTGAAAAGAGGTTAGCTGGTCCTTTTAAGGCAGGGCTGCAATGATGTTGAAATGTGTTTTGGGGATAAAGTTCATTTTCTAGCCAAATATTGACTTTGCAAGTAATTGCTGTTTAGCTGATCACTCTTTATAACATTCTGGAGTATATGCAAATTGCCATTAGAAAAAGTGAAGCAGTAGACTTTGTAAAAATTAATATTTGTGTCATTCTCAAAACTTTTGTCCATGACTGTACAATCCACACCAAAGAATGCTGCAAAAAACCCCACAGGAAATATGCTACTAAATTTTTGCAGAAAACACCGCAAAATGTGCATTTTGAATGTATTGTTTCTACTACCAGTATTTTGTATAAAAGTATTTTGTATAGCAAACGTTTCAGCCTTAATCACCCAACACATCAGGACGATGCTGCTATTTTTCCTTGTTAAATATAATACACCTTAGAAGCTGTGGTCCACAAGTTTAATTTTTGCAAGCAACAGAGTTTGGGTTCTGAGTTTAAACATACATTAGTAAAACACTTTTTTAAAAACTCCCAGTTTAAAAAAAACAAAAACATTCCTAACCCTGTGGTCTGGATATCCCCACTCTACCTGCTCTGGCTTTTCTTGTTTGCATATTTGATGGTCTATTGCTGTGAATTCAGTGTCTATGAAGAAATCTAATGACTTTTAACCAGCCGTCTTTACACTCTGATACATCTTTACATATCATCATTAATAATTGATCCTGTGATTTAAATTCTTACATATTTGCATCATAGGTGTTTTATAACAAAAGCTGCCTCGTTATTTCCATTACTTGTCTTTGTCCCACCAAACACAAAAAAATCAGCCAAACAATAACAGTTACTACATATCCAATCAGTCAAGAAAACCCAGCACAAAACATATTTTACTGCTAAGCTGAAAGCGCCGATAATGACATATTACTCATAATTGTGGTCACTTTTGTATTAACTGCATAGGAAGTGCTTGTGGCCTAGAACTACAAGTGAGGCCAAGAGTTCGCTATGTGGATTTCATCATTCTTTGGATTTTTCACTTTTTAGATCTTTTTACTTTCCATACATTACCATCTTTGTACATTTAATTTGTGTGACGGTAGAGCAATTCATGATTCACTGAATGTTCTATCAATATATCCACTCTGGATATATACCTTTTCTGCACATATTGAATAAGGGCTCGTGCACACGACCGATTTTCTTTGACAAGTGCTATCCGTGGTTTTCACTTATACGCATGATATTCTATGGGCTGTGCACTTGTCCAATTTTTTACTCGGACTAAGTGGTCCGAAGAAAAGATCGGTGACATGTCCGATTTTGACCCGATGTCAGATCAAATCGGCAATACATGTCTATTGGTCTGTGAAAAACATCAGACCGCATTCGAATGACATCTGCGTGTCGTCTGATCTCTGATTTTCATGGACTGACAGAATCTAGAAAATGGAGAACCTTTCTTTTTCTCCATGTCTGAAAAAAACTGATGCCACTCTGATCGAACTGTGATCAGATTCTGATCAGAGAAATTGGACCATTTTTTTCGGATGTGGAGAAAACGGTTGTGTGACTCTACCCATAGTGAGAGTCTACAGTGAGCAATATATGCTGTCTACAGTGGAAATCACTGTATAAACCTAGCATTCTTGCTTTAAATTCTATCTTCTTCCATTATAAAATTGATTTTAGCCGATCTTTTTTTCCACTGGCACATACAGTATTATAGTGTTACGTACCGGAAATATGTTAATAGTCCAATCTCCTGTGATCTGCTGCTCTCTAACTTTGTCTTTTGGCATACTGCAGTAATATCATTCTTCTGCAATGATGATACACAAGCTTGTAGAAGTACAGAAATTAGCATGTCCTATTGTAGTTACTTCCACAACTGCTTAACAGCCACTCTGGAGCTTGAAGGCCGGCGACAAAAGCCACAGATTGCCTATTTCTGGTCTAGACACTGAGGTCATGGTTGGAGATGTAGCCAACCAAGCTGCTCTGGTCAGCAAAATGAGCTCTCCTCAATGGACCACAGTCATTCATGGTCTGATCATTTTTTATTTTGTTTGGAAAGCTGTTAGCGAGCATTTTTGAGCCATGTCAAATAGTAGTTAACACTGACTACAGCTGGGTTTCCATTCATATTCTGCACGACAAAACTCACGCCATTGAGGGAGAGAAAAATCTTGCAAAATCCTCCCCTTTGGTTAAAGAAAAAAAAATCCTATACTTTCTCTGTGTATGTGAAATGAAGGTTTCCTGTTACACAAAAAACCTCAAGCAGAGAATGTGTTTACCTGCGTCTGGCTTCCTGAGCTCCGCCAATATCGTCCTTTCTTCACGACATCGGGGATGACAAGAACAGAAGCGTCAGTGGCTCTTACATCATACTCTTCTGATCTGAAAGCAATATTTCACACCCTGCACAGACCTAACTCATTGGTAACACTTTCCCCATTATTAAAAACTGATTTTTATATTAGTACGTCTGTATTTCCTCACTATTGAAAAAGCTTAAAAAGGTTATCTGGTCTCACGGAGGTAAAGCAGAAGCTTTATATAATGATCAGTTTTACAATTTCGTCATATATTGTACGTTGCGTTTCATCACCGTACAGTTCTAGATTTATGTGAGATTTCAGAAAATGAAAACATCTTTGGTTTCACTTGGACCTGAAAACCTGTATTTTTAGTCTTCATTTGCACAGTTGTAATTTGGTAAAATGTATCAGTGTCGATAAAACTACTTGGCCTCATTCTGTTTTTCATGTACATGATCTATTGGTGTTTTTCACAGACAGAACATGTACCCTTTATAATCTACGGAGCTGTTCACCTGTACGTGATTTTTTGTGGACTTTGTGTCTATATAGCAATCACGGAAAAACGTCCATTTTTAATCCGAGTCACAGATCAAAATTACTCATAAGTCTATGGGTCAGTGAAAATCACATACAGGACAAGGATGTCATCGGTATACAATCCCTGAGCTGGATTTTTTTCGGTATATGAAAAAAAAATCAGTGATGAAAAACTGACGGTGAAAATGGACACACTGACCCAAACCTTGATTAAAATCTGATCCAAAACATTGAGGAACATGGAATTTCCAGAACTCCCATCCACCATGCCGTTACATCTGGTCACTGCGTATTTATGCAGCGTCAAACCCTCAGCAGTTCCTATGCGTGGGCCCGTACCCTTATATTGTCTGCCATGCCTCAGTAGCTCTTTGCACACGTGCTGCATTTGCAGTTTTTTTTTCCAGTGGAAATCTTATCAGGAGGAAGTTTACTCAACGCTTTTCACCTTTGGCCAGGGTCACACACACCTACTAAAAATCTGACCGGTCGATTATCGCAGCAAAATGTCATGAACAGTCATCCGTCTGGCATCCGATTTTCTGGGAATGATGCGATTTAGTCGCATCTGACCATACTTGTAACATCCAATTTACGTCCGACTTGCGAGATTTTCTCGCAGGCTTGCAAAACCGACATATAATGGATCCAAATGAATAGTATTTAAATCACAAAAGAAAGAATAGATATATACACATAGAACACATATATATATACATGTCATTGTGACATGTATATATATATATATATTTATAGTTCATACACTTCTACATACTGTAATAGCCGCTAATCAATTGCCGACTTTTATGAAATTACAGAACCCGACATGAAATGACACATGGTTTACATACAGTTAACCATGTCATTTCTTGTAGTTTGATATATGATTTTCACTAACAATTACATGAGTGTACGTGGGCAAAATTTCATACAGATAGGGGTTAATTAAAGGTGTAAATTCGTTGAAAAAAAATGTGTGTGCTCCCGCACTATTTTCTCAGACAGACAAAGCCAGCGAGTGGGGGCAGACAATAATAGCCTAGGGAGGGTGCATTTATTTTGTGCACCCCCCTGGCTACTAACATCTGCCCCCAGCCACCCCAGAAAAGTCAAATCTATAATTAGATTCGCCCTTTCTGGCACTTTGCCCGTCTATTCCCATTGCCCTGTAGCGGTGGCGAATGGGTTAATAATGGGTTAAAGCCACCTTGCTATTGAAAGGTGACTTTAAGCCAGGTTAATAATTGAGAGCTGTCAATTAGACAACTATCAATTATTAATCCTATTGAAGTAAATAAAAAAACACACACACACACATTAAGAATAAATAATTTTAATGAAATAAAAACACATCTTTTTGACCATCTTTTATTTAACTCTTAATCCTTGCGAAGCCCTTGATCTCCTATAATAAAGAAAAATAATAAAACAACATTATTCTTACCTATCCGCCGCTCTGTCACGTCCCACGTTGTAATCCTTCACAAAGGGTTAACTAGCTTTCAGCCAAGCAGTGCAGCTAATGCGGCCTGCTCAGCTGAAAGCTCCTGAATGAATGAGTTCCTCTCCCGGCAACAGGAGAGGATGTGATTACAGTGGGAAGCAATCAATGAAGCTTCACACAGTAATCACTTTCTCTCCTGTCGCCGGGAGAGGAAGACATTAATTCAGGAGCTTTCAGCTCAGCGGCAAGCATTAGCTGCGCTGCTTGGCTGAAAGCTAGTTAACCCTTTCTGATGGATTACAGCGTGGGACATGACTGTGCGTCGGATAGGTAAGAATAATGTTGCTTTTTTATTTTATTTTTATTACAGGTGAACAAGGGAATCGAGGATTACCTGAGCAATAAAATATGGTCAAAAACTGTGTATTTATTTCATTAAAAGGATTAATAATTAATGTGTGTGTGTTTTTTTTTCCTTTCATACAATAGGATTAATAATTGATAGTTGTCTAATTGACAACGCTCAATTATTAACCTGACTTAAAGTCACCTTTCAATAGCAAGGTGGCTTTAACCCATTATTAACCCATTCGCCACCGCTACAGGGCAATGAGCATAGACGGGCAAAGTGCCAGAAAGGGCAAATCTAATTATAGATTTGCCTTTTCTGGGGTGCCTGGAGGCAGATGTTAGTAGCCGGGGGGGCACAAAATAAATGCACCCTCCCTCGGCTATTATTATCTGCCCCCTCTCGCTGGCTTTGTCTGTCTGGTTGAGAAAATAGCGCAGGAGCCCACGCATTTTTTTTCAACAAATTTACACCTTTAATTAACCCCTACATGTCTGCAATTTTGCACACATACACTTATGTAATTGTAAGTTAAAACCATATATCAAAATACATGAAATGACATGGTTAACTGTATGTAAACCATGTGTCATTTCATGTCGGGTCTGTAATTTCACAAAAGCCGGTAATTGAATTAGCGGCTATTACAGTATGTAGAAGTGTATGAACTATAAATATATATGTATATATATGTCACAATGACATATATATATATATATATATATGTATTCTATGTGTGTATATATATATTGTTTCTATTCTTTATTAAAGCTGTCAGTGTGATTTTACAGTATAGCCGGGGATGAATTGCCGGCTTTTCTAAAGGACACCGGTGCGATTTAATCGCAAGTCACACGTGCGGTCCGTTTGTAATCCGATTTTTCATCGCACCCATCCGATTTTTCATCGCACCCATAGACTTGCATTGGCGATTGTCGACCCACAATCGGTGACAATCGCAGCATGCTGCGATTGCACTCGCACGTTTAAAACGGACCACAAAAAATCTGATATTGGGAGCTGCTCCATAGATTAACATTGGTCCGACTGCAATGCGATATTTCATCGCATTGCAGTCGTCCGATTTTGTCGCCAGTGTGACCCCGGCCTTTCTCTTATGGTTGTTGCGATGAAATGTCTCAAACAAATTGGTAAAATGTATATTCATTACTATTAATGTGACTTAGCCTGAATTCTGTTTTATGATATGAAAACTATGCTACTTTTAATTCTATACATATTGGACATGGTTGGGTGTTAAAGGGAATCTGACGTTGGTTGTTTGCTACCCCATCAGAGACCATCATAGACCGTGATTTCAGCGATGTAACATTTACAGGGCTGCTTGCTGCAGTTTTGAATAAAAACCTGCTTCATCTGCTGCACAACTACCAGATCTCTGAATACTGTGCTCTGTATAACCCCGCCCACACAACTGATTGATAGCTTTCTGTATACACTGTGCATAGGCAGAAAGTTGACAATCAGTGATGGGTGCGGGGTTGGACTACCTGGAAGTAGGATTAAAAGTCCTTTAGTGAACATCTCCAATTATTTTGGTAAAAAACTATAATAAGCAAACAGTAAGTGATAAATCACTGGAATAAGGGTCTCTGCCCCCACACTACGCTGCTCTCAGATTAGGTAACAAAATCTGATGAAAAATTTCATTTCAATGATAATCTGAATCTGCTGCCCATCATCGTGCCTGCCGCAGTATGATCCACACTTTTATCTACTGTTAAAATGTACCATATTATATATATATATATATATATATATATAAACATTTATATATAGTACATTTTATTTTAACCCCTTAACCCCAGGAGGTATTTTCGTTTTTACGTTTCTCGTTTTTCGCTCCCTTTCTTCCCAGAACCATAACATTTTTATTTTTCCATCAATATGGCCATGTGAGAGCTTATTTTTTGCGGGACGAGTTGTACTTTCGAACAACACCATTGGTATTACCATGTCTTGTGCTAGAAAATGGAAAAAAAAATCCAAGTGCGGTGAAATTGCAAAGAAAACTGCAATCCCACAGTTGTTTTTTGATTGTCTTTTTTGCTTGATTCACTAAATGCTAAAACTGACCTGCCATTCTGATTCTCCAGGTCATTACGAGTTCATAGACACCAAACATGTCTAGGTTCTTTTTTATCTAAGTGGTGAAAAAAATTCCAAAGTTTGCTAAAAAAAAAAAATGCGCCATTTTCCGATACCTGTAGCGTCTCCTTTTTTCGTGATCTCGGGTTGTGTGAGGGCTTATTTTTTGAGTGCCGAGCTGACGTTTTTAGTGATACCATTTTGGTGCAGATACAATCTTTTGATCGCCTGTTATTGCATTTTACTGCAATGTCGCGGCGACAAAAAAAACGTAATTCTAGCTTTTTGACTTTTTTCTTGCTACGCCGTTTAGCGATCAGATTAATCCTTTTTTCAGTGATAGATCGGGCGATTCTGAACGTGGTGACACCAAATATGTGTAGGTTTGATTTTTTTTTGTTGTTTTATTTTGAATGGGGCGAAATGGGGGCGATCTGAACTTTTATATTTTTTTATAATTTTAAAAATATGCTTTTTTACTTTTGGAATGCTTCAATAGTCTCCATGAAAAGCTGTCATAACCTGAATGGCTCTGCTACATAGAGGCAATGATTAGTTCACCTCTATGTAGTAGAATTACTCACTTGCTATGAGCGCCGACCACTAGGTGGCGCTCACAGGAAGCCGGCACTGACAACCATAGAGGTCTCCAGGAGACCTCCGGTTGTCATGCCAACACACCGGTGACCCACGATCATATGACGCGGGTCACCGGTGGGCGGTTTTTTGGCGCAATTTCCGGAAGCGCTTGTTAAATTCAGTTTGACAGCAGCATTAAACTAGTTAACAGCAGCGGGTGGATCGCGATTCCACCCGTGTCTATTCTGGGCACATGTCAGCGGTTAAAAACAGCTGACATGTCCCGGGAAAGATGTGGGCTCAACGCCGGAGCCCACATCAAAGGGAGGAAGTCCGACATCGGCAAACTATTACGCCCGATGTCGGAAAGGGGTTAAACATTTTCGGTAATATTCTAGCTTCCAAATCATTATGTTGACACATACCCTGGCATTAACATGACTGGCCTTGTGAGTTGCCGTCCACCACAGAATTGCATATTTTCCTTTTTTCTGTTCTCTCAGTCATTTTAATATATGGGAAGTAGAATAAGGCCGGGATCACACATGCGAGTAAATCGCCCGACACTCGCATGTGAAATCCCAGCTCTGGCGCCGGCACTTAGGAGTGGAGCGAGCGGCTGCATACAAATACATGCAGCCGCTCGCTCCACTCCCGAGTGCCGGCGCCACAGCTGGGATTTCACATGCAAGTGTCGGGCGATTTACTCGCATGTGTGATCCCGGCCTAAGGCCTCATACTCACTGGGTGGAAAAAAATCGGTCCGTTTTCTGCAGGAAAAAAAACGGTACATTTGTTGTAAAAAGACATGCGATTTTGATGCGATTTTAAATCGCACCATGCGTTTTCTGTCAGTTTTCCATCAGTTTTCCATCTGTATGCAATGCGATTTTAACATGAAGTTTTACATAGAGCAGTTATCTCTATGTAAAAAGTCATGTAAAAATCACATTGTAACAAAAAAATTTACACAAAAAGCAAATAATTATATATATAATATATATATATATATACATCTAATATATATATATATATAATATATATATAGGTCATACACTTCTACATAGTATAATAGCCGCTAATTCATCCCTGGCATTACTGTAAAATCACACTGACAGCTTTAATAAAGAATAGAAAGAATAGATATACACACATAGAATACATACATATATATATATATATATATATATAATGTAATTGTGACATAGATATATACATATATTTATAGTTCCTAGACTTCTACATACTGTAATAGCCGCTAATTCAATTGCCGGCTTTTGTGAAATCACAGAAGCCGACATGAAATGATACATTGTTTCCACACAGTTAACCATGTCATTTCCTGTATTTTGATATATGGTTTGAACTTACAATTACATGAGTGTATTTGTACAAAATTTCAGACATGTAGGGGTTAATTAAAGGTGTAAATTCGTTGAAAAAAATGCGTGGGCTCCCGCTGTATTTTCTCCACCAGACAGACAAAGCAAGCGAGTGGGGGCAGATAATAATAGCCTAGGGAGGGTACATTTTTTTTGTGCCCCCCCCTGGCTACTAACATCTGCCCCCAGACACCCCAGAAAGGGCAAATCTATAATTAGATTCGCCCTTTCTGGCACTTTGCCCGTCTATTCCCATTGCCCTGTAGCGGTGGCGAATGGGTTAATAAGGGGTTAATGTCACCTTGCTATTGAAAGGTGACCTTAAGCCATGTTAATAATTGAGAGCTGTCAATTAGACAACTATCAATTATTAATCCTATTGAAGTAAATAAAAAAACACAAACACACTTTAAGAATAAATAATTTTAATGAAATCAAAACACATATTTTTGACCATCTTTTATTTAACTCTTAATCCGTTCGAAGCCCTTGTTCTTCTAAAATAAATATAAAATAATAAAACAACATTATTCTTACCTATCTGGCGATCTGTCACGTCCCACGATGTAATCCTTCACAAAGGGTTAACTAGCAATCAGATAAGCAGCGCAAGTAATCCTGCGTGCTCATCTGATAGCTCCTGAATGAATGAGCTTATCTCCTGCCGACAGGAGAGGATGTGATTAATGAATGAAGCTTAATTGATTGTATCCCACTTTCACGTTAGGTCAGGTCATTGAAGTGAAAGTGGCAATAAATCAATTAAGCTCCATTCATGAATCTATTCCTCTCCTTTCGCTGGGAGAGGAAGTTATTCATTCATGGGAATACAGCTCGGAGACAGCATTATTAGCTCTCTGCAAGCTGTAACCTGTTAACCCTTTCTGATGGATTACACCGTGGGACCTGACTGTACATCGGATTGGTAAGAATAATTTTGCTTTTTTATTTTATTTTTATTACAGGAAATGGTTTTAGCAGGAAAATAAAATATGGTCAAAAACTGTGTGATTATTTCATTAAACTTATTTTTTATTAAACTGTGTGTGTTTGATTTTTCTATCATACAATAGGATTAATAATTGATAGTTGTCTAATTGACAGCTCTCAATTATTAACATGGCTTAAGGTCACCTTTCAATAGCAAGGTGACATTAACCCC
>JARQOD010000004.1:359035717-359054929 GCA_033576555.1 Oophaga sylvatica
CCCACCGGCGCTGCCGCACAGGCTGGAAATACTGGCCCCTCATCTGGTCCTGTGGCCCCGATAGTACCGCTAATGCTGCCATACATGCCTGGAGCAAAGTGGCTCCCTCAGTACAGTGGCAAGCCAGACACCCTGTCAGGGTTCAAGCGAAAAATATGCAGCATAATGGACATGTACCCTATGACAGAAAAGCAGAGAGCTGCAGTGGTAGTGGGACAATTGACTGGTGCTGCAGAGAGGGAAGTAGAGACATGGTCAGCTGCAGACCAGGAATCAGTGCTTGCAATTTTCTTAAAGCTACAGACTATCTTTGAGGACCGCACTGAAACAGATCTCAGGATGAGGTTTTATCAATGCTCCCAGAAACCAGAGGATTAGGGACTACGCCTGCTGACTACAGGGGGCCCTGCGAGCTCTCAAACAGGTTAACCCCATAAGTGTCATCAAGGAAAAATAAAATGTTAAAGGAACAATTTGTACGGGGACTGAGGTCCCAAGCTGAAAGCAGGACTGTGCACTGGTGGTCCTTGGATCATCCTGATGCTACCTTTGATGCCCTTAAGGATATGGCTATAAAAGGACTGCGACCCCTGGAAACACCCGAGATGGCAACCCAGTGTTACCCGAGTGAAGCCACCCTAAAGCCAGCAGCATCCACCTTTTCCCCACTGGTTGCGGAAGCCAAAACGCAGGTGGTGCCTCCTACTGAGCTGGACTGTCTGCACTCAGAAGTGCGCCAGCCGACCAAAAACCTGGGCACTGTAATGAGTGCCCTGCAACTGCCGACGGAGGAAGAAGGAAAGATCCTGCTAGCTGACTGCCCAGAGGATGTCCCTTGGATGCGCCAGAGGAGAGGGAGGACGTCGCCCCACCGAAGGAGGACAACGCCACCCCCAGGAAGGACCCGCGACCAGCATCATCCTCGCCGAGAGATCATCTGCTACCGCTGCCACAGAGAAGGTCACCCAGCACGTCGGTGTCCTTTAAACGAGCAAATCCTGGGTCCGAGGGCCAACACCCAGGAATAGACTCCTCAGGCCCCTCAGACTGGAACCGCAGGTTTGTGGGAGGAAGACCATACCTGTCCATCATACTGGACGGGATCGCAATCCCTGCCCTGCTGGACACTGGATCTCAGGTAACCGTCATACCTGATGTTCTTTACAATAGATACTGGTCCAGTGACGGTCTCCAACCCCAAACCCTGACTTTGCAGTATACGCTCTAATGGCCTCCCTCTTGACTTACTGGGGGCTAAAAACGTAGACGTAAAAGTGGGGAGAGTGGAGCTGAAGGATCAGGGACTTCTTGTAGTGAAGACTGTTAATGAGGAAAATGGGTTGAATGTGGTTTTAGGCACTAACATTATTAGCAACTGTTTGGAGGAGGTTGTGTTTTTACTCCAACAGCTCGCCGATGTTGCCAGACCAAGGCAAAAGGGAGTGATCCGGAAGGAGATCCGGACCCTGATGTGCCAGCAGCAAGTGAAACTGACCGGTGGTGAGATTGGTAATGTACTGGTAACAGACCCGAACCCCATTGTGATACCCCCAATGAGTGAAATGCTTATATGGTGTAGAGCAGCAATAGGTCTGAGAGGACAGAACTACCAAGCAGTAGTAGAGCCCCATTGTTCAGAGCACAGACCTACACTCTTGACTGCCAGAGGGGTAGTGGAGGTACATAATGGGAGGGTGCCAGTGCGTCTTCTCAACTGGGGAGAGGATGAAGTCAAATTACCACGTTATGCCACTGTTGCTAAGTTACATGCTGTGGATAATAACTCCATTCACACAACGGAGCCCTTAACCTCCCCACAACCAGTGGAGGATAACGGTCCGACCACCCAGGTGGAGGGTTGGTGTCAGCAGCTCCATGTTAGGACAGACACCACTCCAGCACACCAGAAACAAGGAGTATATCGAGTAGTTCAGGAGTATGCACAGGTATTCAGCAAACACCCACTCGACTTTGGGAAAATTAAAGGGGTTCAACATCACATCCCCACAGGCAATCATCCTCCCATCAAAGAACGGGACAGGCCTATACCTCCAGCACACTACCAGAAAGCCAAGGAGATGTTGCGTGACATGAAGGAAGCAGGGGTGATAAGGGATAGTTGTAGTCCCTGGGCAGCACCTCTAGTCCTAGTCAGGAAAAAGGATGGAAGCATGAGAATGTGTGTAGATTACAGACAAGTAAATCGCATTACACATAAAGATGCATACCCTTTACCACGCATTGAGGAATCCTTAGCTGCATTAAAAACTGCTAATTACTTTTCCACCCTTGACCTCACTAGTGGGCAAGTAGCTGTGGCTGAGGAGGATCGGGAGAAGACGGCTTTCATCACCCCGATGGGACTCTGTGAGTTCGACAGAATGCCATTTGGACTCAGCAGTGCCCTGGCACGTTCCAGAGAGTGATGGAGAGCTGCCTGGGACATCTCAACTTTGAAACTGTGTTGCTGTACCTGGACGACGTAATTGTGTACTCCAAGACGTATGAAGATCACTTGAAGCACCTGGCGGAGGTATTCGAGTCACTGTCCAAGTATGGGATGAAACTGAAGCCTTCAAAGTGCCACCTGCTCAAACAAAAGGTACAGTACTTGGGACATATTGTCAGCTCAGAAGGAGTAGCGCCAGACCCCGAGAAGGTCACCGCCATCCAGAAATGGCCGGAGCCGAAGAACCTCAAAGAGGTGCGACAGTTCCTGGGACTGACAGGATACTATCGGAGGTTTGTAAAGGACTACACCAAGAAAGCAGCGCCTCTGCAAGACCTCCTGGTGGGACAGTCCCTCAAGAGCAGAAATTCTCCATTCCACTGGGGTAAAGAACAGGCTGAGGCATTCAAGGAAATGAAGGAGATCCTGACAGGTGATGAGATCCTAGCCTACCCTGACTACAGCCAACCGTTCCTGCTGTATACTGATGCCAGCAATGAAGGACTGGGAGCTGTCCTCAGTCAGAAGCAAAATGGCCTGGAGAAAGTCATCGCCTATGCAAGCAGGAAGCTCCGCCCGACCGAGAGGAACCCAGAGAACTATAGCAGCTTCAAGTTGGAGTTCCTGGCACTGGTCTGGGCCATCACGGAGAGGTTTAAGCACTACCTAGCCTCCAGCAAGTTCACTGCCTACACTGATAACCCCTTGACGCATCTTGAAACAGCTAAGCTGGGAGCCATGGAACAACGCTGGATGGCTCGGCTGTCAAACTACCAATTCACAATCAAGTACCGAGCAGGCCGCAAGCATGCCAACGCTGATGCCCTATCCAGGATGCCTCATGAATCGGACACAGAAGAAGAAGTGGATGATCTGGAAGAGATTGAACTACCTGCCTTTCACAGGAATGGGATGATCCACGAGCAACAAGCCTGCAGGAGGCCGCGTGGTAAGACGTTAAATCCTTTACCTCACCACAGCTGGAAGGAGACTCAGGACAGCGATTCAGTTGTCAGCCGAATCAAGGAGCTGATAACTCAAGAAGGTTCCTCCTTGGAGAATGATGCGCCTCTACAAGCAAAGCAGCTGTGGAATGAATGGAGCCGGCTGTTCATCTACCGTGAGAAGCTGTGCCGGAGGTACGTCAACCAAAGGACCCATGAGATGGTATGGCAGATAGTCGTCCCCAGAGCAGACATCCCGATGGTATTGGAAGCCTACCACGATCAAGCGGGACACTTTGGCTGGAAGAAGCTGGAGACCCTGTTGAAGTGTCGTTTCTATTGGGTGGGAATGCGCAGCTCCATTGAGAGGTGGTGCCAGAACTGTGGACCCTGTGGCCTCAGAAGAAAAGACTACAGCAGTCAGAAGGCACCCCTGCAACCCATCAGGACGACTCGTCCCTTGGAGATCGTGGCCCTGGACCATTTCAAGTTGTCAACCAGCCGGTCAGGATACTCCTATGCCCTGACTATGGTGGATCACTACTCCAGGTTCCTGGTGGTCGCCCCTGTCAAAGATCTGACGGCAGAGACAGCAGCAAAGACGTTCCAAGCGTATTTCTGCAGACCACATGGATATCCTGAGCAGGTGTTAACTGATCAAGGCCCAGCCTTCGAGGCAGAATTGTTCAAAGAGTTCTGTCACTTGTACGGGTGTAAGAAGATAAGAACCACACCGTACCACCCCCAAACCAATGGTCTCTGTGAGAAGATGAATCACATCGTCATTGACCTGCTGAAGACTGTACCACTCGAGGAGAGAAATCGGTGGCCAGACTTACTACCTGACTTGGTAGATCTGTACAATCACATACCTGTGAGTTCCACCAATTGCACCCCAGCTTACCTCATGCGGGCAAGACCAGGAAAGCTGCCCATGGATCTGGAGCTTGGTGTTGTAGAACCAGAAGCAGATGTGACTACTGAAGACTGGGACACAAACAGACAGGAACAGTACAGAAAAGTACAGGCCTGCGTTGAAGATAGTCTCAATCGAGTAAGGAACAAACAAGAAGATCACTATAATAAAAGTGCGCCAGCTGAACCTTTCGCACCTGGTGAAGTCGTACTGAAAAGAAAGAGGAGAATACACAAACTCGACGATCAATGGGAAAGAGAGCCCTATGTTGTACAGAATTCAAGGTTTGACAACAAGAAAACGTGCATAATTAGCAAGGATGGAGGAAGAACAACTGCAACTGTATCCAGAGATCACCTAAAGTTGTGTCCAGATCCGTTAAAGCTTCAAGAGGAAGAACCTGTTGTCAATCAGAAAGAGCGTGATGAATCAGTCATACATACAGACTTAGGAGATTTCCCCGCGGATTGGCCCAGAATTGGAGAAGCTGTAATCATTCCCGTACTTCAATTCTATCAACAACAAGGAGAACCTCTACATCCAGTTGCACCGGTTGTTGCAATAGAGTCAGTTCCAGAAGAACCTGCTCCAGCAGAACCCCAAGAAGCAGCACCCCAAGAAGCGGAATCCCAAGAAGCTGAATCTCAGGAAGAAGGATCCCCTGCAGAAGTCGAGCTGGTTCACCCAGCTCACAGTGTACTTGCCAGTCCTGTAGAGAGATTAAGGCAATTCTATAATTTACTTTCACGCAGAACAAACAGGGAAACTGCTACCTCACAGGTCACTGCACCACGCAGGTCAGAACGTAGCACAAAAGGACACATCCCTGCCAGGTTTAGAGATTAGTTCCATCCTTGGCAAATGTAAATAATTGTCTAGAGTCACTGTACATAAATGTATATATTTTTGCTTATAATATGCTTTATTATACCGTTATTTATTAATCTGTTTCCCTTTTAAAATTGAAACAAGTGAATGGACATTATTTTTGCTTGTTTTCTCTACCCTTTTTGAGCATCCTTTTCCAAAAGAAGACTGGGACTTTTATGGTTGCTCATTTCCTCATTGTTGTGCTAATGTATATAGTTATTAATTTACCGTTATGCAACAGTTCAAGAGTGCCTTACCTCCTGTAAAGGAAGAGTTAAGTTATACAATGTTTTTATTGTTCTCTGTTTTTGTATTTCAGCCCGGAGTGCTGAGTTCTACTAGGGGGGAATGTGGAGCCCAGCTGCGACTGAATCTATATCTCCCAGAAGGGTGCACTGAAAGAATATTCACACACGTTCACTTATCCCAAAGACCACCAGAGGGAGCTGTTTTAGACATATAAAAGAAGTTGCACATAGGAAGTTTCAGTTAGTAGTAAGTCAGTCAGCCAGTCATCTCAGAGAGCTCAGTCGGTCTGCAGTAAGGTGAAGTGCAGAGCTAAGATTAGAGAGGCTGCAGAGCTATTCAGTTCAGAGAGTGGAGTCTAGTAAAGAGTGGAACAGAAACCACTCCAGCCTAGTCAGAGCTGAATCTAGGAGTGCAGCTCAGGGAGAAAGCGTGCCGACGCTTAAAGAGCGGCGAAGAGGCAGCCCACCAACTGCCAGTGTGTGATCGTGTGAGGGCCCGGGTAGGCCGAAGGCGAGTGGAAAGAACAGTAACAGGGGTAGAAAAGCCTTTACAGCTTACCTCAGCAAGTATTGACCGGACACCGGGGTCCGAGCCTATAGGGATCTCCACGACCCATTAGGAGAACACTGGAGTTCCTGGAAGACTACAAGTTCCAGGAGTACCACAGAGCTGATACGTAACCGGACCAGGAGGATGGAGTCCAGCAGTGCACTGCAAATAGAGACTGTGTACTTCAAGAAGGGGTCCAACCACAAGGTCAGCCAGGTGCAAGACGGAGACCAAGTTAGGCCTAGCTACAAGCAGGTCAGGACTTTATCACATAAAGGCAAGGAACAGGAGGCCACACACCTACTCAGTGGAGGAATCTGGATGTGCACCCTTCACCCTACAGTGCTCCGGGGAGTGCCTGCAACATCTTCAGTAAAGGTACCAAAGTGACTTATGTTTGTGTCTCCCTTATTACTCCTAACTGCCGGGTCCCGTCTGTTCTGCACCCCTGCACATCTATCTGCCCTGGAGGATTTAGCCTTACTTGTGGAAGGCTTAACATCTAGCTGCACAATATTAACCCTTCAGTGGATCTGCATAGCAGCGCTGGTCATCCTGACCAGGTACCACAAGTGGCGTCACGAATTCCCCATTTCAATATTCATGTCACCTGTAAATATCCCACATTAAAAGGTGAGCCTCAGAGCCATGGACTGAGCTGTGTTACCGTGACATCCCCATTGTAGTCTATAGGCTCAGATCCGAGTTCCCATTGCTCTGGAGGGCGACTCACAATTCTTTAACACAGGAAACTGTAAATGGTCCTGTAATTTATTAATTACTGTTGTTAAAAAAAACAAACAGATGGAATACGGACTGCACACGTATGGCAAGTGAGAAAAAAGATTGTCCAAGTTTTCTGCATGAAACTCTAATAATTTTTTATACAGTCATGTGAACTTGGCCTAAGGTCGGTTTCACACGTCCTGATATTTCTGGTACCTTAAAAAACGGTACCCGAAATATCTGTGTCTGTGTGTGTAATACTTGTGGCACACGTGTGCCGCATCAGTACCACACACACTGGCGCCAGGGAAGCAGCAGTACAGTCAGCTCTGTTCCCTGGCGCCAGGTGCTGAAGACCACTGGCATCATTCTCCCTGGTCTGTCAGCGATCAGAGCGAGCAGGGGAGAATGATGAGTTATATTCAAGTAATAACAGTGAGAGCAGGTGGGGGCTGATGGGACTATTACTCCCATCAGCCCAGTGGCGTAACTAGAAATGGCGGGGCCCCACAGCAAAATTTTGAACGGGGCCCCCTCTCCCAAACGGGCGGGGGGGGGGGGGGGGGGGGGGGCGGGGTTCTGATAGTGGGCGGAGCCAATAGCAGTGGGCGGAGCAAATCACAGCAATTCTCTAGGCCCAAAAAATACTCTTCAGTCTCATAACGGCCAGCTTTTTGCCCAAATCAGAGCTGTATTTAAAGCAGACATTATGGAAACACAATATAATATAATGGACTGGTAGCAATGCAGCCCCCTTATGCTACCATTACTAGTAACCATGTCCCGCATAACTATTAATGCAGGCACATTATGCCCCCATAACTAGTAATAAGCCCTCTTATTCTCCCATCAGTAGTAATGTGCCCCTCAAGTAGTAATGCAGCCAAGAATGCAGAGTTATCACTCACACAGTATGTGCCCCCGTTAATCTTCGGTGGTATCTTCAGCTCCACAGTGGAGCACACTCACCACCAGTCTTCACCCTTCTGGGCGCCGCCGACGAGTGACGTCAGCAGCGTGATCACATGACATGATCACGCTGCAGACGTCGCTCTGACCCGGCGGTCAGAGCTTCAATTGTACTGGCGTCTGTATAGACACCAGTGCAATTGATTCCTGGGAGACGGCACGCAGCAGCTTCTCTGCGCCGGCTGTCAGCATGACAGCCAGCACAGGGAACCGCCGACTCTCAGGCCATGGGCGGCGGAACACAGCCGCAGGGGAGACAGCTGCAGCAGGGACGGGCCCCTGCTAGCCCGGGCCCTATGGCAGCTGCTTCCCCTGCTTCCACGATAGTTCCGCCCCTGCATCAGCCTATACCTGCTGCCGCTAAGTGACAGCAGGTGGCGGCAGGAATTCTCACGGTGATCTTCAGTGAACTTTATGAGATGAACTGCGGTGAACTCAGTGACTTTTTCCCATGGTGCTGAGGTCACTGCAGTTCATTGGCCCCGCTGGGAACGCAGCTTCAGTGAACGGCGGTAACCTCATGATGTTACCACCAGTCACTGATGCTGCACTCGCAGCAGCTCATTCATCCGTAGTTCTCAGCCTGGACAGTCGCATCTTGGCGCCATCCGGGTTGAAAACTATTTATCCCCCAGACTTGGATTACGGCATGGGACAGAACGAAGGACAGGTGAGGTATATTGTTATTTTTTATTTTTGTTTTATTACAGGAGACGATGGCTTCAAAGCAACAGGCGTTAGGTGAGTATAAATGTGTTTGTTATTTTTAAATAAAAATCGAAAAGTGTGTTTGTTTTATTTCAAATAAAATACTTTATTCTGACTGTGTCTTTATTTACCATGTAACTATAGGATTAGTAATGGATAAAAAGGAGCAAAGTATACCCGCACAACCACAGCCACCAAGGTACCTGTTGAGATCAGGAGTCTCGCACACACAAAATAATGCTTTTGCCTCAACCGGGACAAGTGCTCAATCAAGAAGAGAAGCATACAATGTCCAACTAAGGTAGAAAAAGGATGGCACTCACCGTCCATAAAATCCAAACTTTATTGCAGAGTAAAAGTTTTCAACAGGGGAGCAAAGTGAACAGAGAACGGCCGTTTCGCACTTCGCGCTTTCACGGGTCCTCTTATAGACGCCTCTCCATTACTAAGCCATGAGCTTCACAATACAAAGGTGACATCAACCCCTCAAATATGAACCCCACCTGCCACCGCTACAGAGCAAATGTGAAGAAAATGGCAAAGCGCCAGAATTGATGTGCCTTTTCTGGGTGGTCGCGCACTGCTATTTTTAGGCTGGGGGACCTACATCCAGGGCCCCTTATTAGCCTGAGAATAAGAGCCCCCAGCTGTTTGCTTTAGCAAGGATGATTGTCAAAAATGGCGGGGATACCACACCGGTTTTTTTAATTATTTATTTAAATAATTAAAAAAACAGCAAGGGGACCCCTCTAAAGTATTGTTGATAATCAGCCTTGCTACCCTTGACAGCTGAGGGTTGCAGACCGCAGCTGTCAGTTTTGCCTGGCTGGTTATCAAACATACAGGGAACCCACGCCGTTTTTTTCGCCGGCAGAGCAGGGGAGAATTATGTTAGTGTTCTTCAGCACCTGGCACCGGGTATCAACGCTAATGGTACCGCCGCTTCTCAGGTGCCGGTACGTGTCACATGGATGACATCCCTGTGTGTCATCAGTGTGAATGTGTGGGGACGTTTTGCGGCCCGTGATGCTGGTAAAAAATGGACATCTCAGCGTGTTTTGCCAACAGACAAATGGTCCGTGGAAACACCCTGACATGTGCACAGACCAATTCACTTGAATGGGTTTACATGTGTAAGTGTGTCCGGTACGTGTGAAAACTGTCATCACTTGTACCGGACACACTTATGTCTGAAAGAGGCCTAAGAGTGATTTTATACAAGTGCACACATAAGACAGTTTAGGACAATATTACTTACTTACAAAGAGGCAATGAGCTAGCTGTTTATGGAATCTCCTTAGAGGGCAACATCACTCACATCACTCATTTAGGAAGAATGCATCATGTCACACAACAAGATTGGCAACAATTCATAAATCACTGAACAACTTTAAATATAGGGCACTGTTTTCCAGTGTCCAAGATAAAAAAAAATGGATGGATTTTTTTTCTTAAGTATGAAAATTGTATACAGATTATTGTAATTCTAATTATCATTGCTTTATTAGCTTTATATAGTTGCGGTAGAGACATAATTTATAATGTAAGAGTTAAATATCTACTTTCTTTGCAGCTAGCTAAATCTCAGTTTCTGTTTTCCTCTAATTAATCACCTTATTTCTTGACTTTGAAGAACAAGCCAAAATTGCCAATATATTTGCTCTGTCAGCTATAACCTGTACTGGGAATATTCTCACTCTGACAAGCTAGGAGATGCCAAATGTGTCTCTTCTCTCCAATGTATTATGCTTCCATGTACTACACCAAGTATGTTTCCTCTTCCCTTCTGTGCAACATTAGCATTATATAATTATAGGATCTGTCCAGTTTCACAAATCAATAAAAAAGGTGGTGTCATGATCAAGTCAGGGTTTGCTTCTTGCTTTTCTTTCCCCGGCCTGGTCATGGTGGGGTTAACTTTTCCTGCCTCTCTTTGGTTCATGGGTGGCTATTTATTGGTGCTATTTTTGGTAGCCTTTGTCAGTGATAGTTCATGCTTCCAGGCTAGAGCAGCTGACCTGTATACCCTAGTGATCCTTCTGCCCAGGGCTGCCACTAGGAATTCCGGGGCCCCATACTGGCAAAATTTTCGGGGCCCCCCTGAGACTCCGCCCAGGCTCCATCCCAGCCCCGCCTCCACCCTTCGAACTGTCCACAGTCCCACCGCTCTCTCTTGGAAAAACTCCACTTCTCACCAATCACACATTAACAGTTCCCATCACCAGATCACACATATAGCCAGCAGCTTTTGTTTTGGCCAAAAGATTTTTTAAGCCGCCATCACAACTCTGTAGACACTTTTGGCCGAGCTCTACTCTACGCTAACCTATTAAATATTTGTTAAAATATGCAATACAATTTAGGTATATTTTTATTTATTTTTCAATTTTTAAAATGACCAATAATATCACATACAAGGACAAATACCACCGCACAATGGCCAGACACTATTACCACCACATAGTGACCTATAATACCAAATACCACCACACCATGTCCAGACCACATTTTACCACCACAGTGACTGAATAATATCACATTCAAGGAACAAATACCGCCACACCATGACCAGACCACATATTACCACCACAAAGTGACCAAATAATAGCACATACAAGGGACAAATACCTCAACACCATTTCCAGACCACATATTACCACCACATAGTGACTGAATACTACAATACTGATCAGTAACAAAAAAAAACACAATACTATCACCATAAGTGCCATTATACACAGGGGATTTGTACTTAGTATGCAATGTCTGTGTACAGGTAATACAGTGATCACTGGTAACATTATACACAGGATCTCTGCATATAATGTACAGGTGATACAGTGATTACTGGTGACATTATACACAGGACCTCTGTATATGGTATATAGTGTATAGTGTCAGTGTACAGGTAACACACTAACTCAACAGTGATGTCTCTAGGTGAAGTCCTTCATCTTTGCTTTTCATCTTTCATCCAACACAGACCGCCATCACTTCTTCCAGCCAAGGCTCGTCTCTGCAGGAAATAACACAGTTATCTAGAGCTCCGCTTGCAAAACACATTACTTATTTTTTTCCCAACTTCTACACTACACCAGTTGAAGAAAAAAGGCGACATAGTGTCAGTCTGCACAGTAACAGGACTGCCCCCCATTCAAAACAGTATACTCAAAAAATAAAATACATCACTGCAGTAATAATATCCCTTAATTAGGCCCTATGGTAATATTATCCCCCATCCTGGTCCCCGTGTGTCTCATTCCTGGCTTCAGCCATATGTTCTCCTACCCCGCCCTCATGAGTATCCATTGTGCCCCATATGATCTCCCCATCTGTCTCCATCATATCCATCCTGCCCTATGATCCTGCCCCATCTGTCTGCAATCCTGCCCCCAGTGTCTCCAATCCTGCCCCCAGTGATTCCAATCCTGCCCCCAGTGCCTCCAATCCTGCCCCCAGTGCCTCCAATCCTGCTCCCTGTATCTCCAATCCTGCACCCAGTGCCTCCAATCCTGCTCCCTGTATCTCCAATCCTGCCCCGAGTGCCTCCAATCCTGCTCCCTGTCTCCAATCCTGCCCCCTGTCTCCAATCATGCCCCCAGTGTCTCTATTCTGCCCCCCCAGTGTCTCCAATCCTCCTGGTCTCTATCCTGGCTTCAGCCATATGTTCTCCCACCCCGCCCTCATGGTTCTGCATCCTGCCCCCCAGTGTCTCAATTCTGCCCCGTCTCCGTCCTGCCCTCCAGTGTCTCCATTCTGCCCCGTCTCCATCCTGCCCCCCGGGTCTCCATTCTGCTGCCCCCGCTTGCCGCTTTCAATACTAATTGAAAAAAAAAAAACACTTTTCCACTTACCTTGCCGCGCTCCAGCGGTGAGCAATCTGCATCCCAGCCTGAACGTGCGCACGCGCCGGCGACTGACAATGACGTCAGACGCCGGCGACGTGCGCGCTGACTTCAGCTGCCAGCCTTCGATTGGCTGGCAGCTTTAACTATTGTCGTGCGGGCCCGCACAGTTACTTAACTGGGGGCGGGGCAGTGGGGCCCGATGGGTAGAGGTGACGGAGTTTGCGACCACAAACAGGACCGTGCAGGTGAGGAGCCCGCCAATGCCAGAGCAAACTTCAACTGGATGTGCGTCCTCAAGCACACAGATGAAATGTATTGCGGTGCAGAGACCCACCGGGTCTGTATGCTGTAATACACGCTGCCGGCCAATCAGAGGCCAGCAGCTGACGACGGCGTGCACAACACATGACTGGGGTCGCAAGGCATTAACATCATGCGCTCCCATTGCTTGCACACTCAAGTCATATGCTTCAGAAGAGAACACCGCGTGGCGGATGAGAGATGTATATAAATCCTTGCAACAATTCTGAATTACTTCTTTTAAGTTTGTGCACTGTGCAGTTCCAACTAGAAATTTGTGAATACATAGACAAGTCTTGTCAACGGGGAATGTACTTTTCCTAGTCTGACTGACAGCACTGATTGGTCAATGTCAAACTGTGGATGTAAAACTTTTAAATTGCTTTAATGGCAGTGAAGTAGTACAAAAGCAGACGTTGCGGTCAGAAAAGACCTTCATCAGGGTGGACACTGCTTGAAGAGAGTGGAGAAAGGGACAAAGTGTCCAGTAGTGTGCTGTCCAAAGTTCCTGTGTGCTGGGAATAAGTCTGCGGCGAGAGCACGGTATCCACCACTGGTTCTTTGGTGAGCGGTGGATATCATGGATATCGTGATCTTGCTACCTATTCAAACTGTGTATAGACATCCCCACTTCTGATAATCAATTTGTCAAATTATTTATACATTTCTAGTTGGAATAAGATACTCCAGAATTAGGCTTTTGTGGTGTGGAAAATATGTATCTTCTTGGGACTGTTTCCAAATAAATGTCAAATTAATGTTGGCTGTGGGATCTGCACTTTAATTGCATTTACCATTGTGATTAATTAAGATGTTGACATTTCAAGTTGCAGCCATCTTCTGTTCACCACAATAAAGGTAATGTCACAATGTACCTTTCTTAACCACTTGCAGCTACACTCCTTCAAAACTCGAGACCCCGAAAGTTTACTTCTTTGAAGATAAGATTAATTTTTGTGCTGACTTCTAAATTCTGTGAGCCCCTCATGACACGAACGTGAGACCACAAACACCTTCCACCAGGCTTAGGCAAAACATCATCCCCTGCTAGGTCTGCTTCCTCTGGTTAACACACTCTGATGTCCTATCTATACCAGTAAGAACAACTATTGCATAACATGTTGGTAAATTTAGCAGGTTAGAGTCCCGCTTACTCAGAAGAAAATAGCAGTTTGAATAAAGTAACTAAATATAGTTTTTAAATTCATATATACCTTTTCTAATATTACCATTGGCTGTCTATAGCAAGGTCATATTAGTTACAGAACAAAATAAATAAGATATTATGGCCAATTAAAAACATTAGACTGTTTTGTGTATGTGTCGACCCGCCACCACAATTGTGGGTTACCAGGGCAATGGGGTACTCAGAGCCGAGCCCGTAGAAGTCTATGGGGATTGTCACAGGTAGCTGTGGCTCGGTCTGTGGCCCTGGCGGTCTGGCGTATGTTGGGGATATATTTACAGGGGATAGATTTATATACAGTTCGTGACGCCACCTGTAGTATTCTGGTAATTTGTACCAGCGCTGCTATAGATCTCTGAGGGGATGGTGATGCAGCTAGATGTCGGGTCCCCTACAGGTGGGACTCTTCCCTCAGGTCGGTAGTTAGGTAGGGATTGTGCAGGCATGCAAATCAATAACTCAGTCTCACACCGTCAGCGTCTTTCCATACCTTTACTTGCAAGATGATAACGCAGGTCCCAGGGAGGCTGATGGGTTGATGGAGGATGAGCTTTGAGGCAACAGCTAAGCAAGTTAGGGGCCTCCTTTACTGTCCAATAATGATGAGTACGACCAGCCTGAAGCGTAGTTCCCTCTATGATCCCAGCTTTTCCAAAGCTGTTCTGCCCAGTCAGATTTGTGTTAGGAGCCTTCCTGCGAGAGAGCTGAATTCTTATATTGTCGTGCACTGACTCAAAGTCTTCACTTCCCCTGACCCCAGTTACGTGCTGACTATATGGGGCTGTTTGCCGCGACCTAGGGTCCGGTAAATCTCTGGTTTTCTCTTCACTATGCTTGTAGCTAATAGTGATCCTTCGGTCCCCAGTGACCGGTAGCAATGTGCAGGACTTTTCCAAGTCAAAAGCACTTTTCCAATTATCTTCCTTCCACTTTGCCCTTCGATTTGCTCGACTCTTAATAGATAGTTCAGTCTTTCTTCCAGTGGGGCACAGCTCTGACTAGGCTAAGGTGAATTAGACCACCTGTACCAGCCTCCACTTTCTGAACTGATGACAGGCTCAAACTGGACACGTCTATTCTGTCCAAGGACAGGAAACTGACTGACTAGAAATCACTCCCTTCCACACCCCTGCTGGGTGTGTCAGAAGTGTACATGATGTCATGAAGAGACCTTAACTGTTACCTCTCCACTCATCCCCCTGGTATTGTGTACCAGGGCTACACATTCCCCCATGGTAAACGACAGCACTCCCGGGCTGTAAAATATAAAGAGACATTTTGTTTATGCATGAAAACATTAACAATAACATTAATTCGTCCCATCCGGGAGGTGAGGATATCTTGAACGTTGCAAACAATAACATTATATATAGAAATACAAAAGTATTAAATAGCATTCAATAAATATACAGTATACTTGTGAAGGACCCGCACCAAACCTTCAACGTGGGTCCTGGGTGGGCTGCAGGACATCCAAATGCAGACCTCACTCAGTGCCACACCACACGGGTTTTTGGTTCAGAGGTAAGTCAAGGTTTCATGTGAAACCATTAAAAAGGCACTTTAGTGCAACTATTTACAGGATACAGTTTTTGGGCTGGCTCAGTCCTCAGCCTCTGAGTCCATTGTTAAACGAAGACATAATAGGGAAAACACATTTATATATATATAGACTTTTACAATGTTCACATAAATTCGTTATAACTACTGCTGATATCTAATGGGTAATTTCCCTTTTGTGATTCTCTCTGATCTACGTGGTGTAGTTTCAGGTATATCAAGTTGCGATCTGTCTGCACTGCGTAACGGCAAACTATAGAACTGCCTTAATCTTTCTATGGATCTGGCAAGCGTACTGATGGCTGGGCGGTGTGAGTCAGCTTCACCAGGAGATCCCATAGTATGGGGCGCTGCTTCAGATGATCCATCTTGAGGTTCCACAGGTTGAGGTGTTGCTGGGATGGGTAACTCCTGAGCGGGCTCAACTGGCACCACAGGCACAACTGGAGGTAGAATTTCCTCTTGTGGCTGATAAAACTGCAACACTGGAATTATCACAGCATCTCCCAGTCTAGGCCAATCCGCAGGAAGATCTCCCAGATCGGTGTGTATGACCTCTTCCTTTCTTTCTCCTTGATTAAGGACAGGGTTCTTTTCACAACGCTTTAAGTGTTCTGGACACAACTTCAAATGATCTCTGGACACAGTGATTGTTGTTCTTCCTCCGTCTTTACTGACGACACAAACTTTTCTGTTGTCATATTTAGAATCTTGTATGACGTAGGGTTCTTGCTCCCACTGGTTATCCAGTTTGTGCATCTTCCTTTTTCTTTTTAATACTACCTCTCCAGGCATCAAAGGCTTGGCAGGAGCATTTCGGTTGTAAACATCTTCCTGTTTCTCCCGTGCCTTATTGAGACTTTCCTCCACACAGATTTGTACTCTTCTGTATTGCTCTTGCCGATTGACGTCCCAGTTTTCCACAGCGTCGTCTGCCTCCGGTTCTACCACTCCAAGTTCTAGATCCATTGGTAGTTTTCCGGGCCTTGCTCGCATAAGATAAGCTGGAGTGCAGTTAGTTGAGCTTACAGGTATATGATTATACAAATCAACCAAATCAGGTAGTAAATCCGGCCATCGATTCCTGTCTTCCAACGGTATGGATCTCAACAAGTCAAGGACAATATGGTTCATCTTTTCACAAAGACCGTTGGTTTGAGGGTGGTATGGTGTCGTTCTAATTTTCTTGCACCCGTACATATGACAGAATTCCTTGAATAAATCGGCTTCGAAAGCAGGTCCCTGATCGGTTAAGACTTGCTCCGGATACCCATGCGGTCTGCAGAAGCTTGCTTGAAAGGTCTTCGCGGCCGTCACTGCGGTCTGGTCTTTCACTGGAACAACCACCAGAAATCTGGAGTAATGGTCCACCATGGTCAAGGCGTATGAGTATCCAGATCTACTCGGCGACAGTTTGACGTGGTCCAGGGCCACAATCTCCAGGGGACGAGTCGTCCGGATAGGTTGCAGGGGGGCCTTCTGACTTCCGTAGTCCTTTCTTCTGAGACCACAGGGTCCACAGTTCCGACACCACCTCTCGATGGAGCTGCGCATCCCTACCCAGTAGAACCGGCATCTCAACAGGGTCTCCAGCTTTCTCCAGCCAAAGTGTCCTGCTTGATCGTGGTACGCTTCCAACACCATTGGGACATCTGCCTTGGGGACCACGATTTGCCAGACCATTTCATGGGTTCTGGGGTTGACGTATCTTCTGCACAACTTCTCACGGTATAGGAACAACCTGCTTTTCTCGTTCCACAGGAGCTTGGCTGACATAGGTGCATCCTTTTCCAAGGAGGAACCTTCCTGTTTTAACAACTCCTTGATGCGGCTGACCACTGGATCACTGTCCTGAGTCTCTTTCCAACTGTGATGGGGTAAAGGATTTAACGTTGCACCATACTGCTTTCTGTGAACTCGATGCTCGTGGACTACCCCATTTCGATGGAACGCGGGTAGCTCAATTTCTTCCAAGTCGTCCGATTCTTCTTCCGTGTCAGAGTCATGCGGCATTCGGGACAACGCATCAGCATTAGCATTCTTTCGACCTGCCCGGTACTTGATAGTAAACTGGTAATTGGACAACCGAGCCATCCAACGCTGCTCCATGGCGCCCAGCTTGGCGGTTTCCAGGTGCGTTAATGGGTTGTTGTCTGTGTACGCCGTGAACTTATTGGAGGCCAGATAGTGCTTAAATCTTTCAGTAATGGCCCAGACCAGCGCCAGAAACTCCAGCTTGAAGCTGCTATAATTTTCCGGATTCCTTTCAGTTGGCCTGAGTTTTCTGCTAGCATAAGCGATGACTTTTTCTTGGCCATTCTGCTTCTGACTGAGAACTGCTCCCAACCCTTCATTACTGGCGTCGGTGTACAACAGGAACGGTTGGCTGTAATCAGGATAAGTTAAGATCTCATCACCTGTCAGGATCTCTTTCATCTTTTGGAATGCTTCAGCCTGTTCTTTACCCCAATTAAAGGGAGGGTTTCTGCTCTTTAAAGATTGTCCTACCAGGAGGTCCTGTAAAGGAGCTGCCTTCTTCGTGTAATCTTTCACGAATCTCCTGTAGTAACCCGTTAGTCCCAGGAACTGTCGCACTTCCTTAAGGTTCTTCGGCTCCGGCCACTTCTGGATGGCAGTGACTTTCTCTGGGTCCGGCGCTACTCCTTCCGAACTGACGATGTGCCCCAAGTATTGTACCTTCTGCTTGAGTAGATGGCATTTTGAGGGTTTTAATTTCATCCCGTACCTGGACAGGGACTCGAATACTTCTGCCAGGTGCTTCAGATGGTCCTCATATGTCTTGGAATACACGATAACGTCGTCTAGGTATAGCAGCACGGTTTCAAAATTGAGATGTCCCAGACAGTTTTCCATCACTCTCTGAAATGTTCCTGGGGGACTACTGAGCCCAAACGGCATTCTGTCGAACTCACAGAGCCCCATTGGGTGGTGAAAGCCGTTTTCTCACGATCCTCCTCAGCCACAGCCACTTGCCAGTAACCACTAGTCAGATCAAGGGTAGAAAAGTAGTTAGCCGTTTTCAGAGCAGCTAATGATTCCTCTATACGTGGTAACGGGTATGCATCCTTGTGTGTTATGCGGTTCACCTGCCTGTAATCCACACACATTCTCATACTACCATCTTTCTTTTTAACCAGAACTAGAGGGGCTGCCCAGGGGCTACAACTATCCCTTATCACCCCAGCTTTCTTCATATCATTCAACATTTCTTTAGCCTTCTGATAATGAGCTGGAGGTATGGGCCTATACCGCTCTTTGATGGGAGGATGACTGCCTGTAGGGATATGATGTTGTACTCCCTTAATGATCCCAAAATCAAGTGGATTTTTGCTAAACACTTGGGCGTACTCTTGCACCACCCGTAATACCCCTTGCTTCTGGTGAGCGGGAGTGGTGTCCGTCCCAACATGGAGTTGCTGACACCATTCCGCCACCTGAGTTGCTGGGTCATTGTCCTCCTCTATTTGACAGGAGTCTAAGGACTCAGCCGGGAGAATAGAATTATTATCAACAGCATGAAGTTTAGCAATGGTTGCATAACGGGGTAAATTTACCTCATCATCTCCCCAATTGAGAAGCCGTACCGGTACTCTTCCATTCACCACTTCTACTACTCCTCTAGCAGTCATAAGTGTAGGTCTATGTTCTGAATGTGGGGTTCTACTACAGCTTGGTAATTCTGTCCTCTCAGACCTATGGCTGCCCTGCACCAAATGATCATTTCACTCATTGGGGGTATCACAATAGGATCCGAGTCAGTGACCCGTACATTACCAATTTCGCCGTCGGTAAGCTTCGCTTGCTGCTGACACACCAGGGCCCGGATCTCTCTTTGGATTACTCCTCTCTGCCTTGGTCGGGCAATCTCAGCGAGCTGTTGGAGCAAGAACACAACTTCTCCCAAACAATTACCGATA
>JARQOD010000004.1:359055029-359092719 GCA_033576555.1 Oophaga sylvatica
GTGCTTGGTTTTTTTTGCGCAATAGAGCATGCACTTCTTTCAGCGTTTGTCGTGCGTGTTCATTTTTGAAAAAACGAATGGTAAAAAAAAATGCCCCAAAAAATGCAGGTTCAGGTTTTTGCTTTTTTTTTCAGCCAAAACAGATTCTATAAAATAGGATTTTTTTTTTTCAACACAAAACTTATCAAGATGACAAGAGAAAAATCTACATGCAAAAACCCCCAAAAAAACATAAAAAGGGAAAACCTGTTTTTTTTTTGCACTTCTTTCCTCCCAAAGAATCGGGTTTTGGGGGAAAAAAAAAAGACTAAAAAAATCTAGTGTAAACTTACCCTTTTTTTTGTCTGTTTGCCAAGGTAGTCAACGCGGAGCTAAAAATTTTTAATATTTTTAATAATCACACATTCCTTTCAGGAAAAACCCTTTTGGGGTTTTTTTTCTATTACTTTTTTTCACCAGTACTAAGTCTAGCATATAGCCCCATTTACACGGGGTGACATATCTTTTCCCCCACAAGGGGTGATCGGCTCTGCGACCCCAAATCCCCAAACCTTGTTTGCTCTTCACCAATTTCAGGTAGGGGAACATTCAGGGCCCGCTATAATGGGGCAACTTGAGCCTCGTCCGGGCGGGCAGGAGGGGGGCAGCAAAGCAAGCGCAGATCCGGCCCTGGGCCCCCGCCACACGAACTGACAGTTCATGCCGGCGGGCCCTTTTAAATTTGCGGGCGAATCAACGGGCCCTTTTTAATCGGGGGCACATATGCACACGGGCCGACTGATCATCACACGCCGCTGCGCGCCTGAGACGCACGCCGCCTGTGCGGGAGAAGACGGGTCGAGCGCGCTTTTTCAAGCTGCGGGGGATAGGGAACTTGGGTTTTTTTTTTTTAACGCGGGGCCCCGGGCCCATGTGGGATTCTGCTGCTTTTTGGGGACAGCTGGGATGGGGGAATTCTGCGCTTTTGGGGGGGTTATTTTGCTATTGGGGATATGCGGCTATGGGGGGTTAGCGGCTATTGGGGGGTTATGCTGGTATTGGGATATCTGGCTATTTGGGGATTATGCTGGGTATGGGGGATTATGCTGGCTATTGGGGGATTTATGCTGGCTATGGGGATTATGCTGGCTATTGGGAATTATGTTGGATATTGGGGGGATTATGCTGACTATGGGGGATTATGCTGGCTATGGGGATTATGCTGGCTATGGGGGATTATGCTGGCTATGGGGGACTTTTGCTGGCTATGGGGTATTATGCTGACTATGGGGTATTAGGTGGCTATGGGGATTATGCTGCATATTGGGGGATTATGCTGCGTATTGGGGACCTATGCTGCGTATTGGGGACCTATCTGCCTATTGGGACCTATGCTGCTATTGGGGACCTATGCTGCCTATTGAGGACCTATGCTGCTATTGGGGACCTATGCTGCGTATTGGGACCTATCTGCGTATTGGGGACCTATGCTGCGTATTAGGGACCTATGCTGCCTATTGGGACCTATGCTGCCTATTGGGGACCTATGCTGTCTATTGAGGACATATCTGTCTATTGAGGACATATGCTGCCTATTGGGACTAAGCTGCCTATTGGGAACATATGCTGCCTATTGGGAAAATTTACCTGCCTATTGGGGACCAATGCTGCCTATTGGGGACTTATGCTGCCTTTTGGGGGACCTATGCTGCCTATTGGGGACCTATGCTGCCTATTGGGGACCTATGCTGCCTATTGGGACTATGCTGCCTATTGGGAACATATGCTGCCTATTGGGGACATCTACCTGCCTTTTTGGGACCAATGCTGCCTATTGGGGACCTATTCTGCCTATTGGGGACCATGCTGCCTATTGGAAAGACCTATGCTGCCTATTGGGGACCTATGCTGCCTATTGAGGACATATGCTGCCTATTGGGACATTTACCTGCCTATTGGGGACCAATGCTGCCTATTGGGGACATTTACCTGCCTATTAGGGACTCTCGCACGACACCAGTCTGACCTGAGCTAAAAGCGGAGTTGCGCCAATATGTGCACTGATGAGATGAAAATGATATGGATTGGCAAGGCTGCAGTGATGGGCAGTGCAGGCTGTATGTCTCTGTGTGGGCAGTTTTATTGCGGGTATATTGTTTTGTAGCGCTGTATATATATTGGTATTTACTAATAGCAATTTGGAATCCCTAGGAAATAATGATATCAAGAAAGAAAAATTGCTTCACTTGTGACAAATATGGAACCGAACATTGACCATCTCATTAACCAAAAGCAGGCCCATAGTTCCCATTGAAATACCAGTAAGTTTGTTGATTTTTTAAAATTTACTTGTTCTTTATTTTAAGTATTGTATTTGTTCCTGTTTCTTTTTTTTTTACTTCAAAATAAGAGTGTAGTATATGGTGTATACAGGGTCAACAACACTCGTGTGCGGTATATAATGTAGTATAAAGGTGTATACAGGGGCTACACATCGTGTGCGGTATATAGAGTGTATATACACTGCTGTATTATACTTTTCATATACAGGTTATAATGCTCTTATTCTTTTTATAGAGGTGAGTGTGCCATGTATAATATAGGGATAGGCAGCGTAGTGTCGCATACTTGCTGTATTATACAATATATAACAGTTCTAATGCTCCATACCTAATATGCAGTATAATGTACAATGTATATGATGTAACCTGTAAAAGAATGTACATGGCTTGCCCCCTCAGTTTTGATCCTGGTACGCCCATGCTCCTGCTGCTGGCTGCTGCGCACAGTGCTGCTTCCTTGATACCTTGTGACTCCCTCCCCTCATGTCCAGAGTTAGGAGAATTTAGGTCGGTGACTAGTTATTAATGCAACTACTTAAGTTACCCATATGGGACTTGAAACATGATCTCCCAACAAGGGAAATACACAGGCCTGTGTAGCGCTGCGGTGATTCCGGATGTGTTCAATGAGCACATCCGGATTCACCGCGCGTTCAGAAAGGGGGGGCGGAGCTTTGTACTGATTTTTACAATGGGGGGGGCGCCGTTTTGCAGTTCGCCTCAGGCAGCAGAGAGGCTAGGTTCACCCCTGGTACATTATTCCCCTACTCCTGGGATAGATGCAATTTTTTGTAGTGATACACATCTCGGGTCTTCTTACCCTGCACAGTTGCCGGCAGTTAGATCTGTAAGACCTGATCAACATGAGTTTTCCCATAAGGCCGAGGTCACACTGCTGTAAGTACGGACAAGTGCTATGCGAGAAAACATCACACAGCACTCAGCCCATGTTAATCTATGGGGGAGCTCACAAACACCGTTTATTTTCTTGGGCGATTCAGTGTGAGTGTAAAAGACATGGCCAAGACTCGCCAATGCAAGCCTATGGGTGGGATAAAAAAAAATCACACAACACTCGGACAATGTCCAATTTTTATGCACCGTATCCTTTGAAAAGCCGGCAATTCATGTGCCGCATACAGTAAAATCACATTGACAGGTTAGAATAGAATAGATATATACATATAAAATACATACAGTACAGACCAAAATTTTGGACACACCTTCTCATTTAAAGATTTTCTGTATTTTCACGACTATGAAATTGTACATTCACACTGAAGGCATCAAAACATGAATTTAATGTGTCGACCCGCCACCACAATTGTGGGTTACCAGGGCAATGGGGAACTCCGAGCCGAGCCCGTAGAATCTATGGGGTTGTCACAGGTAGCTGTGGCTCGGTCGGGTGGCCCTGGCGGCCCTGGCGTATTTTGGGGGGATATATTTACAGGGATAGATTTATATACAGTTCGTGACGCCACCTGTAGTATTCTGGTAATTTGTACCAGCGCTGCTGTAATCTCTGAGGGGATGGTGATGCAGCTAGATGTCGGTCCCCTACAGGTGGGACTCTTCCCTCAGGTCGGTAGTTAGGTAGGGATTGTGCAGGCATGCAAAAATAACTCAGTCTCACACGGTCAGCGTCTTTCCATACCTTTACTTGCAAGATGATAAGGCAGGTCCCAGGGGGGCTGATGGGTTGATGGAGGATGATTTTTGAGGCAACAGCAAGCAAGTTAGGGCCTCCTTTACTGTCCAATGAAGATGAGTACGACCAGCCTGAAGCGTAGTCCCCTCTATGATTCCAGCTTTCAAAGCTGTTCTGCCCAGTCAGATTTGTGGTGAAGCCTTCCTGCGAGGGAGCTGAATTCTTATCTTGTCGTGCACTGACTCAAAGTCTTCACTCCCCCTGACCCCAGTTACGTACTGACTATAAGGGGCTTGTTTGCCGCGACCTAGGGTCCGGTAAATCTCTGGTTTTCTCTTCACTATGCTGTAGCTAAAGTGATCCTTCGGTCCCCAGTGACCGTAGCAATGTGCAGGACTTTTCCAAGTCAAAAGCACTTTTCCAATTATCTTCCTTCCACTTTGCCCTTCGATTTGCTCGACTCTTAATAGTTAGCTCAGTCTTTCTTCCAGTGGGGCACAGCTCTGACTAGGCTAAGGTGAATTAGACCACCTGTACCACCTCCACTTTCTGACTGCTGACAGGCTCAAACTGGACACGTCTACTCTGTCCAAGACAGGAAACTGACTGACTAGAAATCACTCCCTTCCACACCCCTGCTGGGTGTGTCAGAAGTGTACGTGATGTCATGAAGAGACCTTAACTGTTACCTCTCCACTCATCCTCCTGGTATTGTGTACCAGGGCTACACATTCCCCCCATGGTAAAACGACAGCACTCCCCGGGCTGTAAAATATAAAGAGACATTTTTGTTTATGCATGAAAATATTAACAATAACATTAATTCGTCCCATCCGGGAGGTGAGGATACCTTGAACGTTGCAAACAATATAGAAATACAAATATTAAATAGCATTCAATAAATATACAGTATTCTTGTGAAGGACCCGCACCAAACCTTCAACGAGGTCCTGGGTGGGCTGCAGGACATCCAAATGCAGACCTCACTCAGTGCCAACACCACACGGGTTTTTGGTTCAGAGGTAAGTCAAGGTTTTCATGTGAAACCATTAAAAAGGCACCTTAGTGCAACTATTTACAGATACAGTTTTTGGGCTGGCTCAGTCCTCAGCCTCTGAGTCCATTGTTAACGAAGACATAATAGGGAAAAACACATTTATATATATATAGACTTTTTACAATGTTCACATAAACTACTGCTGATATCTAATGGGTAATTTCCCTTTTGTGATTCTCTCTGATCTACGTGGTGTAGTTTCAGGTATATCAAGTTGCAATCTGTCTGCACTGCGTAACGGCAAACTATAGAACTGCCTTAATCTTTCTATGGATCTGGCAAGCGTACTGATGCTGGGCGGTGTGAGTCAGCTTCACCAGGGGATCCCATAGTATGGGGCGCTGCTTCAGATGATCCATCTTGAGGTTCCATAGGTTGAGGTGTTGCTGGGATGGGTAACTCCTGAGCGGGCTCAACCGGCACCACAGGCACAACTGGAGGTAGAACTTCCTCTTGTGGCTGATAAAACTGCAACACTGGAATTATCACAGCATCTCCCAGTCTAGGCCAATCCGCAGGAAAATCTCCCAGATCGGTGTGTATGACCTCTTCCTTTCTTTCTCCTTGATTGAGGACAGGGTTCTTTTCACAACTCTTTAAATGTTCTGGACACAACTTCAAATGATCTCTGGGCACAGTGATTGTTTTTCTTCCTCCGTCCTTACTGACGACACAAACTTTTCTGTTGTCATATTTAGAATCTTGTATGACTAGGGTTCTTGCTCCCACTGATTATCCAGTTTGTGCATTTTCCTTTTTCTTTTTAATACTACCTCTCCAGGCATCAAAGGCTTGGCAGAGCATTTCGGTTGTAAACATCTTCTGTTTCTCCCGTGCCTTATTAAGACTTTCCTCTACACAGATTTGTACTCTTCTGTATTGCTCTTGCCGATTGACGTCCCAGTTTTCAACAGCGTCGTCTGCCTCCGGTTCTACCACTCCAAGTTCTAGGTCCATTGGTAGTTTTCCAGGCCTTGCTCTCATAAGATAGGCTGGAGTGCAGTTAGTTGAGCTTACAGGTATATGATTATACAAATCAACCAAATCAGGCAGTAAATCCGGCCATCGATTCTGTCTTCCAACGGTATGGATCTCAACAAGTCAAGGACAATATGGTTCATCTTTTCACAAAGACCGTTGGTTTGAGGGTGGTATGGCGTTGTTCTAATTTTCTTGCACCCGTACATGTGACAGAATTCCTTGAATAAATCGGCTTCGAAAGCAGGTCCCTGATCGGTTAATACTTGCTCGGGATACCCATGCGGTCTGCAGAAGCTTGCTTGAAAGGTCTTCGCTGCCGTCACTGCGGTCTGGTCCTTAACTGGAACAACCACCAGAAATCTGGAGTAATGGTCTACCATGGTCAAGGCGTATGAGTATCCAGTTCTACTTGGCGACAGTTTGACGTGGTCCAGGGCCACAATCTCCAGGGGACGAGTCGTCCGGATAGGTTGCAGGGGGCCTTCTGACTTCCGCAGTCCTTTCTTCTGAGACCACAGGGTCCACAATTCCGACACCACCTCTCGATGGAGCTGCGCATCCCTACCCAGTAGAACCGGCATCTCAACAGGGTCTCCAGCTTTCTCCAGCCAAAGTGTCCTGCTTGATCGTGGTACGCTTCCAACACCATTGGGACGTCTGCCTTGGGGACCACTATTTGCCAGACCATTTCATGGGTTCTGGGTTGACGTATCTCCTGCACAACTTCTCTCGGTATAGGAACAACCTGCTTTCTCGTTCCCACAGGAGCTTGGCTGACATAGGTGCATCCTTTTCCAAGGAGGAACCTTCCTGTTTTAAACAACTCCTTGATGCGGCTGACCACTGGATCACTGTCCTGAGTCTCTTTCCAGCTGTGATGGGGTAAAGGATTTAATGTTGCACCATACTGCTTTCTGTGGACTCGATGCTCGTGGACTACCCCATTTCGATGGAACGCAGGGAGCTCAATTTCTTCCAGGTCGTCCGATTCTTCTTCCGTGTCAGAGTCATGCGGCATTCGGGACAACGCATCAGCATTAGCATTCTTTCGACCTGCCCGGTACTTGATAGTAAACTGATAATTGGACAACCGAGCCATCCATCGCTGCTCCATGGCGCCCAGCTTGGCGGTTTCCAGGTGCGTTAACGGGTTGTTGTCTGTAAACGCAGTGAACTTATTGGAGGCCAGATAGTGCTTAAATCTTTCAGTGATGGCCCAGACCAGCGCCAGAAACTCCAGCTTGAAGCTGCTATAATTTTCCGGATTCCTTTCAGTTGGCCTGAGTTTTCTGCTAGCATATGCGATGACTTTTTCTTGTCCATTCTGCTTCTGACTGAGAACGGCTCCCAACCCTTCATTACTGGCGTCGGTGTACAACAGGAACGGTTGGCTGTAATCAGGATAGGTTAAGATTTCATCACCTGTAAGGATCTCCTTCATCTTTTGGAATGCTTCAGCCTGTTCTTTACCCCAATTAAAGGGAGGGTTTCTGCTCTTTAAAGATTGTCCTACCAGGAGGTCCTGTAAAGGAGCTGCCTTCTTCGTGTAATCTTTCACGAATCTCCTGTAGTAACCCGTTAGTCCCAGAACTGTCGCACTTCCTTAAGGTTCTTCGGCTCCGGCCACTTCTGGATGGCAGTGACTTTCTCTGGGTCTGGCGCTACTCCTTCCGAACTGACGATGTCCCCAAGTATTGTACCTTCTGTTTGAGTAGATGGCATTTTGAGGTTTCAACTTCATCCCGTACCTAGACAGGGACTCGAATACTTCTGCCAGGTGTTTCAGATGGTCCTCATATGTCTTGGAATACACGATAACGTCGTCTAGGTATAGCAGCACGGTTTCAAAATTGAGATGTCCCAGACAATTTTCCATCACTCTCTGAAATGTTCCTGGGGCACTACTGAGCCCAAACGGCATTCTGTCGAACTCACAGAGCCCCATTGGGGTGGTGAAAGCCGTTTTCTCACGATCCTCCTCAGCCACAGCCACTTGCCAGTAACCACTAGTCAGATCGAGGGTAGAAAAGTAGTTAGCCGTTTTCAGAGCAGCTAATGATTCCTCTATACGTGGTAGCGGGTATGCATCCTTGTGTGTTATGCGGTTCACCTGCCTGTAATCCACACACATTCTCATACTACCATCTTTCTTTTTAACCAGAACTAGAGGGGCTGCCCAGGGGCTACAACTATCCCTTATCACCCCGGCTTTCTTCATATCATTCAACATTTCTTTAGCCTTCTGATAATGAGCTGGAGGTATGGGCCTATACCGCTCTTTGATGGGAGGATGATTGCCTGTAGGGATATGATGTTGTACTCCCTTAATTGTCCCAAAATCAAGTGGATTTTTGCTAAACACTTGGGCATACTCTTGCACCACCCGTAATACCCCTTGCTTCTGGTGAGCGGGAGTGGTGTCCGTCCCAACATGGAGTTGCTGACACCATTCCGCCACCTGAGTTGCTGGGTCATTGTCCTCCTCTATTTGACAGGAGTCTAAGGACTCAGCCGGGAGAATAGAATTATTATCAACAGCATGAAGTTTAGCAATGGTTGCATAACGGGGTAAATTTACCTCATCATCTCCCCAATTGAGAAGCCGTACCGGTACTCTTCCATTCACCACTTCTACTACTCCTCTAGCAGTCATAAGTGTAGGTCTATGTTCTGAATGGTGGGGTTCTACTACAGCTTGGTAATTCTGTCCTCTCAGACCTATGGCTGCCCTGCACCAAATGATCATTTCACTCATTGGGGGTATCACAATAGGATCCGAGTCAGTGACCCGTACATTACCAATTTCGCCGTCGGTAAGCTTCGCTTGCTGCTGACACACCAGGGCCCGGATCTCTCTTTGGATTACTCCTCTCTGCCTTGGTCGGGCAATCTCAGCGAGCTGTTGGAGCAAGAACACAACTTCTCCCAAACAATTACCGATAATGTTAGTACCCAAAATTATATTTAAACCGTTCTCCTCATTTACAGTCTTTACTACCAGAAGCCCTTGGTCTTTCAACTCCTCTCTGCCCACCTTTACATCTACACATTTTGTTCCGAGTACTTCTACAGGAAGACCATTAGAAGCATACACAGTAAAGTCAAGGCTCGGAGGTTTAAGACTGTCCATTGACCAGTACTTGGTATATAGAGCATCAGGTATTAGGGTCACCTGGGACCCAGTGTCTAACAATGCTGGAACAGCAATACCATCTAGAATAATAGACAGGTAGGGTCGCCCGCCCACATACCTGCGGTTCCAGTCTAGGGGGCCTGACGGGTTATTCTCCTGGGTGTTGGCCCTTGGACCCAGGTTCTGCCCGTTTAAAGGACACTGTGTAGACAGATGACCTTTCCGGTTGCAGCGGTAACAGATGATCTCTCGACGAGGAGGGTGTTGATCAGAGGTTGCTCCTGGGGGTGGCGTTGTCCTCCTCCGGGGGGCGACGTCTTCTTTCTTCTCCGGTGCATCCACGGAACGTCCTCTGGGCAGTCAGCTAACAAGATCTTTCCTTCCTCCTCTTTTCCGCAGCTGCAGGGCACTCATTACAGCAGCCAGATTTTTAGTCAGCTGGCGCACCTCTGAGCGCAGACAGTCCAATTCACTAGGAGGTGTCACCTGCGCTTTGGCTTCAGCCACTAGCGGGGAAAAGGGGGTTACTGCCGGTTCCGGAGTGACTTCAGCCTGATGATGTTGGGTGGCCACCTCAGGTTTGCCCAGGGGCCGCAGCCCTTTTATTGCCATGTCCTTTAGGGCATCAAAGGTAGCATCCGGATGATCTAAGGACCACCAATTTACAGTTCTGCGTTCCTCTGGGGATCTCAATCCCTGTATAAATTGTTCTTTCAGCATTCTATTCTCGTCGATAGCATTTAAATTGTTAATTTGCTTGAGGGCTCTCAGGGCTCCTTGTAGTCGGCAAGCATAGTCCCGGATGCTGTCACCTGGCTGTTGTGAACAGTGATAGAAGGCCATCCGGAGATCCGTTTCTGTGCGGTCTTCAAATATGGCATGCAGCTTCAGGAAGATCGCAGGTACCGACTCCTGATCAACGGTATCCCAAGTCTCCACTTCCCTCTCAGCAGCGCCAGTTAGCTGCCCTATTAGCACAGCAGCTTTTTGTCTCTCAGGCATGGAGTACATTTCTAGGATGCTGCATAACTTCCGCTTGAAGCCTGCTAATGTGCCTGGCCCACCGCTGTATTGGGGAAGCCATTTCACCCCGGGCATATATGGGAGCGTTAGTGGCATGATCGGGACTACCGGACTGGGTGCAGGGCCTGCGCCCCCATCTGGCGCTACAATACCAGACGGTGCGGGATTGGGGACTCCGACCGGGGCCGCACTGTCAGCCGGTTGTTGTGACATCTTAGCGCCCCCTTGGTTAAACAGAGCCTACCGGTTTCAGATGCTGCTACTTCACAGGCACCGCAGTGGGAACAGGACCTTCGTCGCAGGCGCTCTGATGTCAGAGCGTTCACTTCCTGTTGCAGGACCTGCCGATGAGTCAGAGCCGGGGCGTGTCCAAGACTTTGCGCGCTCTTTCAGGTACGCCCACCTTCTTCTCCAGCGCCTTAGGGCGCGAATATGGCGACAAAAATGGCGATTTTGGCGCCAAAAGTGCAAACAGTCCTTTTTCACAAAAACAATCCACAGGCACACAGGGCTCGCAATGCTGCAAGTTTCGTATCCTGTTCGTGACGCCAAATATTTGTGTCGACCCGCCACCACAATTGTGGGTTACCAGGGCAATGGGGTACTCCGAGCCGAGCCCGTAGAAGTCTATGGGGTTGTCACAGGTAGCTGTGGCTCGGTCTGTGGCCCTGGCGGTCTGGCGTATGTTGGGGGATATATTTACAGGGGATAGATTTATATACAGTTCGTGACGCCACCTGTAGTATTCTGGTAATTTGTACCAGCGCTGCTGTAGATCTCTGAGGGGATGGTGATGCAGCTAGATGTCGGGTCCCCTACAGGTGGGACTCTTCCCTCAGGTCGGTAGTTAGGTAGGGATTGTGCAGGCATGCAATAATAACTCAGTCTCACACGTCAGCGTCTTTCCATACCTTTACTTGCAAGATGATAAGGCAGGTCCCAGGGAGGCTGATGGGGTTGATGGAGGATGAGCTTTGAGGCAACAGCTAAGCAAGTTAGGGGCCTCCTTTACTGTCCAATGAAGATGAGTACGACCAGCCTGAAGCGTAGTCCCCTCTATGATTCCAGCTTTCCAAAGCTGTTCTGCCCAGTCAGATTTGTGGTGAAGCCTTCCTGCGAGGGAGCTGAATTCTTATCTTTGTCGTGCACTGACTCAAAGTCTTCACTCCCCCTGACCCCAGTTACGTACTGACTATAAGGGGCTTGTTTGCCGCGACCTAGGGTCCGGTAAATCTCTGGTTTTCTCTTCACTATGCTGTAGCTAATAGTGATCCTTCGGTCCCCAGTGACCGGTAGCAATGTGCAGGACTTTTCCAAGTCAAAAGCACTTTTCCAATTATCTTCCTTCCACTTTGCCCTTCGATTTGCTCGACTCTTAATAGTTAGCTCAGTCTTTCTTCCAGTGGGGCACAGCTCTGACTAGGCTAAGGTGAATTAGACCACCTGTACCAGCCTCCACTTTCTGAACTGCTGACAGGCTCAAACTGGACACGTCTACTCTGTCCAAGGACAGGAAACTGACTGACTAGAAATCACTCCCTTCCACACCCCTGCTGGGTGTGTCAGAAGTGTACGTGATGTCATGAAGAGACCTTAACTGTTACCTCTCCACTCATCCTCCTGGTATTGTGTACCAGGGCTACACATTAACACATGTGGAATTATACATTACACTTTACAAAAAAGTGTGAAACAACTGAAAATATGTCTTATATTCTAGATTCTTCAAAGTAGCCACCTTTTGCTTTGATGAGTGCTTTGCACACTCTTGGCATTCTCTTGATGAGTTCAAGAGGTAGTCACCGGAACAATCTTGAAGGAGTTCCCAGAGATGCTTAGCACTTGTTGGCCCTTTTACCTTCACTCTGCGGTCCACTCACCCCAAACCATCTCGATTGGGTTCAGGTCTGGTGACTGTGGAGGCCAGGTCATCTGGCGTAGCACCCCATCACGCTCCTTCTTGGTCAAATAGCCCTTACACAGCCTGGAGGTGTGTTTGGGGTCATTGTCCTGTTGAAAAATAAATGATGGTCCAACCAAACGCAAACCGGATGGAATAGCATGCCGCTGCAAGATGCTGTGGTAGCCATGCTGGTTCACTATGCCTTCAATTTTGAATAATCCCCAACAGTGTCACCAGCAAAGCACCCCCACACCATCACACCTCCTCCTCCATGCTTCACGGTGGGAACCAGGCATGTAGAGTCCATCCGTTCACCTTTTCTGCGTGCAAAGCAGTAATCAAAGCAAAAGGTGGCTACTTTGAAGAACCTAGAATATAAGACATATTTTCAGTTTTTCACACTTTTTTGTAAAGTGTAATGTATAATTCCACATGTGTTACTTCATAGTTTTGATGCCTTCAGTGTGAATGTACAATTTTCATAGTCGTGAAAATACAGAAAAATCGTTGAATGAGGTGTGTCCAAACTTTTGGTCTGTACTGTGTATATATGTGTGTGTGTGTGTGTTTTAAAGATATTTCCTTTGAAAACGATGTGTAAATGACATAGAGAATTGCTGTATGTAAAAGCTCATGTTAAAAACGCATTGCAATTGGATGTCAATCGGATCCTGGGTGTGAGAAAACGGATTGTACTCACATTACACTCTTGCGACTCTTGGCAGGGAGACTCAGACCGATTTTTCATACGTTTAGTGTGACCCCAGCCTAACACATAAAAAAGCCAAGTCTGACATTCTTTGGGGGAGTGTTCTTTTTTTTATACCTCCTGCTAACGATTGGTCAACACAATGCAGGAGAAATAGTAGAGGCTCATAGTGAAGAATCTCTGCTAAATGAAATACATATGAACTGTGACTGGTTATTGGGGCGCTCGTTTAACACGAGAAGCTTTACATATGCAGAGTGATGGTGATGATGATTAGAGGGAGCAGATTAGTTACACAGATCAGCATAACATGGATTATGCCGATCTATGTAGGCACGGAGTTGGAGGAGGGGCATTATCTCCGCCAGTGAAAAATGTTATGTGAACTACGTGTGGCGAAATAAAAATAGCACAGCAAGAACGAGTCTCTGCAGAGTGTGCCAACAGAGGCGAAACAAAGACCTTACAGAATAGAAAAGGCATAATATTGTTTCCCACGTGTAATATATATATATGTATATATACATAATAGCAAAAATAAAGCTGCAAACACTCAAAAACTGTAATTAATTTTCCTCTATGATGTCTGGAGAGGTAATATTAAATGTAGCCATTTCTAAGAAACAAAGCTTGGGGATTAAAAACATTCATGGCTGCAACATACATGGGCTTGTCACCATGATTCCCCGAGCAGTCTCATGCACGGTACATTCATCTGTTCAATAGTTCCCCCTGCTCTGCTTGTGTAATAGTCAGTCTTCTCTGTAGCTCTTGTATTCCACACATAAAACAGGAAAATGTGAATGAACGAGTTGTGCAAAACCCACTGAATCAGGAGAAAGTTTAAGGTAGATCATAAACTAAAAAAAAGTCATCAAGATGAATATTTTTAGTGTATATACACACTGACAAACATTGGGAATTTACTTTAATTTAGTTACCTGAAATCATTATAGGGAACGTTTCATCATAATTTTGCTATTTAAAAGGTTATTCCCATTGCAGACTCCTTGGCTGTTTTTGGCTTATATAGGAACAACCCTTTAAGACCATGCTAGACATAACTGTGTGGAATTAACTGAGCAGCAAGGAGAAAATAAAGTTATGTCATTGCAGCACATCGCTCTGTATCAGTCATCTGGGTGATACTGCACCACTGAACAGTCACATTTGTAATTGCACCCACTATTCCTTGACTGCTGTCCTGCTCAGCACAATCACATGCTATGATAGGGAATATGACACCAGTTTTTTCTACCTCATTAGAGAGCAGCACAAGAGACCCTGATTCCAGCGATGTATCACTTAGTTGTGATACAATAGCAGAGCTCAGAAAGCTAACCCCTCCCCATCACAGCTTTCTGTGTACAATGTACATTGACAGTAAGCTACTAATCAGCGCTGGGGGTAGAGTTGGACCAGGTCTGGTGCAGGCACCAGTCTAGGCAGTGATAATCTCTTGCTGATAAAACATTCATTGTATTGAAACAACAGCACAGAGCATAATACCTCATGCTGACCTCGGATTACATAGGAAAACCTTTTTGACAGATTCCCTTTAAATCAATAAAGGAACACATCTGAATCACCAGCTATTCAGATGTTAACCAGTGAATGGGCAGTAAAGAGTTATCTTGTTTATTTATTTTATATTCCATTAGTTTCTACAGAAAAATATCAAATACTTCTGTACATACCCACTGTCACTACTGCGCCGCCTCTCTGCTGTTGCCTCCAGTCTTGCCAGGCCAAATAATTGAACCTTTAATAGTTGATCATCTCTGGGTTGTGATCTCCAATCTGACTACCAGTACTGTACATGATTTTTCTTGTTGTCAGTTTTATGATTTACTTCACAAAACTGTCTATCATGTGCAAAATCTCTAGTGTATCATTCGACATGTAGCTTCACATGCTCTCCCATTCTTGCTACTTTGCAATAACTGACAGGGAGAAGCCTTTCACAAGCAGGATGTAAGGAAACCCAGCTGAAGCTAAATAACATAGGATACATTAAGACATGACTCTGCAGTGTGAGTCAGGTGACATTAGTTCTATTTCATTGTTCTATCAATGTAGCCCTTACATAGGGCAGCAGAGCAAGTTCGGTGTGACAAGACGGCCAATGGTAACATTAGAAATGTAAGTGAATTTTTGCAAAAACTGTCAGAAACCGTTTCAGGGAAGCTCAACTGCACACTCGTCATCCTCATCGGGGGTCTTCACCTGACTGCAGTTCGTCGTAGTAACATACTTGAGTGGGCAAATGCTCACATTTGATGGCGTCTGGCACTTTGCAGAGGTGTTCTCATAACGGATGAATCCCAATTTTCATTGTACAGGGCAGATGGCAGACTGCGTGTATGGCATTGTGTGAGTAAGCGGTTTGATGATGTCAACGTTGTGAATTGAGCGGCCCATGGTGGCGGTGGGGTTATGGTATGGGCAGGTGTATGTTATGGACAATGAACACAAGAGCATTTTATTGATGCCATTATGAATGCACAGAGATAACGTGACAAGATCCTGAGGTCCAGTGTTGTGCCATTCATCCATGACCATCACCTCATGTTGCATGATAATGCACGACACCATGTTGCAATGATCTGTACATGATTCCTGGAAGCTGAAAACATCACAGTTCTTGCATGGCCAGCATATAGTGATGAGCGAGTTAATCGTTGCTCGGGTTTTCCCGAGCACGCTCGGGTGATCTCCGAGTATTTGGAAGTGCTCGGAGATTTAGTTTTGGTTGCCGTAGCTGCATGATTTGTGGCTATTTGACAGCCTGAATACATGTGGGGATTCCTTAACAAACAGGCATTCCTCACATGTATTCAAGCTGTTCAGCAGCCATAAATCATGCAGCTGCGGCAACAGAAACTAAATCTCCGAGCACTTCCAAATACTCAGAGATCACCTGAGCATGCTCGGAAAACCTGAGCAACGAGTATACTCGCTCATCACTATTAGCATACTGACCGGACATGTGACCCATTGAGCATGTTTGGAATGCTCTGGTTCGTTGTATATGACAGCACGCTCAAGTTGCCTGCCAATATACAGCAACTTGACACAGCCATTGAAGGAGTGGACCAACAATGCACAGGCCACAATCAATAACCTGATCAACTCTATGCGAAGGAGATGAGAGGAGGTTTATTCCAGTATCAATGGTTGTCATTAATTCCAGTGTTCATTGTGTCTCTAATTTTAGTATCCCTGACTGTCTTTAAAATGGAAGAATTAATGTTCAAATTCCTGGTGGTCTAGGACAGTTAAATGGTTAATTTTAAGATCCCTGATGGAGTGCAGCAGAAGAGTTAATGCTATATGCCTGCAATCCAGTGGTTATTAACCTTTACAGGCTCAAGGGTTGTCCTCACGGTAACAGCTGCTTTAACCTAAAACTAGTTTACTTCTGAAACTATGATCTGATTAACAGCCCAACAACTTTCTAGTTGATAAAAAGATTTACAAATCTAGAAAAGTTTCTATAATATGTCTGTACGCCACATTTCTCCTGCTTCCAGTTCCTGTAGTAGATATAAAAGTTATTGTCACTGATGTTGGCTCTTATGGACGTAAAAAGGGTTATGTTATCAGATTGCTGTGCATCTGCCTGCTGAATACACAAAATTCCACGCATTGCACAAAATGGATTTTCAACCATGTAACACACAGTATCACCAAGCCCTTCATAGTGGGAGCTTCTCTGGCCAGTCACTGTACTCTGGTGAATAGGTCTAAATTTGGGGACCTCATCCTTAATATCAATACAGTTTATTTTCCATCATCCAAGTTTCTATGAAAAATGAATGGAAGAGACAGAGGAAATGTTTTGTGACCAAATGGCAAAAAATTGCCCTGACCTAGAGCACCCTTCCCATCCTATCTCCGATTCCTCTGCGACAATCAGAAACTTTAAAATAACCCTGCCACCCCCACACAGTGCAGGAAAATTTTGTGCAACCATTGACTTCACTAGTATACAGTGATTTTGGTGCCAACGATGTCTGAACAGCTTTATAAGTTTATGGTGCTGATTAAGAATATGACTTCGGCTTTGCCAGATTGGTTCTAGTTTCTGAGATATTTAATGATTACTGTATTTTTCGGATTACAAAACACCATATTATAAGACACACCCCAAATTTTGGGGATGAAAATAGGAAAAAATCTTTTTTAATGAAATGATGCTGTGTCTCATAATCCACTTTTACGGTAGTTAACCTGGGTGGGGCGGCGGTGGTGGCGCAGGGTCCCAGGTGGCAGGGTCGCTGCTGCAGGAAGCTGGCAGCGAAGGAGACGGGAGATGCTGCGGCCCTATGCTGGTAGGAGGTGGTGTTCGGCGGAGGTAGGAGTGGGCCGATGTTGCAGTCCCCAGGCTGGTAAGAAATGGTGTTCGTGGTGTGAAGGCTCCGCTGACATTTTGGAGCCCCTGCACTTTCCATGCTTTTTGATGTGGTAGACTCCGGGAAAATTGCTGCCGGATTAAGATCTCAGGAGCTGAGATCTTAATCTGCATATGCGCCACCTTCAGCGGCCATTTTCCCGGAGTCTATGACATTGAAAAGCATGGGAAGTGCGGGGGGCTCCGGGCTTTCACAAAATGTCCGCGGAGCCCCCTCTCTTACCAGCCTGGGACATGCAGCATCACTCCACTCCTGCCGCCACCACCAGAAGCTTCCTGCAGCAGCAACCCTAAGACCCCGCTCCACTGCGACTTGTAAGCTACATTCAGATTATAAGACACACCACCACTTTCCCCCAAAAATTTTGGGGAAAAAAGTGCGTCTTATAATCTGAAAAATATGGTAATTAATTACAGTAGAATTCTGGCTTCAAAAAGTCATTTTTCTAGCATTGTAAGCCTACAAACTGAAATACAAAATAATTATATGGGATATTTCATTACCTAAGACACCAAAAGACAGACCAAAAGCTATTGCATTTTGTTATCACACACAAGTCGCAATGGGGGAATGCATTATTTTCAGGGATGAATTATCTAAAAAACTAGAACTAATTGAGCAAAAGTAATGAGATTTTTGAATTCAGCACCATCAAAACACCCTAAATCCATTCAAAAACCTTGGCACCTGAAAAAAATTTGTTTTTTGTAGACCTGCGTAATTGGCGTTTTCCAATCCAAAATACAGATCAAAGTAGTGCATTCTGCAACTTTTTCACGTAGACCATCTGTACTTATGTGAAAATGTTCACGTTGGCTACTACATTAACTTGCATTGGTCAGTTTCTGTCCACATACCACCCGTTTTGCACTTACACTGCACATGTACTGATTATATGCTTATCTGAATGAGCCTTAAACAAAAAACAGAAATAGAAGTTATTTCTTTATGATTCTCTTCAGGTTTTGGCTTACAAAAATAGACTTAATAACTCATTCAGATGTCAGATATTTGTTTTTCCAAGCACAAAACTGATCAAGTTTCATCAGTTTTTTTTAATCAGACTTTCATCAGTGTATGGTCGGGGTGTTAGTTTTTATCACCAGTTTTTCTCTTATGCAAAAAAAATGAATGAGGTTTCTTAAAATGGACATCATATGGATGGCATCCGAATGCTGTCTGATATTTTTTACAGACCCAGATTAAAGTCGGACCTGTCACCATGTTTTGGTGTCTGTTAAAATACACAGAGATATGAACAGCCCCATAGACTATATTAGATTTTAGTGATTTGAGTTCTGCAGTACAACTACAAAATGAGGGTAACTCAGAAAAAAATGTATAAAGTGGTTTCCTTATTAAAATTTTGAAATCTAAAATCTATTTTAGTTACGTGGTTCCATGGAATTAAGACATTTAGGGAAATATTCAAACAAATAATCAGACTTTTTGTGTGAAATAAGTAGGCGACCTGATTTACTGTGACGTCAGCTGGAAGCCTCAAACTTTCCCAGTTCCAGGGATGAGTAAGCGCTTATGTCATAACTAATGTGTCTAGAGAAGGGGTTGACAGAGAGAATTCCCTTGCCCTCACGCTTAACGAAATCCTTTGTTGTTAGACCACAATTCTTGTACACTGACACAAGATAACAACAGTTTTTGTGAGTTCAAAGGTTCTTCTGTGAATCACAATGTGATTGTGAATCACAATATAAATTTACCATCAATAGGACAAGGGTAAAACTAATGCAAAACCACAGAGGCTTTATAACTATGTTAACTATGTAGCACAACACATGCAAATAATTTTTTTTAAAGTTTCAGAATTATTATTCATGTACTGCCTTTTTAGGAGCTAAAGTTTAAATATAGAGGCATTAAGTACAATGTCAACATAGACTTAATGACGTGTTCTTAGGAGAAAAATTTAAGGTACGGGGGGTTCAAAAACATGAAATGTTCCATATACATCTTCCCCCCTAAAAAAGCTTTTTGCTGTGTGTTACAAAGCTCTGTCTGTAGTCCACTGACAGTTCTAAATAGTGCTTCCATGGATGGGGTTTTGTTTAAGCTACATTGATTATCAGATTCCAGGGGAGCACTGGCCTTGACCCTTTTTCCACTGTATAGGGCTGTGAACTTACACAGGGGCATTGTATTGAGTCTTTGGAGTAGCCACTGGCCAGTAGAGTGAGCTGACATGGTCAAAACCAGAATACCGCAGTCTGTACAAAAGTTGAACCCCAGAAATAAACCAGAGCAAGTATAAACTAATACTGGAGTGAGATGCTGTCTTATTTGCACATCAGAGATCTGATTGCTCCTGCTGGACAACACACACCAGACTGGATGGCACTACAGATCCTGCCATACCAGCTTCCGTGGCTATACCACGCCTAGACTGCCCAAAGCTTCGAGCCCCGACATTTCCTCCATCACCAGCGTTGCCCGCAGAATGAATATGCCAGCGCCTGGTGACAGCAGGTCCAGGTGGAGATATGACACTTTGTTCTTGCAGAAATTACACAAACCCATTCACTGAATAATTTTACAAAAGTGATTCTTATATTATGATTTTTCAAATAATTGATCGTAAGAAGTTCAATCTAAGGTGGGCATACAATGTGTACTAAATTTGGTTGTACCTATCAATTTTCAGGTCAGTGAGACCAGCTGACTGTAAGGATTCCGGATTTCCCTTTGAGCCTGTTTGCCCTTATCCAAGATGGAGTCTTGTATCTCGCCCTGCCATGGAACTTCCTGCCATCCTGTTATTTAACCCCTTAACGACCGCCGATACGCCTTTTCACGGCGGTCATTAAGGGTACTTAAACCACAGCGCCGTTAATTAACGGCGCTGTGGAAAAAGCCTATAGCGCCCCCCCGCAGTCGGATTTTCTCCGGGGTCTCGGCTGCCGGGGGTAGCCGAGACCCAGGGAACATAAATCGGGTCGGTTTTACCGACCCCGGTGTTGCGATCGCCGTTATTAACCCAATAACGGCAATCGCAACAAAAAAAAATGTGCCATATAATTTCTCTCTCCTCTGATGTGATCGGACATCAGAGGAGAGAGAAAAAGGGTCCCCGATCTCCCCTTTGTGGCCCCCGATCCTCCCCTTGTGGCCCCAGGGCCCTCCTGTGCCCCCCTGTGGGCGCCGCCATCTTTGATGGCGAGAAACTGGCGGGCGCACTGAGCTGGGGGGGCTTGGGCAATTTTCTCCGGGATCTCGGCTGCAGGGGGTAGCCGAGACCCCAGAGAACATCAGAGGGGAGAGAAATAGTGTCCCGTGACCCCCGATCCCCCCCTATACCTGTAGGGGTCCCCTCTGTTTTCTCCGATCCTCCCCCTGTTCTGCGATCCGCCCCCTGTCCTCCATCAGCTCCCCCTGGCCTGCGATCCTCAGCGTCTTCTTCCAGAAAAAAAAAATGGCGGGTGCATGCAATGGCGGCAGATTCAAAAAATAAACTCATTCATTCTCCAAAAGTACATTTTGATCACTGTGATAAACTATCACAGTGATCAAAATAAAAAAACAGTACATAAACCCCCCCTTTATCACTCCCTTAGGGACATATAATAAAATATAGAAATTGTATTTATTTTCATTTTTCCGTTAGGGTTAGGGTTATAATTAGGGTTAGCATTAGGGTTAGGCTGGGTTCATACTGCGTTATGGCAGTCCGTTAGACGGACTGCGTTACACCGCGGTATAACGCAGTGTAACGCAGTCCGTTAACGCTGCGGCATGTGTTCGCGACGTGCCGTCATTCAGTGACGGAGCCTCAGATGCGGCCTGCAGCGCCTGGGCTCCGTCACCGCTAGCGCAGATGAATCATCTGCTGATTCCTCTGCGCTAGTGGGTATAGCATAACGCGATCGCGTTATGCTATACCGTTACCAGCCCGTCAATGATATGTGTTGAACGGGCTGGTAAAACGCAAAATGAACCTAGCCTTAGGGTTACAATTAGGGTTACAATTAGGGTTAGGGTTACAATTAGGGTTGGAATTAGGGTTGGGATTAGGGTCAGGGTTGGGATTAGGGTTAGGGGTGTGTTGGGTTAGGGTTGGAGCTAGAATTGAGGGGTTTCCACTATTTAGGCACATCAGGGGGTCTCCAAACACGACGTGGCGTTCAAAAAGTCAAATGCCGCTCCCTCCCTTCTGAGCCCTGCCATGCGCCCAAACAGTGGTTTACCCCAACATATGGGGTATCAGCGTACTCAGGACGAATTGCAAACCAATTTTGGGGTTCTAATTTCTCCTGTTACCCTTGGGAAAATAAAAAATAGCTGGCTAAGAAAATCATTTTTGAGGAAAAAAATTATTTTTTATTTTCACGCCTCTGCGTTTATAAATTTTTGTGAAGCACTTGGGGGTTCAAAGTGCTCACCACACATCTAGATAAGCTCCTTGGGGGGTCTAGTTTCCAAAATGGTGTCACTTGCAGGGGGTTTCTACTGTTTAGGCACATCAAGGGCTCTGCAAACACAACATGACGCCCGCAGAACATTCCATCAAAGTCTGCATTACAAAATGGCGCTCCTTCCCTTCCAAGCTCTCCCATGCGCCAAAACAGTGGTTCCACCCCAAATATGGGGTATCAGCGTACTCAGAAAAAATTGCACAACAACTTTTGTGGTCCAATTTCTCCTGTTACCCTTGGGAAAATAAAAAAATAGCGGGTTAAAGAATCATTTTTGAGGAAAAAAAAGATTTTTTATTTTCACGGCTCTACGTTATAAACTTCTGTGAAGCACTTGGGGGTTCAATGTGCTCACCACACATCTAGATAAGTTGCTTAAGGGATCTAGTTTCCAAAATGGTGTCATTTGTGGGGGGTTTCCACTGTTTAGGCGCATCAGGGGCTCTCCAAACGCGACATGACGTTCAATTTCAATTCCAGCCCATTTTGGTTTGAAAAAGTCAAACGGCACTCCATCCCTTCCAAGCCCTGCCGTGCGCCCAAACAGTGGCCCCCCCCCACATATGAGGTATCAGCGTACTCAGGACAAATTGGACAACAACTTTTGTGGTCTAATTTCTCCTGTTACCCTTGGGAAAATAAAAAATTGGGGACTAAAAGATCAGGTTTGTGGAAAAAATATGATTTTTTATTTTCACGCCCGGGCGTTATAAACTTCTGTGAAGCACTTGGGGGTTCAAAGTGCTCACCACACATTTAGATAAGTTCCTTAGGGGGTCTAGTTTCCAAAATGGTGTCATTTGTGGGGGTTTCCACTGTCTAGACACATCAGTGCCTCTACAAACGCGACATGGCGTCCAGCCAATTCTGTGTTGAAAAAGTCAAACGGCACTCCTTCCCTTCCAAGCTCTGCCATGCACCCAAACAGTGGTTTACCCCCACATATGGGGTATCAGCATGCTCAGGACAAATTGCACAAAAACTTTTGGGGTCTTGTTACCCTTGGGAAAATAAAAATTGGGGTGAAAAGATCATTTTTGTGGAAAAAATATGATTTTTTATTTTCACGGCTCTACGTTATAAACTTCTGTGAAGCACTTGGAGGTTCAAAGTGCTCACCATACATCTAGATAAGTTCCTTAAGGGGTCTAGTTTCCAAAATGGGGTCACTTGTTGGGGGTTTCCACTGTTTAGGCACATCAGGGGCTCTCTAAACGCGACATGGCGTCCAGCGAATTCTGCGTTGAAAAAGTCAAACGGCGCTCCTTCCCTTGAGACCTCTGCCATGCGCCCAAAAAGTGGTTTACCCCCACATATGAGGTATCGCGTATTCAGGAGAAATTGCACAACAAATTTTGTGTTTCATTTTTTCTTTTAACACTTGTGAAAATAAAAAAAATTAGTTCAGAAGTAAAGATTTTGAAAAAAAAGTTAAATGTTAATTATTTCCTTCCACATAGCTTCAGTTCCTGTGAAGCACGTAAAGGGTTAATAAACTTATTGAATGTGGTTTTGAGCACCTTGAGGGGTGCAGTTTTTAGAATGGTGTCACTTTTGGGTATTTTCTATCATATAGACCCATCAAAGTGACTTCAAATGTGATGTGGTCCCTAAAAAAAAAAGGTGTTGTAAAAATGAGAAATCGCTGGTCAACTTTTAACCCTTATAACTTCGTAACAAAAAAAAATTTTGCTCCCAAAATTGTGCTGATGTAAAGTAGACATGTGGGAAATGTTAGTTATTAAGAAATTTGTGTGACATATCTCTCTGATTTCAGGGCATAAAAATCGAAAGTTTGAAAATTGCTACATTTTCAAAATTTTCGCCATATTTCCGTTTTTTTCATAAATAAAAGCAAGTCATATAAAAAAAATTTACAACTATCGTGAAGTACAATATGTCACGAAAAAATATTCTCAGAATCAGCTGGATTCGTTAAAGCGTTCCAGAGTTATAACCTCATAAAGTGACAGTGGTCAGAATTGTAAAAATTGGCCCGGTCATTAAGCTGCAAAATGGCTCTGTCACTAAGGGGTTAAGTCTGGGTCATGTGTTACTCCTTGCCTGAGTATTTTGTGCTGTTGGCTCCTGAGCTTCTGCCTGTTGTTGCTGGTGAACTCCCTGCTACTGCTGTTTGTTACTCGTGGTCAGCCTCGCCTCGTTCAGCTGCCTTCCATTTTCTGTGTGCTCCTGGATCCCGACTGGGGTTGCCTATTGACCGGAATACTTGGAGTCTGTCTCTCACCTCAGAAGCTGCTGCGGTCAGTAAGGAGTGTAACTTCTTTATATTTTCTGCCCCTCTGCCTTTGGATCGGAGACCCCTCGGCACGCCGCGGGGTCCCGATCGCTGCCATGGAGACCCGATGTCGTCATGACAACATTCGGGTCTCCAGAGCAGTGAAACTTCCTCACATGCACAGAGCATGTCAGGAAGTCTCACAGGTTAATGCCAATAGCTGCAACGCTGACAGCTTCTGTAGCATGCAGATGCTGCTTCATCTGCATGCTATAGAAGCGATCAGCCTGCACAAAATGATTGTCCCATAGTGGGACAAGGTGTAAAAGTAAGAATTAAATAAAAAGGTTTTTTTTTAAATAATTGTAAAAATATTTAAAAAAATAATAAAAAATAATTAAAAAAATCAATATTTATTCTATCACTAAATATTTGAATAAAAAAAATCAAAACAATAAAAATATACATATTTGGTATCGCTGCGTCTGTAACGACCCGACCTATAAAACTGTCCCACTAGTTAACCCCTTTAGTGAACACCATAAAAAAACAAGGCAAAAAACAATGCTTTATCATCATACTGCCGAAACAAAAGTGGAATAACACCCAATCAAAAAGACGGATATAAATAAACATGGTACCGCTGAAAACGTCATCTTGTCCCACAAAAAATTGAGCCACCATACAGAGTCATCAGCAAAAAAATAAAAAAGTTATAGCTGTCAGAATAAAGTGATGCAAAAACAATTATTTTTTCTATAAAAAGTTTTTATATATATAAAAGCGCCAAAACATTAAAAATTGATATAAATGAGGTATCACTGTATCATGTAATGTACGACCCGTAGAATAAAACTGCCTTATCAATTTTACCACACGGTGTAAACGCCCCCCCCCAAAGAAATTCATGAATTGCTGGTTTTTGCTAATTCTGTCTCCCAAAAATCGGAATAGAAAGTGATCAAAAAATGGCATCTGCCAGAAAATGGTACCAATAAAAACGTCAACTCTGTCAAGACCTCACATGACTCTGTGGAACGAAATATGGAAAAATTATAGCTCAAAAAATGTGGCGATGCAAAAACTATTTTTTGCAATAAAAAGCATCTTTTAGTGTGTGACAGCAGCCAAACATAAAAACCCGCTATAAATAGTAAATAAAACCCTCCTTTATCATCCCCTTAGTTAGCGAAAAATAACTAAATAAAAATGTATTTATTTCCATTTTCCCATTAGGGTTAGGGCTAAAGTTAGGGTTAGGGTTGGGGCTAAAGTTAGGGTTAGGGTTGGGACTACAGTTAGGGTTAGGGTTGGGTCTAAAGTTAGGGTTAGGGCTGGGACTAAAGTTAGGGTTGGGGCTAGGGTTGGGGTTAGGGTTTGGATTATAGTTCTGGTTGGGATTTGGGGTGTGTTGGGGATAGAGTTGGAGTTAGAATTGGGGGGTTTCCACTGTTTAGGCACATCAGGGGCTCCCCAAACGCGACATGGCGTCTGATCTCAATTCCAGCCAATTCTGCGTTGAAAAAGTCAAAAGGTGCTCCTTCCCTTCCGAGCTCTGCCATGAGCCCAAACAGTGGTTTACCTGCATATATGGGGTATCAGCGTACTCATGACAAATTGTACAACAATTTTTGGGGTCCAATTTCTCCTGTTACCCTTGGTAAAATAAAGCAAATTGGATGTGAAGTAAATTTTTTGTGAAAAAAGTTAAATGTTCATTTTTTTTAAACATTCCAAAAATTTCTGTGAAGCGCCTGAAGGGTTAATAAACTTCTTGAATGTGGTTTTGAGCATCTTGAGGGGTGTACTTTTTAGAATGGTGTCACTTTTGGGTATTTTCTATCATATAGACCTCTGAAAGTGACTTCAAATGTGATGTGGTTCGTAAAAAAAAATGGTGTAAAAATAAGAAATCGCTAGTCAACTTTATCTGTCAATTTTCTCCTTGTACCCTTGTGAAAATAAAAAAATTGTTTCTAAAAGATCATTTTTTGTGAAAAAAAGTAAAATGTTCATTTTTTCCTTCCACATTCCAAAAATTCCTGTGAAGCACCTGAAGGGTTAATAATCTTCTTGAATGTGGTTTTGAGTACCTTGAGGGGTGCAGTTTTTAGAATGGTGTCACTTTTGGGTATTTTCTGCCATATAGACCCCTCAAAGTGACTTCAAATGTGAGGTGGTCTCTAAAAAAATGGTTTTGTAAATTTTGTTGTAAAAATGAGAAATCACTGGTCAACTTTTAACCCTTATAACTTCCTAACAAAAAAAATTGGGGTTCCAAAATTGTGCTGATGTAAAGTAGACATGTGGGAAATGTTATTTAGTAACTTTTTTTAGCGATATAACTCTCTGATTTAAGGGCACAAAAATTCAAATTTGGAAATTGCGACATTTTCAAAATTTTCACCAAATTTCCATTTTTTCACAAACAAACACAATTATATCGCATAAATTTTACCACTAACATGAAGTAAAATATGTCATGAAAAAACAGTCTCAGAATCGCCAAGATCCGTTGAAGCGTTCCAGAGTTATAACCTCATAAAGGGACAGTGGTCAGAATTGTAAAAATTGGCCTGGTCATTAACATGCAAACCACCCTTGGGTGTTAAGAGGTTAAGTACTGTGAGCATTTCCACTACCCCCTTGCTGGATAACCACGTTTAAGTACTGTATGCATACCCACTGATATCTTTAATGGACTTCCTCGTTTAAGTGCCTCGCGCACTCCGGCGTCATATCCTTGCTGGACTGGTTCGTATTGGCGGTCGCGTCCCGCTATTCAGTTTGCAGTGATTTACTATATTGTGCTGAGCACCTCGTTACAATTGCAGGAATATCTGTGTTAGTTCTGTTTTCATTTCTGTTTTGTTTAAATGCATCTTTTTGCTGCAGCTTTGTTCTCAGACTCTTTTTATTCCACGCTATCAGATTCCTTAGTACCGACATAATTGTTACACTGACCTGGAAGCTACTCTGACAATCATGTCCTAGGGGAGCCCTGGCCTTGACCCTTTAACCACTGTGCAGTGCTGTGAACTTACACAGGTGCTTTGGGTTGAGTCTTTGGAGTAGCCGCTGGCCAGTAGAATGAGCTGATAGGGTCAGAACCAGAATACCACAGTCTGCGCAAAAGCTGAACTGCAGAAATAAACCAGAGCAAGTATAAACGATAACTGGCAACTGGCAGCTGCATGCTGGTAGTTTTCTGAGACTGTGGCACTGTCTTCTTTGTACAGCAGAGACCTGATTACTCCTGCTGGACAACACACATCCGTATATTGTCAGATTGGATGGCACTACAGGTCCAGCCCACTAGCCTCTAACTGGAGAGAACCTGCACTGCCCAGAGCTTCTATCACTGACATTTCCTCCATCACCAGCGCTACCCACAGAATGAATATGGCAGCGCTGTATAATTTTACAACAGTGATTATAGGAAACCTTCTATGTTACTTCTTATATTACAATATTTTAAATAATCAATCTCAAGAAGTCCAATCTAAGGAAGTCATACAATTATACTAAATTTGGCTGTATCAATTCCCAGGTCAGTGAGACCAGCTGACCTGCAAACAAGTATTAGCTGTTCAGCCACTGTTCATGAGACAGGTGTCAGTCAGAAAAGGGTTGCATGTTGAAATTCCAATCCTTTGCTCTCAAGGTAGATCAGTCGCCACCAGAGCTCTGGCAGTGGCTTGTTCCCCTCCCCTATTTTGAATGTCCTGTCCAGCGAACCAAGTGTGCATGTATATGGGGAGGTCAGGAGAAATACAGGCTATTGGCCTAATGAGTGTTTCATTGACAACTATTAAAAAACGTATAGTAGCCTCCAAGGGGAAAACCGTGTCAAGTATACAAATTGAAATATAATGAAAATCCAATACTAAAGCCTCATTCAGACATTTTTACCTTAGGCATGAAACAAGTGGATCAGTTTTCAGCATAGTGCTGTATATATACCTATATTCAAATACTGTGTTATTGGGTCCAGATGAAAGTGAGGTTAAAATTACATAAGTGTGCTGATTTTCTTTTACTGTGGCTATAGTATGTTCAAAGACTAAGTACACCTTCGCATAGAATTTTTTGAATAGTTTATTTCCTAAATGAAAAGTAAAGCAATTTTCTAAATAATCTTCATTAAAAATTATCTACAATTTTGCTACTGCTGAGTGTCTGTAAGTCCTTTATTTAACTGAGTTCCTTGCAAAAAATTTTTTAAATCTGTCAGAGCTCCTGGTTTCCATTTTCGCAGTGTTAGGGTAGAGGGAGGGTGGGAGTGAGTGTTGTAGACAAATATGCAGTGGAGAGGGAAAAAGCATCTCAGGGAGAGCACAGAAACAAGCTATATATAAGGATAAAATCACATAGAGAACAAATAATTGCAGTATTGGAGCTGTAAAGATACATGAAAGCAACTGAAGATACAGCAACGTGGATACAAAAAATGGGCCTCACATCCAACATGTATTACTGGGGGAGACACTCCCATAGAAGAAAAAAGCTGACACTAAAATTAATAATGGGATTGAGAATGCTCATTGACACTATTTCTAAAGGTAACTACCAACACGTTAAAAACTTAAAATATTTTTTTCCAAATTTCATAGGCTTTGATCTTCACATTGAATTGAATTAGTTGGTTATATACAGGAAACACATGGTTCATATGCTTCCTAAAAACTGTATAGTGTGCAAATCTCACACCAGTTAAGAACATTCAATTCTTCCATCAATGTCCCCCTAACAAGTTTCACTGCTTAAGCAGCATCATCAGGTGTCTCGGACAAAACATGGATGACATGGTGATTTAAAAAAACAACAAAAAAACAGTCAACGTAAGTAGTCAATGGTTATGATGTTGATTTACAGTGTAAAGTGTAGAAGTCGGTAAGCTTTTTCTGTCCTATTTACAAAGAAAAAACTGCTGCTATGAAGATAATATAATTTCATAATTCTCATAATGTCATGAACAAACATTTACCAAGCATGTGGCTTACCTTTTGAAGTGGAGCCACACTATTATACTTCATATGGCAGTGAATGCAAATCTACATTGAATGCCACTGACCATACAGATGACAGCATTCATTTTACCCTGAAAATAATGAATTAATCACCTTCCTATTTTCTCACGACTCATGAATGGTTAAAATGTGTATAACTACCCTAATTGAGAAATGATTTTTAATAAGCTTGGCACAGGAACATCTTTCCCTTAGTAGACGGAACAATGGTATCTTGTGGCAGTTCATTACCAATTCCTTTTGTTGCCTGAGCTGTTTTAAGACTGTGAAATTAGTGCTGGCAGAGAGTAGGGAGAGGGACTCCTCGGAGAAATCGTAACCACTTAAAACAACTCAAGGCCCAGACAAACTAAATTGTGCTATCTCATAAAACAAGGCAAATATGATCATATTCTGAGGACATAAATCCAAAATTCCTGGAGGAATACTCGGGTTTATAGAACAGAGCATTTCTGGATAGGAGCGCTGTATGAATTGTCTGATTTTTCTTTGAATGTAACCAAAACTTATTGCATATTACCTGAAAATCTCCCAAAAAAGTAAAAGCATACTGGGCTTCCAGAAGGGCAAGTAAGTGTATAATAGTTGTTTTATAGTTATGTACAACCATCAAGTAGTACATATTCATAGTAGGGCTTCCATAAACTTCTATGGAAATCTAATGCATGTCTGAATGCCTCTATACGGTGGCACACGTAATGTGTACATCCCTCCTATGTGGTCTTACAACTTGGGGGTAGAATGAAAAAGTAAAAAAAATTAAATACAAAGGTTAACTGATAAAGGTTCTTAAGTATGGGGCTACGGCTACACATTGACCAGGGTAGCCACCATCTACTGTAGAAATTCTTGGATGTCTGTAAAAAAAAAAAAAGTATTGTTTATCCCATCCATAAAAAAAAAACAAGAAAAAATTCTATAGGTTAAAATCGTAATGATTTATTATGTTTTCATAATGTGTATGTAAAAATTGTCGTCTGTCCATGATTTTTAGATAAGTTTGGTAAAAAATAGATTGGTAATCCTTCCTGACATTGACCACGACACCGGTTACGTGGCCAAGGGTTGCCAAATGAAGCTGCCATATCACAGCATAAAGGGCGCCCATGTAGTAGGTTTGCATTATGACACCCAAGGATCATGAAAAAAAAATGTCCAAACCAGTTGAATTTTTGAAACTTGCTTGTCACGGTTGCAGTACATTTGGCTTGCAATGCGACCCTCCCCATCTGCATTACACTACGATGTAGCTGTGGCATAGTGTGATCTTTGGCAGTGCGACCGAAGTCTCGGTGTAGCCTAAAACAGTCTTACTGATGGAAGAATATTGATCCCATATTGGCCACGGTTTTCATATCTAATGTTTGATGGCATCCCACATATCCTAAAGTGTATCAAAACATATAAACGTGGTACATTATTTCCAGGTACATATTAAACACTTACAGTAAAGTATAGCTTAATACAATGTACTTAACCCTTAGCAGAAGAAGAGTTAAGTTCTATTACATCTCTTTCATTGTAACACAATAATGACAATAGCCATTTTAACAAGCCCCAGAGATTGTTTCATTCCATCAATTACCTTCTAAAGCAGAACACGCCAGAGGGTTCCACTGTAAGGTACATGATGAAGGAATAATATGAAGCTAATTAGTAAAAAAAAAAAAAAGGATACATACAAGGATATTTTGGTCTCAGTGAATAACGCAGTCCATGCTCTCTATTATATATTTCCAGCCCAGCAAAGATGGATTAGAGGAAATGTCCCCAGCCTGCAGTGTACATCATTACACGGCCAATACAGAGTGAATCCCTACCCCGAGCCCCCCAGGGGGGCTTGTAAAAATGGTTCTGCCCTTCCCCCTTCATCTTTCCTGATTTATACTGTACCAAGGAATGCCGCCCTTTGGAAGAATAATCTTTGGCAGCTGTAATGTGGGTGAAGATATAGACGAAGTGTAAGGGCCTTTCGCACCCGGCTTACCTGGATATTGATGGACCTCTCACCAAGGAGCGAGGAGCCGGATCTAAACTATCTATAACCTGAGGCGCATCATCTCTAGAGAAGAAAGTACAGCTCCTCGGACTGTCCGGAGATAAATCTGTGCAAAGAACTAGGCCTGGTGCTCCTGGGAGTCACGTGTGAAGCAGGGAAAGACAAAGTTAGAGCTACGGAAGCTATGAGAGGTTACAATAAAGAAGGGGACATATGTAAAAGAAAATGTCATTTTACTGAGAGCCCTACAGACTGACAATGCAGACAGCGATGGTGCAGAATATCACCTTAGTACTTTGGATATGTTGAGCTAGTGGTATATTGACTGTAAATTAATAAAAAGGAGACGGCTAAAGGGTATTTACCAAGGAAAATACATATAAATAGACCGCAATTAAAAGTTTGTGCTCCAAGGCAAACACAGATTAAGAAACAGTTCTACCTTTCCACCAAAGCCGTAGTTATAGCGGATGCAGAGCTACCACAGAAGAAGACTCCAGGATCATTAAAGGAACATAACACAGTGGCATATAAAAGTTTAGGCAGCCCTGGTCAAAATTACTGCTATTGTGAACAGTTAAGCAAGTTGAAGATTAAATTACTTTATCTCTAAAAGGCCTAATGTAAAAAATGACACATTTCCTTTGTATTTTAGGCAAAAAAATACATATACAGTACAGACCAAAAGTTTGGACACACCTTCTCATTCAACAATTTTTCTTTATTTTCATGACTATGAAAATTGTAGAATCACACTGAAGGCATCAAAACTATGAATTAACACATGTGGAATTATACATTACACTTTCCAAAAATTGTGAAACAACTGAAAATATGTCTTATATTCTAGGTTCTTCAAAGTAGCCACCTTTTGCTTTGATTACTGCTTTGCACGCAGAAAAGGTGAACGGATGGATTCTACATGCCTGGTTCCCACCGTTCCCGCGAAAGTTATAGCCGCCCTCTCAAAATGTTATTACAATGTCCGTGCCTGCCCCACTGCAAGGGAGATCCGCCTCCTCTTCATCTTCTATGCAAAAAAGAGGAAAGCGCAAATCCCGCCTCCACGGAAGAGACCAGATTGTTCCAGATGGAAAACACAGTCTGGCCTGGAGAGAGATGGCGGAAGAACAGGAGCAGCTATGTGGAGGAGCGGTGGTGCGCAGGCCCTGTTCCCCAGAAAAGCTGCTGCCTGTACCGGAGCCGTCCCCAGTACGGGACCCTCAACAAACCATGCTGGAGTTAAAGGAGGAAAATGCGGCGCTCAGAAGATTGATCCAGCGCCATGCAGACATGGAGGAAACCGAGAGACGCTGGCGTACCCAGACACAGCGGCTGCTGTGGGACGCAGTGCTCTCTCCTACAGGAACAACGCCATTACCTGACCTTCCTGTGTCACTGCTGCGGAAAGCTGAAGGAAAACCGGAGGCCGGCCCCAAAAGAGCTGTACCTGACCCCACCGATGGAGGGTGGAAGAGAAGGAGGCTGAGGAGGCCCTGCCTGTTCCGGAGTGCCAGCCAGGTCAGGAGGCCGTAGCAGATTACAGTTCCCCGGTAGGAACACCGGAGGGGTCCCAGCCATCACTGCCAGAAATCGATTGGGACGCGATGGAGTATCTGGATGACGTCACCTATGCTGTAAAAGTGGAAAATGAGCAGCGACGCAGTGATCAGGAGAAGCGACGGCAGCAGGAAGAGAGAGAAGCGCAGCAGATCCGTCAGCGGTACCATGAGGAGTTCCTCGCCGACAAGGAGAGTGTCCGCAGGAATAAAGGTACGCTCCGGGAACCGCGGCGTCAGGGGTGCATCACCGGATTCAAACTCCGCAAGGGCTGGGGCTTCATCCATGAGCCGGGCCTGTATCAAGGGATCTTCGTGAGTCGCAGGGACGTAGAGTCCCACCTGCCCATCGGACACCCGGGAAGGGATCTCGTAAACGGGGACATCGTTAGTTACACACGTCACTGGGGTCTAAAAGGATGGTATGCCCTAAACGTCTCAATTGTCAGCGATCCCGTCCCCGACGCCGGTAACGCACACCATGCCGCAGCGTCCCAATCCCGGGCTCCCACAGCGCCAGGCCGTGCACCAGCATCGCCCCCTGCGTACACTTCTGTACCCAGATCTTGCTCTGCCTCGCAACCTGTGATTACTTCAGCATCGCCCCCTGCATACTCCTCTACACCCAGGACTTGCTCAGCATCGCAACCTGCGACCAGTTCTGCATCGCAATCTGAATTGTACACTGCGGCACCTTCTACAACGCAACCTGCGTTCTACTCTGAGGATGTACCCGTTGGGTCCAAGGATCAACCAAAAGATGTCGCTACACAAACGTATATTGCAGGACACGATCTTCTTGTAATGGGTTCCCAAGGGCATCGTATACTTCTGGCCCCAGGAGTAGAAAAAGTAATGGTCGTAAGCAAGAAAGATAAAAACAGTAGGACCCAGACAGGGGTTTACTGCACCTGAACATGTATAAAGTTTGAAAAAGATGAAGATTTGCACTTTACTATTGATAAATGTTTACATAGTATGTTTGCTTATTTAAAGTAGAATACCCGGCTGGGTAAAAGTTGATTGAAATGTGATTTTACTTGAAAAGTGTTTTATCATGCAAAGGACTGCGTGGCTGTGGACTTTGCCAGCCCAAAAACTTTCATTGTAAATAGTTCGCACTTCGGTGCCCCATTTTGGTTTTACATAAAACCTAAACTACCTCTGAAGAAAAACCCGTATGGTGTGGCCTAGAGTGAGGTCTGCAGCTCAGAAGTCCTGCAGCCCACCCAGGACCCACGTGGGAGGTTTGGTGCAGGTCCTCCACAAGTATCTTGTATTTATGAAAAAGTATTTTCATATTTTTCTAATGTCTAATGAAAGAAGGAAAGGGACTACCGCAGTTATACCAACGAGCCAACTGAGAACAGGTCAGTGAGCACTGAAGGAAAGCTGACCTTGACACCATTGCTACACGTGCTTATGTTAAGGGCGAGAGCAGGGCGAAGGGCGAGTGGAGAAGTAAGAGTGACTAAGGTGACAGATCACCCTCACTCAGTTTAACCGGACACCGGGGTCCGAAGCATTGCTAGTACTTCACGTCTAGTAATAGGAAAACCGGAGGCCTTGCTGGACTTCAAGTCGCAGAAGGTAGCCCTAAGTGCCGATACGTAACCGGAGTCAGGGAGAACAGGAGTCTGGCTTGGCCAGCCACAATAGACTTAGTTCTTTCAACATCTGATAATCAGAGACATAGAAGGCTCCACCACAATGTTGGCCGGGCGCAGTTATTGCTATTGAAAGAGTTGCACTTGACTTTATGCAAGTTTGTACTCACACACATTACAAGGAGAAAGGAGGCCTCTAACCTGCTCAACAGTTCCCTGAATGTGCATTCTCCAACCTGACCAGCTTCTCGGGACATACCTGCAACATCTACAAGTAAAGGTATGGAAAGAGACTGCATTGTGTGTGACTGAATTCTTATCTGCACCCTGCATCACCACCATAGACTTTGAGGGACCAGTCCCACCTGTGGGGGACTTAACACCTAGCTGCCATAACAACCCTCAGAGATCTACCCTGCAGCGCTGGTCAATCAGATCAGAAACCACAGGTGGCGTTACGAACTATAACTACAATCCCCTGTAAATATTCCCCTATTGCATGAGCGCCCAGGGCCACGGACCGAGCTCTGCTGCCAGTGACATCCCCCATAGACTTCCATGGGCTCGGTGCCGAGTATCCCATAGCCCTGGTACCCACATCACTTGGTGTGTGCGACTCACATCCTCCACCCTGAGCAGCTTCCCGGGACATACCTGCAAATACCACCAGTAAAGGTATGGAAAGAGACTGACTTGTGTGTGTCTGCCTTATTGCCTGCACCCTGCACCGCCATATACTTAGAGGGACCAGTCTTACCTGTGGAAGACTTAACACCTTGCTGCCCAGTAACAACCCCTCTGAGGATTCACCCTGCAGCGCTGGTCACCCTGATCAGAGACCACAGGTGGCGTCACGAACAATTCCTACAATCCCCTGTAAATATCCCCCTTTGAATGAGCGCCCAGGGCAACGGACCGAGCTGTGCTACCCGTGACCTATCCCCCCATTGAAGTGAACGGGCTCGGTGCCGAGTACCCCATAAGCCCTGGTACGTGCGTGCGACTCACTTACACCTCTAGCTTCCACAAATACATTTTTGGGTTGAGTATGTCGAGAAATAGATTGTCACATTATCAATAGTGATCAAAAGATAGATAGGTGACCAGCTAAATGCAACTCTGCTGGATGGATCAGGTATTTTTCTTGAATAAGGGGAATTGTGCATGGAACTTACTATGGAAGTGATACTGTAATCTCATAGGTGCAACTGTTCTTAGAAGGAATGAAGAAATGCATTTGTCATATTTTGGCATGATCCCATCTGTTATCAAACAAGTCAAGGATGATTCTAAGTGGAGCTCTTGGTGGACCGGTCACTATACATAGTCTTTTAGTCACTAGCCACACAATATTATCCTCTTATTTATTTTAAAAGTCCACATTTCAATACTTAGTTGCATTTGTGCTATACCAGTCTTAATAAAGTACAGGAGGCACCAAATTAATTAAGGGATCAATTCGCGCCACTGCTGAGTGGCGTGTGCCACGCCAGAAATGCTGCTCCAGTCAAGGAATGGAGCATAATTTCTGCATATAAAGCACGGGCAATTTTGATGAATTTGTTGAGGGGTGGCCAAACCAACAGTCCCACCCCAGCTCAGAAGCATCTCCGCGAAGTTAGGCAGAGCTGATTTAAACTGGTATGAAAACGGGATAAAGGGATTGTTAAGTCACATGATATGGACGGCCCATTCTTTGGATGAGAAATCAATAACTGACACCTCCACTGATCAGCTGTCATGAGTTCTGCCAATGTCCGGATGTAGACATTGAATGAAGCCGCACTGTACACAGATCCGTTTACTTGTAAACTGCCTGCCGTGTACTGCACATGAGCTCCTATTCTGTATCCTAACGATAGAATTCAAAATCATGTGAAAGGACAAGGCTGTCCAGGGTCTACATGTGCTAAATATACAAATGCAGCACCATGTCAGCCCACCTGACTAAAGAACAGCTTTGGGAAGACTTACGAGCAAATGGAAGATGTGGTCCTAGACTGCTTTGTCTTATAATATTAGGGGGAGAAGATCACCATTAATGCTGCATTTCAGCCTCTCAGGCCACAGTATTGAGGATGTTTACACATTTGTGATAAGCAGTCACATATTTAAAGGGTTATTCTGACTCTGCTCATCTCTATCTGGGGTGATGAGCGGGACCCGTAACTGCACATCTATTGATATCTTGTGAAAAGAGTGTGAAATTGGCAGTTATCATCCAAAGGATAGCCCTCTAAATATGTCATGTAATTAGACCAATATTTTTACGTTAGTACTTTATCCAGTACAAATTGGACGCTTGAACGGTGCCGGAACGGGGGTGAGTTTAAGTGTTTTTATTTTCATAGGGCAATGTACAAAAAGAAATATTTTGCATTTTTTTATTTTTAAAACTATTAACTATTCAGTTTAATTAACATGTTAGCTGTATTCTGGAGGTTAATACGATAATAACAAGACCAAATTGATGTAGGTTTTTTTATGTTTTATTACGTTTACACAACAAATATAATTTTTAAATGTCTCCAAAGTATTCATGGAAAATTCAGGAATCGATACTGATTCTGTGGCGAAACTTACAAAATTCATTGTCACCCACAATTACTTTGAATTTGATAACAACATATATCTACAAGAGACTGGTACAGCGATGGGGAGTAGAATGGCTCCACAGTACGCAAATATTTTCAAGCTTGAAAGTGATTTTTTGACCTCATGTCCCATCAGACCTCTGGCCTACTACCATTACATTGATGATATTTTAATCATCTGGACGAAGGATGAGCAACAGCTAAACACGTACCATGTACCCTTTAAAGGGAATCTGTCAGGTCCCCGTGCCCCCTGGACCACCAGCAGTTGTGTCTACAGAGCTAAATTCCCTGCCTAACAGTCCCTTTATGACATTACACACATAAACAGATGTTTAGAAAAAGTATTTCTAATGTCCGTTTACGATATGTAAATGACGCCTTTCACTAGTCGATGGGGCATTAGTGTCTACAACAGAACAACTAATCAGTAGCAGAACCCTCTCAAAAATGACCACATTTTACTAACTACACTCCTCAATGATTTTATCTAAGGGTACAGTAATCATATTAACACCACAGGTGTGTCACAGAAACTTCTACCAATGCGCGGTGAAGATAAAATACATTTTTACTGTAAAAATTTAGATTGAGTCTAGATTTTACATTTTCACATGGGGAAATCAGTAAAAATTGAACCTAAATTTGTCACACAATTTTTGCTCAATATGGCAGTACATTCATGAACATAGAAAAATTCAGAGAAACATACCAAAAGGATACAGCCTTACCAAGACCAGTCAGATCAGTAGGTTGCACCTGTGCTGCCCCAGCCTATATAACGGAGGCCTGCTGCATGCTGCTAGTGCATTTGTCATCTGACTGGTCTTGGTAAGGCTGTTTCCTTTTGGTACGTTTCTCTGAATATGGTAGTACCCCATATGTGTCTATTCAGTATTAATTAGCCACACAGTGAGACTCGGGAGGGACGGAGCGCTATTTGACTCTTGGAGCACAGATTTTCCTAGAGTAGTTTATGGAGTCCATATACAGAGCCCCTAAGTTCCAGACCAGCTTTATCCTCTCCTCAAGTGACCCTATTTTG